>VSWD01000004.1:42694237-43009237 GCA_033119305.1 Pinctada imbricata | reverse complement strand
TGGTATCCATGGAAAGGTCTTATCACAAGGAATACACATGTGAAATATCAAAGCCCAATCTGTATTGGTTTAAAAGTTATAAGCAAGGTTAAAGTTTTTGTGCACGCGCACGCAGACGCCAACGCCAACGCAGACGCCGACACCGGGGGTATGACAATAGCTCTCCGGACATTCGTCCCGGCGAGCTAAAAAAAGTAAAAAACAAAAACAAAATAAAAATAAAATCAATTAAACCTGTGTTTGTGAAGCACTAAAGCCCCTGTCGGCATCTTTATTGTCCCCCGCTTTCGCGAAAGCGCGGGGACATTAAAACCGGTTCGTCCGTCCGTCTGTCCGTCAATCACAAAAACTTTAACCTTGTGCCTAACTTTTGAATGGTAAGTGATAGGGCTTTGATATTTCACATATATATTCCTTGTGACAAGACCTTTCCATGGGTACCGAAATTTTTGACCTTTTGACCTTGGACTTTGACCCACTTATCAAAAACTTTAACCTTGACCATAACTTTTGAATGGAAAGTGATAGGGCTGTCATATTACACATGTGTATTCCTTTTGACCTTTCCATGGATACCAAAATTTTTGACCTTGTGACCTTGACCTTGGCCTACATTTGTGACCTTGACCTTGGACTTTGACCTACTTATTAAAAGCTTTAACCTTGACCGTAACTTTTTAATGGAAAGTGATAGGGCTTACATGTTACACATGTGTGTTCCTTGTGACAGGACCTTTCCATGGATACCAAAATTTTTGACCTTGTGACCTTGACCTTGGACTTTGACCTACTTTTCAAAAAACTATAACCTTGTCCATAACTTTTCAATGGAAAGTGATAGGGCTTTGATATTTCACATGTGTATTTCTTGTGAAAAGATCTTTCCACGGAGACCAAAATGTTTGACCTTGTGACCTTGACATTGGAGTTTTACATACTTTTCGCAAACTTTAACCTTGACCATTACTTTTGAACAAAAAGTGATGGAGCTTTCACATTTCACATATGTATTCCTTGTGACAAGACCTTTCTGTTGGTAACAACATTCTGACCTTGTGTCCTCGTGCTTGGATGTTGACCCACATTTAAAAATCTTCAACCTCGACCATAAGTTTTGGATGGTACTTTAAATGATAGGACTTTTTTAAAATATTTATATTTAGAATGTTGATAATATATGAGATATATTATGAAAACTTAAGAAGGGGGGGGGGTCTATAAACATTCTTTATAGACAAACACCCAAAAGCGGGGTACAACAATTTATTGAATTTGATTTGAGTATTGCTACCATTTTCTGTTCAGTAGGTGAAAGGTCAAGGTCCCGAGGTAAAATATGTTTGTATCAATACAAGGTACATTGTACACATGTGAAATATCAAAGCCATTTACTTACCATTCAAAAGTTATAACCAAGGTTAAACTGTAACTGTTTCAAAAGTAGGTAAAATTCCAAGGTCAAGGTCAAAAGGTAAAACAAAAAAATGGAAAAGGTATTGTCACAAGGAATACACATGTGGAATATGAAAGCCTTATAACTTTCCAGTCAAAAGTTATAGCCAAGGTTAAAGTTTTTCAAAAAAGGTCAAATTCCAACATCAAGGTCAAAGGGTCAATAAGTTTGGTATCTATGGAAAGGTCTTGTTACAAGGAAATACAGTGAACTTGTGAAATATGAAAGCCCTATCACTTACTATTCAAAAGTTTTAATCAAGCTTTAACTTTTTTCAAAAGTATGTCAAATTCGACGGTCAGAGCCAAAAGGTAAAAAAAAATGTTACCCATGAAAGGGTATTGTCACAAGGAATACACATGTGAAATATGAAAGCCCTACCACTTGCCATTCAAAAGTTATAGCCATGGTTCAAGTTTCTCTAAAGTAAGTCAAACTCAAAGGTCCAGGCCAAAGGTAAAAAAAAAAAACCTTGGTAGCCATGGAAAGTCCTGTTACAAGAAATACACATGCGAAATATGAAATCACTATCATTTATCATTTAAAACTTACAGCCAAGGTTAAAGTTTTTTCAGAAGTAGGTCAAACTCCAAGGTCAAGGTAAAAGGTATCCATAGAAAGGTCTTATAAAAAGGAATGCACAGTCATGCGAAATGTGAAATTACAATCATTTACTTATAGCTGAGGTTTAAGTTTTTAAAAGTAGATATAACTCCAAGGTCAAAAGGACAAAACTTTTGCTATGATCCATGAAAAGAATAATCTTCTATTACGGGGGCATAATAAAAGAAATTTCAAAAGAAATCAAAATCAAAACTAAGTGAAAACAGACTTCCAGAATATAGACTATTGGAAGAAAAAACAAATTTGAACATTGAATCCAATTTCTATAGTCATTTGAAGCTATTTCGTATAGATTGTTTCGTGTTTAAAAAAACCCTTTTAAAATTCACAGCATAACCACTAATTAATATCTTTTTCAGACGTTGAAAAAACAGCGTTACCGTTTCAGCGTTATCGTTAACGAGTTACGTATGGCTGAGCTAGTCCCTTATAAAACTACCCTGATGGCGTTTACAAACTGTATCCTGGTGGCAACGGAAAGTCTAGAGGAACGCATCAGAATCCGCAACGAATTCATCGGTAAGTCATTGTCGGTAGTAGGAACGCAATATATAGAATTCATCGGTAAGTCATTGTCGGTAGTAGGAACGCAATATATAGGATTCATCGGTAAGTCATTGTCGGTAGTAGGAACGCAATATATAGGATTCATCGGTAAGTCATTGTCGGTAGTAGGAACGCAATATATAGGATTCATAATGAAGTCCTCGGTAAAAGATAGTACAGTCATGTAATATTAAGAGAACACACTTGGGTCCCTAACGAATTCATGGATAAGTTTAAGTTAGTGTAAGAAACGCACAAGGTTAGTGATACGCCATTGTCAGTAAAATAATCATTATGTTTCTATCAGGAATCGTAGCGAATTTTAAAATATTCATGATATCAGTCTCAGCTTGGGGAACGAGTCATTATCCATAACAAATTCAATGGTAAGTAAAAGGCAGTGTTCTAAACACATCAGGATCCGTAACGATCTTCAATCGTTAGTCATTGTAATTAACAGCAACAGACCAGGATCCGTAAGGACTTTAATCGTTAGTCATTGTAATTATCAGGAACGCATCAAGATCCGTAACTACTTCAATCGTTAGTCATTGTCATTATCAGGAACGCACCAAGATCCGTAAGGAATTTAATAGTTAGTCATTTTCAGTATTAGGAACGCACCAGGATCCATAACGAATTTAATCGTTAGTCATTGTCATTATCAGGAACGCACCAGGATCCGTAAGGAATTTAATTGTTAGTCATTGTCAACATCAGGAACGCACCAGGATCCGTAACGAATTTAATCGTTGAACTTAGCCATTGTCAATATCAGGAACGCACCAGGATCCATAACGAATTTAATCGTTAGTCATTGTCAATATCAGAAACGCACCAGGATCCGTAAGGAATTTAATCGTAAGTCATTGTCAGTAGCAGGAACGCATCAAGATCCGTAACTACTTCAATCGGTAGTCATTGTCAGTATCAGGAACGCACCAGGATCCATAACGAATTTAATCGTTAGTCATTGTCAATATCAAGACAGGAACGCACAGGGATCCGTAACAAATTTAATCGTTAGTTATTGTAATTATCAGGAATACCCCAGGATCCGTAACGAATTTATCGTTAAGTATAAATTAATATGAGGAATTCTCTTAACGATAAATTCGTTATGGATCTTCATAAAGAGTTCAACGGTACGTCATCGTCAGTGTACAAGAGTAATGGATTACGATTCGTAACGAATCTAATCGTTAGTCATTATCAGCATGTCGAACGCATAAGGATCCGTTACGAATTCATCTGAAAATCAAAGTCAGTTTAACAGTTAATCAAGCAATAGTTAGTATGAGAAAGACATAAGGATATGTAACGAATTCATCGGTAAGTAATTGACCCTTCCGATTGCGGGAAAAAATGCAAAATTTCGTGACGTCACAATGCTTTTACCTCGGACAAACAAGCTTCGAAACTGGGTCAAACATCGAAATTGCGTTGTGACGTCATGGAATTTCTCAAAATTTTCCCGCGATTGGAAGGGTCAATTCTGTTAGAGTAACTCAGTATGAGAAACGGATCAGAAATCGTAACATAAACATGATAAATCTTCATTGGTAAGTAACGTTGAATACTAAAAAACTTGCAGGTAGAAGAATGCAATTTAAGATCCGTAATACATTTCGATAAGCACATACAAGTATGTAAATCAAGCACATGCTTTTAAAGGGATCTCCAACAAGACTCGGTTGTAGCACCCAAAGCAAAACGTCGAAACACCCCTATCTGAAAACACAGAGGATACACACACGGTAAGAGTAATAAAGGGGACAAGGAACACAAAACACGACATAAAACACCAAACATGGGTAAGGCTACATATAAATAAAAACTCATTAAAAGCAAAACGCAAGACTAACTCTCAGATTCATTGCAATCAAAGGCGATAACTACAAAAATTACATTCCTAACATCTATGTAAAAAGAAGAAGGCCATTGTGACCGGCTAAGTACGCATTTAGATTTATGTTATACGTCTTCAAAAAGGAATTGCAAAGCACATAAAATGGAGATATTTTGGTGTGGTTATCCG
Source organism: Pinctada imbricata (assembly GCA_033119305.1). Lineage (NCBI taxonomy): Eukaryota > Metazoa > Mollusca > Bivalvia > Pterioida > Pteriidae > Pinctada > Pinctada imbricata. The sequence continues at coordinate 43,004,576 of VSWD01000004.1, read as the reverse complement.
TATAACATGAAGACAACGCTACCACCCATCAAGTCAGAAAGAAATTCGCGAAATCAAGACAATACATCCTACCAAAAAGCTTCCAAGAATTTTCTTGAATTAAATGGCGATATATGCTTATACATTCAAGAAGTAAAGATTAAAAAAATATAATTTGATTTATAACAAAAGAGCAATAAGTAAATAAAATGGTAAAATTTTCTTCAAATACTGTCGAAATCTTTTAAAATTCGCAGACCTGCCTACTTTTACGATTTTGGCGTAATTTTACGAGTTTTGATCTTCAAATACGCTCTACGCATGTGCTGCTAATTTTTACGCTTAAAAACATATTTTCAATCAGAAATACCTATTACAATATTTAAAACAAACGGATAGACTTGGCTGTATAAATTCATTGTAAGTTGAGGGCTTGATATCGTATAAGCAATTGCGTAAATGATTAAGATTGGAACAAATGTCAAAGTACTTTTAAAAAAGACGATGTTTTTTTTTCTCAAAATTATAATAAATTGTTTGTATTACGCTTAACATCTCTAAACCCTTTCTTTAGCAAGATTTTACACTTTTCGGAAGAAACAGGTAGGCTGATCTGAATACATCTGTTCATTAGGTTATACATTGTACATATGAGTCACGTATAGCAGCAATCACTTTACTAATCTTCCCTAGAGGAAAAGAAATAATATTCACTGCAGAGCCTAGCTTTCAATACCCCTTAATGAGAGTCCGTAATTTTCCCTTGTATAAATGCTGACCTTTTTGCACTTCCTTATGATGGGAGTTTTATGCAAAGGTCGCTTTATTATTTAGAAGTAACGGAAGTTGTGGTTTGTTATTTGTCAAAGAAAATCCCCCTGATGGTTTTAAACATTTACCGCTGATCAATATGGAACTTGTACAAAAAAAAAGAAGAAAGGAAAATATGTGTACGAATTATTTTTTTCAAGAATCGCAGAAAAATGAAGTTTAGAACATTTATTTTCATATTTGTTCATCTTTTTTATCGTATTGATCAGCCTTTTGCGGATATGAAGTTCTTTTATCACGTGAGGAAAATGATTTTCTGAATTTCTCACGATTTACAAACTTTATATCGCTGATAAAATAATAATCTTAAATCTTCAAGAAAATATGTCTGATAGGAATTACTTTGATTTTAAGTGAAGTTTTGGATTTTCTAAATTGCAAAACCAATGTACGTAAAGTTTCCTAGGAATGTACAACATAATTTCTCACTGTGTTTTTTCTTTCGTATCACACAGTTTTGCTACAAAATGTATTTGCTGAATGGTCCCCAAAGCTTGAATGATGCACTCGTTGACACTTATAACCAGGCCATGAAAAACGTCAATGGAGATTTTGCTATCGTGTAGAACAGATAATCAGATCTCAAATTTGTTTTCCTATAAAATTCTCATCTCAGCATTTTTATAAATATCCAAGAATAACCCAATCCTATATATGACTAAGCACAAGTAAGATTTATACAATGCGCCCATGTGAAATGATGGATATTAATGATTACCTGACTCCTGTACTGTAAGGAAGCACGATGAATGCCATTGTTAGGATAATGTCTCTAAAGTCTAAAATTTTTATTTATTTCAGACGGTTTAATGCTCACGAATTGACAAATTTTCAAAATGCGATTTTCGATTTTGATGAGTGTCACTGCTGGTGGACCAAGAGTCCCCGAGGGCACATGTAGCCAAGTTCGATCAACTTTGGTTGATCGTCTGTCTCTTCAACGCATTTGGAATTTTCTGTTACAAAATTTCTTGAAATTTCTGAAACGTGGGTCCTGTAGCATCATATCTCACCCATTCTGCTACGTCTTTAGGTACATTTTTGGACACAATAGTTTTCATACTTTTTGGCCATATTACATTGTTTAGACTGAGGATCACTGACGAGGGTTTAGTACCCGAAACGTGCATGTCTGGTCCATGCTGTAAATTTATCAGGTTTTAAATGATGCTATTGAATTTAAAGACGTTTAACATTTGAACTACTTGGTGAGTGTCACTGCTGGTGGACCAAGAGTCCCCGAGGGCACATGTAGCCAAGTTCGATCAACTTTGGTTGATCGTCTGTCTCTTCACGCATTTGAAATTTTCTGTTACAAAATTTCTTGAAATTTCTGAAACTCGGGTCCTGTAGCATCATATCCCACCCATTCTGCTACGTATTTTGGTACATTTTTGGACACAATAATTTTCATACTTTTTGGCCATATTACATTGTTTAGACTGAGGATCACTGACGAGATTTTAGTACCCGAAACGTGCATGTCTGGTCCATGCTGTAAATTTATCAGGTTTTAAATGATGCTATTGAATTTAAAACATTTAACATTTGAACTACTTGGTGAGTGTCACTGCTGGTGGACCAAGAGTCCCCGAGGGCACATGTAGCCAAGTTCGATCAACTTTGGTTGATCGTCTGTCTCTTCAACGCATTTGAAATTTTCTGTTACAAAATTTCTTGAAATTTCTGAAACGTGGGTCCTGTAGCATCATATCCCACCCATTCTGCTACGTCTTTTGGTACATTTTTGGACACAATAATTTTCATACTTTTTGGCCATATTACATTGTTTAGACTGAGAATCACTGACGAGGGTTTAGTACCCGAAACGTGCATGTCTGGTCCATGCTGTAAATTTATCAGGTTTTAAATGATGCTATTGAATTTAAAGACGTTTAACATTCATACATGTAAAAGTAACTAAGCTGCCGCTAAATTTTAATTCTAAGGCTTTAAATGTAAACGTTGGAAATCAAAATGATGATTGCCACGTGAATTGATTTCCGAATCGGAGATGTAACGTACAGTTCATGAATTATATTGATGCTCTAAGAATATGTTATAGATAAAAGAAGAAGACATGGTGACAATAGACCAGAAGCAAGCCATATTCCGTCTTCTGTGCAAAAATGCTGTATACTGTATCTTTGTACTAACAGAAGGGATTTGTCCCTGTTGCATAATGACGCCACGCATGGCGATTTACAATGGCTATTTCTGAAACTTTCGCCCTACATACATCTTTCACTACTCTTTCAGGACTGAACATCCTCGATTTGATAAACAATCTACGTAACGAGGATGACGAGGATCTGATTATTCAGTGTGACGTATTTGATGACGAAAAACAGTCAGACGACGACGAATTCGCCGTACAGAACCCGGATTGTGTGGACATCAACGATCATAGGGAAGTCTTCAATGTCCTGTTTGAAAAGGTACATTGTATTTTAGTGTTTCAAGCAAGCAGGTGATGCTAACTCTTCCCGGACTATGATAAAATCTCCATTGAGGGTTGACTTTAAATGTTCTTTTTGAGAATGGTTTAGTTTGTGTTTTTTAATATTTTATTAATCCATTATAGAGTGGCAAGTTCACATCTTATCGAGTGCCAAATTCATATCTTATCCAGTGCCAAATTCATATCTTATCGAGTGACAGATTAACTCCTTATCGAGTGACAAATTCAATTTCTATAGAATGACGAACTTGGCAAATTCACTATTTAACGAGTGACAAATTTACTTCTCATCTAATGGTAAATTCACTTTTAATCGAAAGACAAGTTCATCTCTTATGGTGTGATAAATTCATCTCGTATCAATTGACAAATTAACTTCTTATCTAGTGATAAATACAACTCTTTTTAAGTGAGAAATTCACTTTTAATCGAGTGACAAATTCACTTCTAATCGATCGACAATTTCACCTCATTTCAAGTGACAAATTCACTTCATATCGAGTGACAAATTCGTTTCTTATCTAGTGATAAATTCACTCTTTTCGAATGACAAATAAACTTCTTATCGAGTGGCAAATTCGCTTCTAATCGAATGACAAATTCACCTTTTAGCGAGGGACAGATTCAATATTTATCCAGTGATAAATACAACTCTTTTTACTATTTATTGAGAGACAAATTCGCTTCTTATCGAGTGACAAATTGACATTTTTTTTCCAAGTGACAAAGATCACTTCTTTTCGCATGACACGTTCACTTCTAATCGAGTGAAAATTTCACTTATCAAGTGATTTATTCACATGCATGGTTTTTGTTTATGTTCTTTTTTTGGCAAAAAAATGTTGCATAATTGAGTTTGAAATAATCTTTGCACTTAAGGTCAAATCTATGATATATTACAAACAAAGGACATACAACTCTGTGTTACAGGTGTATAACACCCCGCAAGCCGACGTGTTTCTGACAGTATTACAGACCCTCTTACAAATCGATCCAGAGGATCCTATGAGGTATGAATCTATTGGTTTGATTGATCTAATTGTTCGGTGTCAATACTTCATAGCTCATATTTCAATGAAAGAGATATCACCACGCAACATGCAAATTAATGTATCAGTTAAGGTATCAGTCAATTATATTAATAACTCCATTTTCATTATGGAATATCCATATTCTGTCATATGCATATCTAGGGTGAAATTCTGAACTGAGGGGGGGGGGGAGCTGGAGTCCCCCTCTTCCAAAAAAATAGATTCGCATATGACCATCGAAAGATAGATTTGCAGATAACGTATTATCCCTTAATTTAATTGTAATTTGTTATGATCCCCCTGTATGGTTGTGTCTATTTGGAATTTGAAGGATAGACCCGTTCGTCCATCTGTTCGTCCATCTTATCGCTCATTTGACCATATGACTAAACTTTATTTGACTTTGTCATTTTACGTGATTTTTAAAAATACGAAAGCACAGATAATCATCATGTGTATTAACTTTGTGTGCACCAAGTGTGGTACCAAACTTCTACCGGTTACCTAAAACCTTTCATACGGGAACTCGACCGGGGAGTTTGGCGCGGTGCAATCTTACGTACATTTTAAGGTGTTTTTCATTTCCTTCTTTCAGTGATCTTCAATGGAGTATAGTAGAAACGGCAGTTCGTAGAGCGATGTTGGTGGACGTTTCTCTGATTAATAAAAGCAGCGCTCTACCTCTGTTTTTGGACTCTGCAAATCCACTGTACATGAAACCCCCTGTTCAATCTAAGGCAGCTCAGACCGATTTCAATGGTCAAAGTATAAAACGTGACGTAAATAGAACTACGAAACATAGTGTATCTTTGACTGAAGAAATTATCAGGAAATGGCCCTCAAATCGCAGTACCTCAGTGCCTGTAGATATTGATGGTACCGGTGATAGAAAAACGAGATCTGATGTAAGTAGAGAAAAACTTAAGTACTCAGGATAGGCCAATATTATCTCAAGATGATAATAAATCAGAAAGCAATAAAACCCCAAATAATTTGTCTGGATCTGAACAGAAAAAAGCTGACGGGGACAGTATTAATTCAGTTGAGGCTCAAATTGACGAGTGCTTTGAATTTGTAAACGGTAATGCTTTATCGGATGAGGAAAGTGGTGATTCTAAACAAACAGGAAACAGTATTGAGAAGGTAGAAGTAGAAACTAAAACAGACCAAAGTCTTCCCGATGGTGCGCGTCAGAATAATTCTTTAGATCTTTCACCAAATGACTCTACAAATAAAAATTCTGAAACCGAAAAAGTGCAATCACCTTCAAATTCATCGGAATCATCTATATTAACAAATGGAATACCTTTATCCTCATCTCAAAACAAGGAAAATACAGCGGAAGTTTTAACGAAGGAAGTTAAATTGCAATCCCCACATGAATCTGGCGCTCCACCACCACCACCACCACCGCCGCCTCCACTTCCTGGCGTGCCACAAGCGCCACCTCCGCCAATGTTGCCTGGCATGTACCAACAACCTGTCCCTGGTGCACCACCACCGCCGCCACTTCCTGGCATTCCTGGTGCGCCACCACCTCCGCCACTTCCGGGAATTCCGGGCGCGCCACCACCGCCACCACTTCCAGGTGTTCCAGGCGCGCCACCACCACCGCCGCCACCTCCCGCAATTCCCGGAGTACCACCTCCGCCACCACTTCCAGGCGCACCACTTCCGCCTGGTGCGCCACCACCACCGCCACCACCTCCAGGAGTCGGTGGTTTAATACGTGCCAAACCGGCGCCACTCGTGTTTTCTGCGGCCCCAGCAATGTCAAGGTCAATGTGGACGCCGACACCTAAACACAAGATGAAGACGTTCAATTGGACCAAAGTACCTCCACAGACCATATCGTGTTGTAAGTTCCACCTTAATGTTCATCTTACAATGTACCATACCAAAATAATGTTAATCTACAGTTAAAGTATACCATTGAGGCAGTTAGCATGATTCTGGTTTCCCGAGATTTGACCTATTTCCCGAGGCGAAGCCGAGTGAAATAGGTCTGGTCGAGGGAAACTAGAATCATGCTAACTCCCTCAATGGTATAGCCTACTTTACTGTTTTATTATACCGTCACGCGCTGTAGCTCCGCCCCATTTCGACGTCATGCGCTGTAGCTCCGCCCCATTTCGAAGCTATTTCCCTAGGGAAATAGTCTTTTCAACTAACGCACCCTTTGCAGGGAAATAGTCTCATCAGGCGAGTTGCGCAGCTAGTTTTAATGGGTATCTTTTTATATAGGAAAAAGCAAGAAGAGGTATAATAATATACTTTGGATGCTACAGCAGCTAACTTCCATCCACGTCTAGTTTGGAAGCTCTCTAATGATTTAAGAACATTTGCTTATTTTTTCAATGGTCTCGACCTGAGATATGCAGATGTAGTAGAGGTCAGATTTATTACCCTTCTAAAGGCGACATTTTTATGTATCATATTTAAAACGCAAGGGCAGTGAAAGGGGATCACTTTAATTGTAACATATTTGATAAAGGTTATCTATTACTTCCTTCAAACTTGTCAGAATGGTCAATTGTAAGCTCCAAATACTATAGTACACGTGTTGAATTCCATGTTTTAGAGTAACACAGGAGACATACTTGTTCTTGAACAGTCGCGTTTTTTTTAAATTTACGTTACATTTGAATATTTTCAGCGCTATGCATGGTACAAGTTAAGTTTATTTTTTTCAATCTTAGCCCGTGAGAATGTATGGAAAGACATATTAGAAATGCAGGACTCAATTCATGTCAAGTATGAGACGATTGAACAGCTCTTCTGTCAGAAGCAGATCCAGAAGGCGAGTGCTGCCAACGACAACAAAAAGAAGAAACAACCTTCAGAGGTATCTTGTCGACGTGTAGATCTACATGTTGTTATCTATCATAGCATTAAAAGGTTCTACAATTTTACCCATATTTCGATCTCCGACTTTTGGGCGAGGGAAATTTCTAAAAAGGAATTATATCTGGATCAATTTATTACGAGTGGGTTGGTGGAACCTATAAATTTAACTACGCCTTTTCACATGGTTTTGATTTTGAAATAAATTCTCAGCCGTACCCGTTCAAGATTATGTGTCCTGTGCAGATAATCCGGATAACTACACCATTTTCCGCTCTTGTGTTAAAAGGTCGTGTTGATCGGACGAGTATCCCTTCTTTTTGATATTCAGATTTACTTTCCTTTAAGGATAGTATATGTAGTATATGACGTAAACGCATTATGACGTAATGAAATTCCCATAGAAACGTCGAATTTAAAGCATGTTTTCCCTGAATTTTATCATATGCTTGTTTCCATGGAATTACGTCAGATACCGTCCCAAATGAGAAGGGAACGAAAAGACTTGATACCCAGTGTAAAAATGCTCCAGTGTTCTGATTTATAAAATTATTGTTACAGTACCTTATTTCCACTTCTACTCTGTATGATATAAATCTATTTTGAGACATGTAGGGCTAATTGGCTCCAGAATTACGCTCCCCATAATCGATTCTCTTTATATAAAGTTTAATTTACATTTCAAAGTAATCACCAAAATTCAATTGTTTTGATGTGAGCGATATCAAATTGATTAGTCGTGCGTTTGCCATTACATCAGGAACTACATATTCTATAGCATCACAATAAAGCATCATGTGATATCATTGATTTTCTCAAATAACTTGTCAGTAAAATATTCTCAAGGTGAACTTACAAGAACAATGGCGATAAATTAAAAGCATAAATTAAGTTCAAAGTGAATAGTGGATGATCATTGATTGTAAATGTACACGTATAATACTTTGTGGATAAAGGTCGAAATGTTCATTAGTAGTATTAGGGAGAAGTCGATAAACATAGTTAGAATTTACGTCAGCGCATGTAATCAAATAAATCCAAACGTCAGACAGATTATTCAATATTGTCTATCTTATAATTAGTTTCAGTGCATTCTGGAATACTAGTTTCAAAATATAGGTCAAGGTCGAACGTTCGTTCTCACAAAAAAGGATAGTATAAGCAAAACAAGCGACAGTATAAGTGGCATACTATCAGTTATACGGGTCCTTGTCATACTTCCTACTCAGAGTAGGTGTGTAAATTAGGGGGGGGGGGGGGTTGAAGTGTGACAGGAACAAACCCTGTAACGAACCAGTTGTAACGTATTCATTTTAATTTTCGTAATTCTGACGTTCAAAAATTTAGTAACCTACTTCGGCCTCAAAGTAGGACACCTACATGACCTTACTACTGCGAAGTCATTGGCTGAAATTAAATTAGTACAAGACGTGGTAAATATATATATGTAGCTATCTTAATTATGCTAAAAAAAATTAACGGTTTCATTTTCAACAGAAATTATTTGATTTTTCAGGTTTTACTTCTAGACACTAAGAGGAGCATGAATGTCAACATCTTCCTTAAACAATTCAAATGTAGTCACAAAGAAATAATTGAAATGTTAGAGGAAGGGAACGTAACTAAGATAGGACCAGAGAGACTGAGAGGTCTTCAGAAAATCCTACCGGACACTGACGAGGTACGTATATAAATAGACGCCAATCGCTCATTCTCGGTACTTTCCGTTGCACACTCGGAGACACGGAAACGTCCGAGTAGGTGCGATTGATAGACCCCACTTTGATTTGGAACTTTCACGCGTATATTCACGCGCAAGTTTTGAGTATGTTGATATGATAATAGGTTATAATTCCGGACTTAGGCGAATTCCACGGGAACCAATTCTTTCGGACTACGCAATCATCATTGAATGTACTAGTCAATAACTAATATATACGTCCCTGATCTAATCAGTAATTATATGGTAAATAGTGATTTCTTTTATCGCTTTTAAAAATCAAGAAGATTAAAAAATATTATGCACATTTTTTTTTCAGATTAATCTAGTCAAAAGTTACACGGGTGATACGGACAAACTCGGTAACGCGGAGAAATTCTACCTTGTGCTCTCTCAAACTCCATCCTTCCAAATCCGAATTGGGGGACTCGTACTCAAAGATGACGTCAGAGTTGCCATGGAAACACTTTATCCTAATATTCAGATTTACATTCAGGCCTGTAATCAGCTTTTGGACAACGAATCCCTGAAGTTGTTTCTACGTTACGTTCTCCATACCGGAAATTTTCTAAATGCGGTGAGTGCTTTACAAATTGTAGGAGCGTTACTATGGTTACAATCGTCACTCTTCATTAAATTTTTAGTTAATGCGTGTGTTTCTAAAGCCATACAAGGCATAGTCATTGATGTTTTAATGTAGATGATTTTTTTTGTAAGAGAGTTGTCCTTGTGCCGATTTGCTAACAGATAAATGTTTATTTTAGATGTTGTAAAAATTAATGATTATTTTCTCATGAACAACAGTGTTTCAATAAGAAACAAGAAGGACACTTGCCATGGCATTCCTGGACGTTATCGTCGGCCAACTACGGATATATCACAGGGATTTATCACGCTTACCGATTGCTCTATTCACTATGGGTATCTCGGCTTGTAAGGGAGGTACTGATTTCAATTTTCGTATGAAGATTCGGTATACATGTACATTTATTTATCGAAAATAGGTTTTGATATTGATAAGCCTGTTTCTGAGGACTTGAACGATGACTTGCCGATTTTCCTTAGACGCCGAGTTAGATCCCTTTAGATAATCCATAGAAAGTTTAGCAACCGGGAAGCGTGATAAATCCCTGTGGGATATATGAAGGTCTACATAATCATGATAATAATTTTCATACTACTCATTGGATTAAAGGTCTATTTTCTCGACCGAAAAGATGAAAAAAAAAAATGGGCAAAAAAACCCCAATTTTTGTTTCCATAGTTACATTTAGTTAAGATAAACAATCCGGATAACTACACAATTTGTTATCTTTGTGGCAAATATACGTCCATATCGACTCCAGTATTAAAATCACCAGTCTATGTTTTATCTAATTGTTTTTTATGTTTAACTCTTGTCCGACGAGCGTCGTCCACCCTTTACATATTGAAAGGTCAGGCCCTCTGAATCCCCCCAAATTTCCCTGGACCCACGCCTTGCTTTATAATGAATAGATAGAACAAAGAGCGCACAATTGCAAGTATTTATAACATTTCATTTAGACTGTCTCGTGAATACACGATTTGATAGGAGTGGTGCAGAATGGGTTTTGGTTTGATAGTTATTGGTCTACTCACTTTCCTTTATACCATTTTAGTATCTAACCTCTTTTTCCATCATTTAATAGTCTGACTGTTGAAGACGTATTAACGACGGATGTAGTAATTGCTTGTCTTTACCGTGTGTGAATTGGCGTCTAGAATTATAATTGGAATATGCCGCTGGGTAAAGAGAATATTATTTTTCTTGTAAATTTAATGAAGAAATCGCTTAGACAGCAAAATTGGCCCGATCCGTTACCATGGGAGTGGTCGGACTAAATTACAAAGGCAATGAACTGTAATTATCTCAGAAATTTAAGAGAAAGTTCTTAATGAAAAAGCAAAAAATGCTGAAATAGAATTAGGAAATAAAAAATAGGTTTTCTGAGAAAATGAAGTACAAATTAGGAAACGCTTAAAATATGAACAAACTTAAGATGATTCTGAGAAAACATATAATTATAAAGATTTAAGATAGATTGTACCTCTGGATTATAATCGGGGAAAATTATGCATGGACACCCCATATTTTCTTTTCATATTATTGCACACTGGATACAGCTAATGCAGGTTACAACTATATTTTTGGTGAAAAAATGTTTCAACAATGTAAAAAAATGTTAATTTTGGGATTTTTCAATTGGGTGTAATATTAAAGTTTGGGTAGATAAAGATATCCCTACAATCTAGGGTCTATTTGAAAAGTTTTTATATCAAAGATGATAAGCACGAAAATTCCAAAAAAAGTTATCATAGGGAGAATATAAGCTCTCGCGACCAGAGGTACGAGATACCTTAATCCGTTCGCCTTTGCGGCCCATTCGACAATGTTCCCTCAGTAGACCCCTATGTCATGTATGTCGGCTGTCCCATTTTTTGATATACGTAGTATTATGTACATGCAAAACAACACGTCGAAGGTGCTAATTCAGCGAGAACCAATCAATTTAAGACAGTACGAGTTCAACATGTTCAAAAAGTCGACAAATACAAATTATAAACAAAACATTGACGAAGGAATAGAAAATTCGACGAGGACAGTACATGTATCAGAAATACATGTATTACATTGTTCAAGGGTTAGAAAAGTCAGCGAAAACCAACTGGAAACAACACAATGTCCGGGGAATCGAAACATCGGTGAAACCCAATCAGAAACAAGACATTGTCGACATGGTCGAAAATCAGAAAACAACAAATTGTGGATGGGGACGAAAATTCGGCTAGGCTCGATCAGAAAACAACAAATTGTCGATGGGAACGAAAATTCGGCGAGGTCCGATCAAAAAACAACAAATTGTAGTGTGTAGACGGGGTCGAAAATTCAGAAATTCCAAACTAGAAACGATGGAAAGTTCGACAAGGCCCAATCAGAAAACAACCATAGCTGTTACGTACATTATTGAATAGAAATTTTCAGCGAGACCCGTTCATAATCATAACTTTTCGTGCTCACTTTGTAATATTAGGAATTGCCAGATACCACGACGAGTGACGTAATTCTTGGTTTTTGTGTCGCCTGCGAGGCATAACGACACTTAGGGATCACTTTGTCTGTTGTCTGTCTGTCTGTCACACTTGGATGTCACACCCTATAAAAGTGATTCCTGAGTGTCGCTATGTTTCGCAGGCGACACATGCATGCCTTGGAATGATTTTTCTTATTCACAGGGAGGCTACGCTGGAAACGCTATGGGCTTCAAGATAGGTTCATTGAACAAACTGATGGACACGCGGGCAAACAAGCCCCGAGTGACGCTTCTTCATTTCCTGGTCGGCGAGGCAGAGAAAGAAAACAAAGACGCCTTGGCGTTCGTGGACGAAATGGCATCGGACCTTCAAAGGGCATCAAGGTAGGGATGAACAAGCCTTAAAGTTTTCATATACATGTATCGTCTCGTCACATCTCTTCTATAAAAATTTTGCGCGAATCCAGAATTTTTTTTTACAAGGAGAAATGGGGCGGCGAGTTCCATTTCCATAGAGTCGTTACATGTAGACTTGGTCAAACTTGCAGTGAGTACTCCACATGGTGATAATAATTTTTGGAATCGGCCGAAATGGCAGAATATGATTTAAGGTGGGTCCCTACTCGTGAATTTAACAGATGAATTTTGTATTTTAAGGTTATTTTGTATACATAATAGTCAAAATGACATAATGAACACAGACATAGATAGGTAATTTTGTTTTCATTAAAGTTACAGTACATTAAAGAAAGGTACCCTAGCACTTCAAAATTGAGAAATATCAAATATCCATCATATGTTTTGAACCCTCCAAATTCAGTGATGATACGAATATGTTTATTTGTTTTGATTTATTTTATGATAACATGTCATATAGAAGAAATACAACACATAAAATGATATTGTAACATAAATCTAAGTATGATATATCTCCAAACATTTGGGTACCCCCTTATAATTTCATAACATTTTTGACCAAGAGTATGTACCAAATCCAACTTTTTGCATAAAAAGCAGATGATTTTTTTTTTCATTTTGAAATATTTTATAAAGTTATATATGTAGATGAAGAAAAAATTATATACAGGTATACAGTTTTTGAAGTGATCAAGGTATGACCCAAACATAGGGGTACCCCCTTATAATGATATCATATTTTCGACAAATAATATATAGTATTTCACATTTTTGTGCAAAAAACAACAGATTGAATTTCTTCAAATTGGATCATTTTATACGATAATGTATATAGATGGTGAAAAAAATCGCATACAGGTATACAATTTTATAAATGATCAAGATATGGCTACAAACATAAGGGTACCCCCTTATAATTTCATTACATTTTCAATTAAGAAATTATACTATATGATCGGTGTGGACATTGATAGATTGCACCATCTTTTGCTTCTTTTGGCATTTAAGATCTTCTGTCTGTGTTTTTCAATGCGCTGGCTCGTCCCTCACCAGCCATTGTAAAACGTTATATGCAGACTGCTGCATATAAGGAAAAAACTATAACGGTTCGAGTAGGGAGCCACCTTAAACGAAGGACTTTACCATGGACAATCTCGCCCTTCCAGACTATTGTACTTTTTCATTGGACGCTATAGACAATGATTTGACAGCAAATTCCAAAATCATGCAAACGGGGAAATAAAAGGCTTGGCTGAGACGGGAATCACGGGATGCATGAATCATTTATATAGATTTCATGACGCTCTTAATAAAAATTGCAGATATTAGAAGTGATTTTTAAAATTCAAAACTTCATCAAATTTTCCTACACAAAGGTTTACTACTGATGCCCTGACAACAGAAGTCAAGACTTTGGCCACGAGTGTGGGAACATTGGAGAAACAACTCAACACCTGTCCTGATGACGTCAGGAACCAAATGCAAACTTTTGTACAGGTAAGTGATCAAGGTAAAACAAAGGGGATGGGGTGCAATGACCTTGACCTTTAACCATTGACCTTGAAATTAAAAAAAAAAAATTCTTAAGATGCAACTTATTATATATAATGAACAAAAAGTATACTCAAAATACTTAAAAGGGCATCCCTAGTGACATCTTCATTTCATTAAGTGACCTTGATTTTTAACCTTTGGCCTTGAAATTCAAAATCCTTAAACATGTTACTTTGAAAGTAAACTTAAAATGATAGTAAGAGGATCAGATCCATTTTATCAATATTACCGGTATATAATAATGTGACCTTGATCTTTCACCTTTGACCTTCAAATTCAGACTCATAATACAAATAACAAAAATAGTTTTCCGTCTTTACCAGGATGCATCAGATGATGTTGACAAATTGAAGAGCAACCTCAAGAAAATAGACGAGTGTGCGGAAAAACTGGCGATTCATTTCTGTGAGAACCAAACATCGTTTAAAGTAGAGGAATGCATCAATACCATGAATACTTTCTGTGAGAAGGTCAAACAGTGTCAGAAGGTAGGAATTCTAATATTAATGGATAACGGAAGAGTTTAATGTTAAAATTCACCAAGTGCGCACAAATACAATCTAATTAATCTATTAACCCTAGGAAGAAATTCACTAATTATACTTGTTCACACTTGCTGTATTTTGACAGTAATGAAAAATACATGGCAATATTTCAATGAAACAAAAATGTATTTCATAGGATTTTCTTGTATAACAATAACATTATTGATTGATCAATTTCAAATTTCATTTTACATCACTGCAATTCTCTGCATTTTATTTATACTTGTGAGAAAAGAGAATCTTGCAATAACTTTGTATTATGAATAGGAAAATGCTCAAAGGAAGCTACAGGAGGAGAAAGCAGAACGTAGAAGGAAACATCAAGCTGAAATGGCAACAAAAAGAGCTTCTAGTATGTGCAACCTTTTAGTCATAGTTATATACAGAAGAGAAGTGTGATCTTTATTGTTAAAGTTCATTAAATCATATTGAAATGATAATGATAATTAGACAGTTTGATATGTACTAAATGGTTACTTTTATAGTCAAATTACACCAAGTGTGCATGACTATACGTACTTGTATCCAGACGGAAGAAGGGACGTATACAGTTGATAATTTTTTGTGGTTAATGAAAAATCATTTCATTTCATAAGTTCCTTCTCACTATTGGCTATTGATAGAGAAAATTACATACTTAGATGTGATTTGACAAGTATATATGTAGGGCTTTTACCAGAGCTTTGTCTGATATCTATTCATAGGACAATTCCAAATCCTACATACTACGGACATGATTGGAATGTCTGACGTAACATTATCCAAAGCTTATAGCTAATGCCACATGCAAACTTCTGTTAGTTAAGTTGAACATTTTAAAGCAGGAACTTAAAATGAATTCATCAACCGCAAGATTTTGAAGCAATTTGCAAACTATTAACGTCCACACTTCCTGTATTTTCACTGTAACGCTTTAAGTAAAATTTAAGACATTGTAATTCATAATCTGTTTTAAAATGAAAATATTTGGAAATTTCCTGCGATTAGATTTTGTACAACATTACTCCCATGGTGATTATGATAAAAATACTCCTTATATTACAGGTCCTCCTAAAGAATTACCACAAGACGATGGTTGTATTGTGGATCGATTATTATCAGAAATCAAGAAAGGATACAAACTAAGAAAGACAACTCCTACAAGCACACCAGTTAAACCGAAACAATTAATATCAAAAGTTGAATCAAAAGAGATAGAATCAAACTGTTAAGTTTGCAAAGAAATTGAATTTTGTTGATTTTTTCAAAATATTGAAAAATTGTTAGAGAGACATCAAATGAATTTGTTTTATAGTTTATAATCATCTATTAGTATGTCATGTTTAATCAACTGAACGCACCTTTTAAAGGCAGTGACATTAAAATACATTATTGACTTGCAAATTCAGCAAGTGCAGTCATCTTTTTAGCTCACCTGAGCCATAGGCTCAAAGTGAGCTATTGTCATAGCGTGGCGTCCGTCGTCCGTCGTCGTCGTCCGTCGTCGTCCGTCGTCGTCGTAAACTTTTCACATTTTCAAGTTCTTCTCCAGAACGGCTGAAGGGATTTTGATGAAACTTGGTAGGTATGAAGTACTCATGGTCCCCTACAAGTCTTGTTGTTTTTCGTCCGGATCTGTCAACAGGTGGCGCCACCACAGCCAAAAGTAGGTCACGGGGGGTACCCTCCTTTGACAAACTTCTTCTTCAGAACCGAAGCATGTATCGACAAACCGAAAGCATCAGGATGATCTAGAGAGATGTCTTAAGAAGTGTTGTTATTTTTGGTTCCACTTCGAAGTCAAATTTTTGACGCGTTTTTGACGTCTTTTCGGACTTGGTCAGAAATGCATATTTTTGCACTATTTCTTTAAATAACTCAATAAGTGTATGATTTTACACACTCATTTACTACATATATATCATATTTAACTTACTTAATGCTTTGATATGTATTGTATGCTTAAATTTCATTTTTTTGATTTTTTATGAATTTTTTTCTTATGTAAAAAGGAAGGGGGGGGGGTGATTTTCATACATTTTCTGCTTCTTTTCTATAACCACTCTTCAGATTGTCATGACAATTTGTAGGTATGAGGTACTCATGCATGGTACCCTACAAGTGAAAGAATTTTGTCAAGATATCCACTTTTGGATTTTTAAGGAATATTTTTTAAGATTGTACATAGGTATAATGTATGTTTTCCATGCCCAATGGACCCATGGGGAGTGGCTTCAAACCCCGGCGGGACCCCAACAAAATTTTTTTTCCCTTTTTAGCTCACCTGAGCCATAGGCTCAAAGTGAGCTATTGTCATAGCGTGGCGTCCGTCGTCCGTCGTCGTCTGTCGTCGTCCGTCGTCGTCCGTCGTCGTCGTAAACTTTTCACATTTTCAACTTCTTCTCCAGAACGGCTGAAGGGATTTTGATGAAACTTGGTAGGTATGAAGTACTCATGGTCCCCTACAAGTCTTGTTGTTTTTCGTCCGGATCTGTCAACAGGTGGCGCCACCACAGCCAAAAGTAGGTCACAGGGGGTACCCTCCTTTGACAAACTTCTTCTTCAGAACCGAAGCATGTATCGACAAACCGAAAGCATCAGGATGATCTAGAGAGATGTCTTAAGAAGTGTTGTTATTTTTGGTTCCACTTCGAAGTCAAATTTTTGACGCGTTTTTGACGTCTTTTCGGACTTGGTCAGAAATGCATATTTTTGCACTATTTCTTTAAATAACTCAATAAGTGTATGATTTTACACACTCATTTACTACATATATATCATATTTAACTTACTTAATGCTTTGATATGTATTTTATGCTTAAATTTTATTTTTTTGATTTTTAATGAATTTTTTTCTTATGTAAAAAGGAAGGGGGGGGGGGTGATTTTCATACATTTTCTGCTTCTTTTCTATAACCACTCTTCAGATTGTCATGACAATTTGTAGGTATGAGGTACTCATGCATGGTATCCTACAAGTGAAAGAATTTTGTCAAGATATCCACTTTTGGATTTTTAAGGAATATTTTTTAAGATTGTACATAGGTATAATGTATGTTTTCCATGCCCAATGTTTCAGGTGCAACTACAGGAAAAAAACCTTCTTTGTATGATTAATCATTTTTAGATCGACCTTTCATCCATAGTTACAGCTGATAATTCAACAAGTGACACATGCTTCAATGTCTTATTGATTGACCTTTTATGTGATATGATTCAATTATTTAAATTCTTTATACTTATTTAGAATTTTATTTTTAAAGTCGGGAACAAGATTTCAAAAGCGGCCATGTTTTGCCGTGTACCCGAAGGGGATTCCCCATGTAGAAATGTGATACCTTTTAAGTACTGCGATACATTTCAGGAGATACAGTGCAAACGGAATAGAGTTTTATTTAATGAAATGTGCATTATACTGGGAACACTTTCATAATGGTTAGCATTCATGTACTTGGAACACTTGCATATACTTGTTATCATGTATAAAGTTTGCTCGAATTTCCTCTGTCTTAGACTCTCTTAGATGAAGTAATTTACGGACTGATTTCTTGAAGAAACGTCTAATGAGTAATCTCTTCCTCCGGATTTTGAGAATGCATAGGACATTTAATATCTGAAATTCTTGAAATAAATAATACAGTTCAGAGTTCCTGAAATCTTCCTATGAAATGTTGGACCACAGAAAGCTGTTGTTTAAATAGAGTAAATAAATTATTATTTACAACCATAAGCCACTGTGTTCGACATCTTGTATGTATAATATTTCTAAGACGAACACAGAGGCCTGAGGTTGTGAATAATAAAACATTTTCTCTCATAAAATGACAGGTTCCTGTGATAATACATTTGGGAATTTTTATCTGTTCAAATAATAGATACATGATGAGTTTTTATCGGACCAAATAACTTTTTGTGGGCAAATCCTATGCAACCGATACATTTCATGAACTCTCTCCGCTAACAACTTGTCCGTGTAACAGACCTTTGAAGAGATAAAACAATTTGTTAACAGTAAATAACGATGTCGTAGGTCTGCTAGTTGGACAAGCTTAACAATTTCATGGGCCTTTTAATTTGTTTCAAACTACGAAACCTAGAGAAACCACTTGAGTTGTTGAACAGTGTATGCTGAAATGCGACGCTGAGCCTTCTCGCCTGTTGAAATATGCATAGGCAAGAAGCGCCGCATTTCAGCATGTTCACTGAAAATTATTTGTTCAAGTGGCTTCACTGGGTCATGAGGTTTGATACACCATACACTGCTTTTTGGAAAACAAACTGGCCCAATTTCTGCACAACTCACTTGAATTGATAAATATTGGATTAAAACGATTTTAACTGTACGTTTCATGTATTTGGGATGAAATCAATACTATTCAAAAGCATTCTTAGATTTCAGTATACTTTAATATGAATAAAGGCAAAACCGAAAAATCTTTGTTTTTTATGCCCCTGGAATAAAAGATTCGGGAGCATATAGTTTTTGGCCTGTCCGCCTGTATGTTTGTCTGTTTTTCCGAAAAACTTTAACATTGGGCATAACTTTTAAATGGAAGCTGGTGATAGAGGTTTCATATTTCACATGTGTATTCCTTGTGACAATACCTTTCCATTGATACCAAAATTTTTGACCTCGTGACCATAACCTTGACCTTTGACGTACTTCTCAAAAACTTTAACATTGGACATAACTTTTGAATGGTAGTGATAGAGGTTTCAAATTTTACATGTGTATTCCTTGTGACAAGATCTTTCCATTGATACCAATATTGCGCTGACCCTGACCTCTCACAACATTGTACTTAACAGAAAATGGCCTTTATACTAACAAAGATGCCACCGGGGGCATTCTCGTTTCACAAACACAGGCTTTATAATTTCTGGCATGCTAGCTATCAATAATGAAAGGTTTTGTGTTCAATTTTAAATAAACTTAATTTATGAAATCATTTCATTGTTTTATTCTTTTTCTGCTGCACATTAATGTACAATATTATTTTATTTTTGATGTTGCATAATTGAACTATACTAGCTGGGCATATGAGGTTGGACCACTTTATCTGTCTTTTCAAATCAGTAAAAAAGTTATTGTTTTGAAATGTGACTATTTTTTCTTTTTTGTACTTTTAAAGGTTGTCTGAAAAAAAAAACTTCTCTGCATCCGGCAAAAATCTTTTTAGAAAGGTTGTGGGCTAAAATCCTGGTACTGGCACTATCAGTATTCAATGTCAGTATGTCAATTAGAGCGTGCATGGGTATCAGGTGAGCGTTGTGCCCCCTGGGGCTCTTGTTTATATCACCATCATGCTTCCTTTCATAATTTGCATAAAATTCACAATTATAAGGACTGTGCATACTCTGTGATTTTCTGCAAATTAATACTTCCTTTCTCAAAAGTATGAACTAATAATTACATGTATATAAATTATTAATTAAAATCATTTAATATCTAGGCTCAAAGCCGTTTAATCTTACAATAAGGTGATTTCCCACAGTGGTGAAATCATTTGTCAATGAAAGTCATGAAATGTGTGGTATTTGATACAGTTATCATTACACAATGCCCAGTGATTCCAAAAGTATTATATTTCATTGTGTAACTTGCATACATGTATTTATTTACATATCTACGATTCATACATATTTCTTCTTTATATTTCTTGATCATTACAAATAGTACTTTGAATATTCTTCAATAATTTTCACTAAATGACATGTATTTATATTTAATTAAGAAATGACTGTCTTACTTTTGGTGTTCATGGGTGTATAATTCTGGTTGGACACGTGCAAATTCCGTGAATCGCGAAGCAAAGCGATTCTCGGAAAATTTGCACATGTCCAACCAGAATTATACACCCATGAACACCAAAAGTAAGACAGTCATTACTTATATTTACATTTATTCTAAATATCGGTCATTTTTATTTTCATGCACTTCGCATATTTTGCCTGTTTTAGTGTCAAATCTATTTGAACGTTGGTAAATTCTCCCTACATGCAAAACTTGCACGTGAGCAACCCAAGTTATTGGAATATAATTCTAGTTGCCTAATAGGCGTTTAACATGGGGAATCTACTAGTAATGTAAATATATTCTTAATAATACGATCCATACTCTTTCTCCTACACATTGCTCGATCATTTCTATGAAAACATTCATTAACAATTTTCATTACATGAATTCCTTTTTCTCTCTCAATATTGTATTTACATCCCAAATACACATGTATCTAATGTTACACGCATGATGTCCATAGTCATTCAAGCCTCTCTTTACTAAGTCTTTTATAATATCCTTTATGCCATAGAACAATAAATAAACCGCAGTATTTTTGTATCAGTGTATTGTTTGTTATATTTCATAAGTACAGACTGTGAGACATTAATTTTATTTTAACAACCACAGATCCTTGAGCCAAATTAATTTGAGTAGCTTACAAACCAGGTGAAGTTGGGAATCAAGTAAAAAATCATTCCAAAGAATGCATGTGTCGCCTCCAATACATAGCAACACTCAGGAATCACTTTGTAGGGTGTGACATCCAAGTGTGACAGACAGACAGACAGACGTGATCCCTAAGTGTCACTATGCTGTGCAGGCAACACAACAAAAAAATTAATGGAGTGTCTACCATGTGGACAGAACCAACCCTTCCCCTCCCCTCCCCCCTCCCCCCAACAGGCAACTAAAAATGAACAGAGATAGAAGACCAGATACCTGGGAAGAATAATGATCTACTGCTTGCATGCTGCACTAGCTGCTGTATGCTTGTTACAAGAAAAGCATGTACCCAAAAACATCTTTTGATTTCAATGATGATAAAACAACAGAAGTGTAAAACGTTGACAATTTTATGAAACAACAGTATTGTAAAGAAATACATCAAATACAGGACTTGTATGAAGATGTACATACCATCTACATATCGGCATAATTTCATACACTACCATCCATAAATTAGTATACACCATTTCTGTTCATGTTGCTGTTAGAAATGCAAAGTTTCCAATCCATTGTATAATTCTGAAGGCCAATCTTATAGAAATCATTTGTAACAAACTTGACCCCAAAATTAACATTTTTTGATTTTTCCTTCTTTTTTATATAAAAATGACAATTTTTGAAAAATAAATGTGCTGATTAAAAAAGTTTCTATCTACATTTTCGTTATCGCAATTCATAATCTTGAATTATGTGAAGCCAATCATTGTGAATCTTTCGAGTTCAGAATGGAAAAATAAGGATAAACTTGTGAAGAATATCGAATGGTTTCCTAGTTTTATAACTACTTATGGATGGCAGAGTATAAGATAGCCCAAGATCATCATTATATGGAATTGCACAAGAAATAAAAATACACATATTTATATCAAATAAGATTTTTACTTTTTCCTCTTATTCAACAAAGTATCATTTTGTAATTTTTGTGATCTTTTAGTTCTATGGTGTACAAATGTATCACTATCATCAGAAAATGTATCTTCAGGACTGATATCAAAAGTTCCTTTTTGAAATTCTGCAGCAAGTTCTATTCCCTGGAAAGAAAAGAAAATAACATTTTAAAACAAGAGGCCCAAGGGGGCCACATCGCTCACCTCAGTTGCATACAAAAGAATGATTGTGGACAATTTGATGCAGGACCTTTAGTACTTGCGTTCTGTGAGGTTTTGTGAAATTCTGTGTATCAGTTTCTGAGATGTTGAAAATGCCTCTGCCAATCAGAGCCTTTGGCAGCTATAATTGTTGACCAATCAGCACAAAAAATACACACTTGCTTCCTGTTAGGTTTCGTGAAATTCTGTGCAGCGGTTCAGAGGAGAAATTGAAAAAGCCCATCAGAGCCGTTGGTGGCCATTGTTGACTGATCGGCACAAAAACACAAATTTGAGTTCTTCTTTCCTGAAATTCTGTGCTTCAGTTGAAAAGCAGAAGTTGAAATTGTGTCAGCCAATCGCAGCCCTCAGCTGTCATATTTGTTGACCGATCGCCATGAAAAACACAAACTTGGTAGAGGACCTTGATTACTTGCTTCCTGTAAGGTTTCCTGAAATTTTGTGAAGCGGTTGCAGAGGAGATGTGGAAAATGCAAAAAGTTTACGCTGGACGGACTGACAGCGTGCTATCACTATATCTCACTTGAGATTTGCTAAGGTGATCTAAAATATAGAAGTTTTGTAAAACTCTATCAGCACAGCTACCGCATTGGATGATATTGTTGAAGTTAGAATTATATGTTGTCAAATGCCAAAATCAAGAATTCAGAAGTGAAGTGATAAGCAGGAATTGAGATCCAAATAGACGTCATAATCATGTCAAGTCAAGACCTGGAGGCCAATCTGCTAAAAAGTCTTATGCCTGTGTTGAAATAAATTAAAAATCTTAAATCTAAAGAATTGAATGATGAAATCAAATGAGTGACATGTGGCTGTAAAGTTCACAAAGGCCATGTAACAAAGTCAAAGATCATATGCGGAAGTACACCAAGATCAAGAGCTGTTGAAGTCAACATAATAAGTCAAAACAAAAACTGTCCGCCTTGATAGCCCCATTACTCAATGCATGAGTCATATGCAGAAATAAATGAAATTTATTGTTGATCTAAGGATCAATGATACCCCTGCCCGGCATATTTTACATATAAGCAATGTATAAAAAGTTGGAAGGGGCACAATTTCTCACAAAATTAAGGAACATGACCCTTTATTTGAACATGACCTGTATTTCTCAATGTAAAGCTATATCTAAGAAATAAATATATTCCCTGTTACAGTTTTCATTTAAATGTCAGGCAAGCACAAAATATTGATTTTTTTCCAAGTTTAAAGGGGCACAACTCTGCATAAAATTGAGTCATATTCAAACCTAACCTGCAATTTTTGAAATAATAGCTACATTCGACAAATGAATTTATAATCTGTAACAGTTGTCCTTCTAATGTCCAGAAACCACAAAACTGTGAATTTTTCTAAGTTTGACGGGGCATAACTCTGCACGTAATTGAGGGACATGACATATATTCGAACTTGATCTGTATTTCTTGGTGTAATAGCTATATGTCAGAAATGAATTGATTATCTGTAATGGTTTTCCTTTAAACTTCTGGACACCACAAAATTTTGAAATATTCTAAGTTTCAAGGGGCATAACTCTGCACCAAATTGAGGCACATGACCCATATTCGAACTTGACCTGTATTTCTTGGTGTAATAGCCATGATAGCTATATGCAAGAAAAGAATGGATTATCTGTAGTGGTTTTCCTTTAAATGCCGGAAACCACAAAATTTTGAAATTTTCTAAGTTTCAAGGGGCATAACTCTGCACCAAATTGAGGGACTTGACCCATATTTGAACTTGACCTGTATTTCTTGGTGTAATAGCTATATGCAAGAAAATAATTGATTATCTGTTATGGTTTTCCTTTAAACGTCCGGAAACCACAAAATTTTGAAATTTTCTAAGTTTCAAGAGGCATAACTCTGCACCAAATTGAGGGACATGACCCATATTCAAACTTGACCTGTATTTCTTGGTGTTATAGCTATATGCAAGAAATGAATTGATTATCTGTTATGGTTTTCCTTAAAAAGTCCGGAAACCACAAAATTTTGAAATTTTCTAAGTTTCAAGGGGCATAACTCTGCAGGAAATTGAGGGACATGACCCATATTCGAGCTTGACCTGTATTTCTTGGTGTATTAGCTATATGCAAGAAATGAATTGATTATCTGTTATGGTTTTTTTTTAAACGTCCGGAAACCACAAAATTTTGAAATTTTCTAAGTTTCAAGGGGCATAACTCTGCACGTAATTGAGGCACATGACCCATATTCGAACTTGACCTGTATTTCTTGGTGTAATAGCTATATGCAAGAAATGAATTGATTATCTGTAGTGGTTTTCCTTTAAACGTCCAGAAGCCACAAAATTTTGAAATTTTCTAAGTTTCAAGGGGCATAACTCTGCACCAAAATGAGGGACATGACCCATATTCGAACTTGACCTGTATTTCTTGGTGTAATAGCTATATGCAAGAAATGAATTG
The DNA here is from genome assembly GCA_033119305.1 of Pinctada imbricata. Classification (NCBI taxonomy): domain Eukaryota; kingdom Metazoa; phylum Mollusca; class Bivalvia; order Pterioida; family Pteriidae; genus Pinctada; species Pinctada imbricata. The sequence continues at coordinate 42,980,114 of VSWD01000004.1, read as the reverse complement.
ATTATCTGTAATGGTTTTCCTTTAAACGTCCGGAAACCACAAAATTTTGAAATTTTCTAAGTTTCAAGGGGCATAACTCTGCAGGAAATTGAGGGACATGACCCATATTCGAACTTGACCTGCATTTTTTGGTGTAAAAGCTATATGCAAGAAATGAATTGATTATCTGTAATAGTTTTCCTTAAAATGTCCGGAAACCACAGGTGGGACAGACGGACGGACGGACACACGGATGGACAAGTGCATCACTATATACCCCCACCATTATATAGGTTTCCGGTTGCTCCGCCATTGTAGATAGTTTGCCCAAATTTTCTCCGAGCAATCTTTGTGATACTGGCCACCTTTTTGTCCATCGCCTGGATAAAACAACATGGATTTCTTCCAGATTCCACCATCTATGCGTTTAGAATGTTATTTCGGCATTTTATAGCTATATGTCTAGGCTTTGTCGAATTACGGTGTCTGTGTGGTCAGAGGAAATTCTGAACAGTATCGCATTGATTGCACGGAGGGGCATTTTGTCTGGTGACGGTGCAACTGGGGGTCCAAATGGACTGTCCGGGGGTTTTTGGCCGTTCCCCTGGGATCAGTGGTGGTTTTTACCCCGAGTACTTCGGTTTTTCCCCACCCAAAACGGCTGGGTTACTGACATTCTGCCGGACGGATTAATGTGATGTCTTGGTGAATGTATTGCCCTCATGGTCTTTTTTCCCACTTGTACATATGCCCATATTTATTTTTTTGTGTGTGATGGTTTTTCTTTTCCCCCTTTTTTTTTTGGTGATGTCCATCGTTATTTCCACAGGTTGTGGGACACCGTGGCGGGACCTACAGTAGGTAGTGGTACAGTAATCTAACATTAATCCAATGACCCTCCTACCCTATTTCTATAGGGGTTCTCCTTATACAGGAGGGATCTACTAGCATACAATACAATATGGCGGGGGTATAAAAATAAGACGGTCATAACCTTACCTGACTATACTCTAAACAGTGCATAGTTATACCATACAGTATGTCCCCTCTATGTAAAGATGGAGGAATGAATTACCTATAATTGCACTGATTATGAAAGAATACAATTCTCACCTTTGTTGGCTGCCAAAACGTCTCTAGAAACCAGAGAAGGAAGATGTTAAGTACAGCAGCAATTACGAATAACTTCCCTGCCAAGGGACCACATCTGTAGTAACTGTAAAATAGACCATGATTCATTTATTATGTAATTATCTGGTGTATGTGATCAGTGATTAGGAAGGACGTGTGTCATGCTCTCATTGACAAGGAAAATGTCAATGAAAACGTCCCATTCTTTTTGTAATGTTTGCGCCCAAATGGTGCGACAAAATTTACTCAGACACACTTATACAAAAAACAAACAAACAAAAATACAAAAAAAAAAAAATTGAAGAGAAGTGTTTATGTCATGACTTATAATCGTTAAAATTGAAACCCAGGAGAACCGCAGGTCAACACTCACTTAGTCTAATCAACCAGAAAGATGTGAACTGTTGAATGATACTTTTTTGTATATCATATTTTAGGGCTTACCTAAATATGAAGATAAAATACAAGAAAAACATGGTCTATATTTTCCTGACCCTGATAAAACTGTCTTTATTTTATCAGGACTTTTGCCCTTGTTATGGGTCAGAATACCCCAAAACGCCAGCAAAAATCAGACAAAGACAGAATATAAATTTACAAGTTTAATTATGTACAAAATATATATATTTACAATGATTACAACTTACAATACAATGTCCGGATCAAAGTGTCCGTTACGGTCCACAAAGTCTATCGAATGTTTGGTTTCCTGTAATCACAAACGTTCTCGAAAGATCGGTGTCCAAACGTTGTTAAATGGATTAAAGTCTCAACAAATAAAGTGTCCCAGTATATCAGAATAGATGAATGAATCGTGTCTACGAATGTGTACGAATGTCCGCTCAACACAGTTCCTCAGAGGTATTTATACTTAATACCAATGAATTTACCAGAAGCTTCTAGGACAATGACTCATTACAAATGATTAACAATAGAGTAAATTCTAGAAATCACAGTCATGTGATGATAATGATGTAACAAAGAATATACTGGAATATTCTCTAATGAGATAAACATGACATAGTAAAATCTAGAAAGAATTATTATGAAATCATTAAATAACATGACTAAGTACATGTGTACCTACACATAAAGTAAAACTAAAATAATACATGACCCACAACACCTCCCCCCTTTAAAAAAGTTTGAATGTCAATGAAAACTTAGCTGGTAAATTCTGCAAAAATCACTCATGAAACTCTCGATAGTGCATCTGCAATCACATTGTCTTTGCCCTTGATATGGTTAATAATGATATTGTACTCTTGCAACAATAAACTCCACCTTGTAAGTCTTTGATTCTTGTTTGACATTTTGTGCAAAAATGTGAGAGGGTTGTGGTCAGTATACACAAGAATGGGATGTAAAGTAACATTCAAATAAACATCAAAATGTTGTAAAGCTAACAATAATGCAAGACACTCTTTTTCAATAGTAGAGTAATTCTTTTGACATTTTGTCAATTTCTTTGAAAAATAACAAACAACTCTATCTACACCATCATCATTTTCTTGAAACAAAGCAGCCCCGATTCCTACGTCACTGGCATCAACAGTAAGCTTAAATTGCTTATCAAAATTTGGAGCTGACAGGACAGGACTTTTCATAAGAACACATTTGATTTTCTTAAAAGATTCGTCACAGTCATTGGTCCAAGCAAAATTCACTCTCTTTTGTAACAGATTGGTAAGTGGACCAACAACTGACGAGAAATTTGGACAAAATTTTCTGTAAAATCCTGCCATTCCCAAGAATCTCATTATCTCTTTCTTATTGGTAGGAATCGGGAACTTTGAAATAGCTTCCACCTTGGCCATGATAGGAGTAACAAAACCTTGACCTACTTTGTGACCCAAATATTCTACAGTCGCATGACAAAATTCACTTTTCGCAAGGTTCACTGTGAGGTTTGCTTTTGCCAGTATGTCGAAGAAGGTACGCATGATTCGGAGATGATCATCCCAGATGTCGTGTCCGATGATGAAGACGACGACTTGTACCCAGCCTGCGCAGTTACCAGGGCGATGGCCAGGAACAGACTAAAAGAGGCTGAGAGTACTTCTGCATTTGAAATCATTAAATAACATGACTAAGTACATGTGTACCTACACATAAAGTAAAACTAAAATAATACATGACCCACAACACCCTCCCTATCATAAACAGTACCTTTCCAGTCTCTGCGTGAGGGCTTTATTTGGACTTTTGCCCTCCCTATTATACACAATCTCAGTTCTCCTGGCCACGTCTCTCCATGTATACAGCTTCTTAATCCTCTCATGGGCCTCAAATGGGGGAACAACTCTTCCTTGCCTCTTATCACAGATTGCTTGATTGATGGATTCAACTAAACCTAAAGATAAGCATTCAAATACCACAATTTCAACCACCCTTGGACCTCGAATCATAGAATAAGAGGCCAAAATACTATCTTGTTCATTATGCAATGAAACGTGTCTTTTGACTTAAGTAAAGTTACATTGTACTATGACGTCATTTTATCTCTTAATGACGTCATGTGTCTTTCTTTAGCCTTGCTGGAACTTAACTTACAATGATGAAAAAAAATATGAAAAACACAATGAGCTGATCAGTGCAATTGTACCAAAATCTAATGCGCATTAGAATTTGCCGTGTAAACGCAATGCATATCTAATTCGCATTAAAATAATGCGTTTCAAATCTGATGCGAATTAGATTTAATGCGCATTCATGTGAACAAGGCATAATAATAAATATCCAATACTACTGAAACAAAATATGAGAAATAAAAAGCTGAATCAAAAGTTTTAATTTATAATTATTAAGTTACTGGTTAAGAATCTATTTGACTTGAAAAATGTGCCATTAGTTGTAACCATTCATTATTATCAAGGTAAATTCAAAAATAGCAGAATTTTGTTAAAATTACGATATACCTACTTTTGACACTAGGTTCAGCTAGGTAAATCAGATCTGGTGGTAAAACTTCAGGCACCCCTCCCACCCTTGTGCTGACTACCTGTAAACTGTTCAGAAGAAAATAATATCAATGCACAAAAGTAGTTCATGTAAATGACAGAAATTAAATTATTTATTTCATTAGCATTCTTAGCTCTTGAAATAAATTGTATTATACAATGTATTTTCATTCAATACAGCAACAGGTTTTAACTTTAAGATGTTTGAGATCACAGAAACTGCCTGAACCCTTACAGAAGAGGGTCTCCAGTTTGCAAAAATTAACAGAAATTTCAGCTTGTCAAGTACCCTACTCAAGTGAAATTCAGATTACCTTTATGTATTTTTAAAAATATATAACCATGGTGTCATTGATTCTACTAACTTACCCAAAAGCTGCAGCTTCTATTATGGCAATACAGAAGGCTTCTGTCAGTGAGGTATTTATCATTATAGACTTACCCACAAGCTGCGGCTTCTACTATGGCAATACAGAAGGCTTCTGTCAGTGAGGCATTTATCATTATAGACTTACCCACAAGCTACAGCTTCTACTATGGCAATACAGAAGGCTTCTGTCAGTGAGGCATTTATCGTTATAGACTTACCCACAAGCTGCAGCTTCTACATTGGCAATACAGAAGGCTTCTGTCAGTGAGGTATTTATCATTATAGACTTACCCACTAGCTGCAGCTTCTACTATGGCAATACAGAAGGCTTCTGTCAGTGAGGTATTTATCATTATAGACTTACCCACAAGCTGCAGCTTCTACTATGGCAATACAGAAGGCTTCTGTCAGTGAGGTATTTATCATTATAGACTTACCCACAAGCTGCAGCTTCTACTATGGCAATACAGAAGGCTTCTGTCAGTGAGGTATTTATCATTATAGACTTACCCACAAGCTACAGCTTCTACTATGGCAATACAGAAGGCTTCTGTCAGTGAGGTATTTATCATTATAGACTTACCCACAAGCTGCAGCTTCTACTATGGCAATACAGAAGGCTTCTGTCAGTGAGGTATTTATCATTATAGACTTACCCACTAGCTGCAGCTTCTACTATGGCAATACAGAAGGCTTCTGTCAGTGAGGCATTTATCATTATAGACTTACCCACAAGCTACAGCTTCTACTATGGCGATACAGAAGGCTTCTGTCAGTGAGGTATTTATCATTATAGACTTACCCACAAGCTGCAGCTTCTACTATGGTGATACAGAAGGCTTCTGTCAGTGAGGCATTTATCATTATAGACTTACCCACAAGCTACAGCTTCTACTATGGCAATACAGAAGGCTTCTGTCAGTGAGGTATTTATCATTATAGACTTAATAATTAGAGACATGTATACGACCTAGCTTGTTGTGAAAACATATTATTTGGTAATTACAAGTATATTATATGCGCGACTTTGTGTGCGTATTCAGTTTTCATTGATTTATCATTTGCCTGTCTTATTAAAACTCTTAAGATTCAATTTTTCCTTTCTACCCCATATTTTGTCAGGAGTATCTATATTCGTCGATACGTAATTTCGTCAAGGGAGGCGATGACGAAAATGACGAAAATTGGTACCTGACGAATAAAAACCAATTTACAGTATTTATCATTATAGACTTACCCACAAGCTGCAGCTTCTACTATGGCAATACAGAAGGCTTCTGTCAGTGAGGCATTTATCATTATAGACTTACCCACAAGCTGCAGCTTCTACTATGGCAATACAGAAGGCTTCTGTCAGTGAGGCATTTATCATTATAGACTTACCCACAAGCTGCAGCTTCTACTATGGCAATACAGAAGTCTCCTGTCAATGAGGCATTTACAGGGATTTCTTAAGGGTCTGTACTGGGCCGAAATTCGGCCCCATTCCCAACCCTAAAAAGTGGTACTTTTTCCCAATTTTAGACCTAAAAATTCCCAATCTAATCTTTTATCCAAAACGAGAAATTAATTTCCAATGTATGTATCGTAAACCAGGGATTTTTTTAGGGGTTCTCCTGGGCCGAAATTCGGCCCCATTCCCAATGCTGGAAAACAGGCATTTTTCCCAATTTCTGAGCTTAAAGTTCCCAATTTGAAAAAATAGAATTCCAATAAACAGTCAGTAAAATAATTTCATCAAGAATCTTTTAAAAAAATAAACACTTAGACAATTATTTAAATTAAGTTTTTATACCTAGGCTACCTTTGTAGCAATATTGATAATACTTTTTGCTTGTTTTCTGAATTTATTTGTATAATTTTTTCCCAATTTCAACCAAATGTCGCTACTTTTCCCAATCTTGAAGGCCCAGGCCCCTGGAATCGAAGGGTAGAAAAAACCCTGATTTATCATTATAGACTTACCCACAAGCTGCAGCTTCTACTATGGCAATACAGAAGGCTTCTGTCAGTGAGGTATTTATCATTATAGCATACATGTGAACCTCCCGGCGGGAGGACGAAATCTCCAGACGAAACGAGGACCCTCCCAATGAAAAATAGTCCTCCCGATTCCTCCCGACGAAACAGAATCCTCCCGACGAAAACGAAAAATCCTCCAGATTTCTCCAGATGAAATGCAAAATCCCCATTTTTGTATTACGTTACGCATTACGCCGTCTAGTTACCAGACAATCAATCTAATAAGTGCTAATTATACAGGTGACAGGTACATGTATATTGCTGGAAAAACAAAGCAATTAGCGTTGCGTTCTCTTCACCGTCACAGGTACTCGACTTCCCCGGGGGACGTTATACCCAGTACATCTTAACACGGGTCGTCAAATTCACGTACCATATTGATGTACAAGGTTAATTGGGGAATCTTCTTGATGCCGTAAAATCATATCATACTTATATACATGTATAACACGAAAAAGTGAGGAAACGCAGTAAAACTTCGCTGATAAATAAATAAATGCGTAGGAAAAACGACGTCATGTAATTCACGTACTCTGTATAAGCGTGTATAATCTGAGGCAGATAATGGCCGTCTCGCTTATTATTCTCCTAACAATGGGATTTTTAAAAATCTGACGAGTGGTCAGTTTAAACCCCATGAAGAGCAGTTATTGATTTTCTGTACAGGTGTACTCAAGTAGCAGAAGCAAGGTAAAAGAAATCAACGGATGTCATTGAGACAACTCTCGTAACTCCGAATTGTTTTTGTTGTTGTATGAGAGCGGAATCTGTCCTTGTTGAAAAGCGAGTTGAGAAAATTCGTCCGTAGATTAAAAAAAAAAAAGGGGGGGGGGGGGGGGGGGGGGGTGTCCGAACGCCGATAAATCCTCCCGATGAAAAATTAAAAACCTCCCGACGAGAGGCCAAATCTCCAGATGAAAATTAAAAATCCTCCAGATTTGTGGAGGCAAAAGGTTCACATGTATGTTATAGACTTACCCACAAGCTGCAGCTTCTACTATGGCGATACAGAAGGCTTCTGTCAGTGAGGCATTTATCATTATATCTCCTTGTACCAGAACCTACAACAAAATCATAGATGTAGTGATTGTAGAAACTACTATAATATTAGATTGTTTATTTTCATTTCAATATTTCCGAGACTAATGATCTTATTTAATTGACATACAACCCTTTCCTCTCTATGGGATCTCCCTTCAAGTCAAAGAAATATTACTTGAAGTATTAAAATTATTTATATCTCATATTGTACAACATGTACAATGTGTGAGGAAATAATTTTCTAATATCAAGCTTTCATAATTCATGTGACTGTGTAAATTATGACATCATTTTCTGGCATCGTTTTCTCTTGACAATGGAAATCAAAGGAAACTGCCATATTTTACACAAAATTCAAGTGTGCGCCAGCCTTAGTCAAAATAAAATTATACAAATGGAGGAGCAATTCATAAATCAATCCATTGGTATAAGAATATTTTAGGCTACGTCTGGTCACAGAATTATATCAATAGACCATTTTCCGATCTTGTCAGAAAGCTGAAAATGTTCGAGTCAACATCTTTTGGCGTTGTTTTATATTATGACGTCACTGTTACAAGACGCAATTCCATTGTGACATAACAATGAAAAAGTGCACAAAAATTTCCTACCTCGGACATTTTTCGTCATTTTGTCAGTCATTATAAATTTCGGCAAGTGGCCTATTGGATCAATCTCCAGACTCTTTGCCCTACAAATTGAACTATTTTTTCCCATACAACACTATTAGTTATTAGGTTTGTTACTGACCTTACACGGAAATCTGTCGGGTTGATAAAGCCCATAGAAGGCGAGGCGCTTGCGCCGAGCCTTCTATGGGCTTTATCAACCCGACAGATTTCCGTGTAAGGTCAGTAACAAACCTAATAACTGATTTGTTTTGTCGAGGACCATTTTGACATGGTGATTCCTACTGTCCTCCTGCTTTACCAAGCAATAGTGCTGTAAAGTTTTACCCAGTTTTGCTAATTGTCGGCCATTGCCTTACAAATTTTTGAAACTGACTTTCCACAAGAATTTGTCGGGCAGTCACATGACCAAATTCAAGCATTCCCATTGGGTCAAACTAGTCCGAGGCAAAACAAATAAATATGTCACACTGATCATGCTGATGGACTTACATCTCTGACTTTGCTATGCTCAAGTGAACCCAGAAGTTGAACTCGATCATGTAGCTCATGCTTCTCTCTAACTTCCTCCAATATAATTCTTTTTGGTCCATCTCCACCTTAAATGAAATATACATGTATTTCAACATATAACAGCAGATTTATTTTTTCCTTTTTTTTTTTAAATATCTAAATGCAGGAATACTTTATAAGTTGCCATAGATGAATTTCAATTAACTGTACGAAAAATGAAAGATTTACATTAAAAAATGCTTGATTGACAAATGACACAGTTCAGAACCGTATAAACCTAAAATGAACCAAATTAACCTATAAAGAACTGTATAAATCTACCGGTATAATGAATGTTTAATCCTGTAATAGACTGTGTAAAGCTAAAATGAACTGTACAAACCTGAAATGACTTGTACAAACCTATAATGTACCGTACAAACCCTAAATGAACTGTACAAATCTAAATGTACTGTACAGATCTAAATTGAAATGTACAAGCTTAAAATAAACAGTTCAAACCTATAAAACTTATAATGAACTGTACAAACTTATAATGAACTGTACATATTTATAATGAACTGTATACAGTGATGATTCGTTAGTCCGGACGAATTGGTTCCCGAGGAATTCGTCCGGATTAACGAATTTTCGGGATTACTGAATCATGTTAAAAATGTCATAACTTAAGCGCGAAATTCCGAAGGAAAGGGGAGAGGTCGGCCGTTTCTTGTGCGTGTGTTTGTAGGGTTAAATTGTGCTGTAAACAAATATTTTCTAATCATAGATAATTTGATTAAAAGTGTATTTCTCGATAGTAATGGATTACTAAATCTAGATGTGTCTTGAAAGCATGAGCGCTAAAAGCAAGAAAAGGGGAAGGTGGTTCGGGCGCCGGGATTTTGTCTTCGCTTTTTTGTATTGGCAAGATCGTCTTGAAGTCAATATTAACTTTTCTCATCATTGAAAATAAATATACAAGTAGTTTTATTTCTTTATAATTCTAATCAAATTAAAAGAATTGAATAGAACAAAATGCACAAGAATAAAGATCAAACATAAGTGAATGGAGGCCTCCGTTTATTACACTGAGATTGATCTGTTTTATTGGGGAACATGTTTAAAATAAGAATAAATTTCATCTAAACATCGAAGTTCCGCGCGCGCTGATACTTACCAATACCATCGGAAACGTACCACTTTTTTTCCTGAAAATACAAAAATCATCGTCTGTCAAGAGCGGTTGACGGCCGTTTTCGATTCTATTTTATCTAGAAACAAGCCCTCAATATCCAAGCTGTTCACTCTCGTCTTCATCGTGACACAAACATTAAAATTAAAAATATCAACTTTAATTTGAAATGATTTGAGGGCGTGCATCTGTTCAAAATAATAATTGAACGCTACAAGCTGAAAGCTGTCACAATAAGAATTAAGAACGTGACCAAAGAAGCGAACAATCAATAAAGTCAACTAATGCATAGATTTGATAATCACGTAAGGACACGTGCCCCAAGCCGTGGCTAGTGCTGCGTAACCCATCGCCTAATTAACCTGACGGTTTTCCGGTAAAATTCTTCAGGTAAAAATTAATTGTTATGAAAACATGTCTGTGTAGATTTCTCCAGGTAAAAATTAATTGTTATGAAAACACGTCCGTGTAGATTTCTCCAGGTAAAAATTAATTGTAATGAAAACACGTCTGTAATTGCTTATATTGTCCGGACTAACGGGACAAAATAACATATGATCCGCACGTCCGTTCCCGAAAACTACCGTCCGGATCCGGAACGCGGATTTCCGAATTATCTGATCATTTTTGCACTATGCACGTTTGTTCCCTGAGAAATCGTCCGGAGTAACGAATTTTCCGGAGAAACGAATTCCGGACTAACGAATCATCACTGTATACCTAGTACAACGATTGAATTAACCTATAATAAACTGCACAAACCTATAATGATTTGAAGAACCCTAAAGTGAACTGTACAAACCTTTAATGATTTGAAGAACCCTAAAATGAACTGTACAAATCTTTAATGATTTGAAGAACCCTAAAATGAACTGTACAAACCTATCATGAACTTTACAAACCTATCATGAACTGAACAAACCTATAATGAAGAGTACAAACCTATAATGAACTGTACATTGGGGTGTTGCTGACAGACAGGAGGTATGAGTCCGGCTAGTAAGTCCATTCCCTTCCTGTACACTAAACGGCTAACTACCACAATGGTTACTGTTAAGAGAAAATACAACTGCATGTAGCTAAACACTGAGTTTCATGAGATTACTCTATCGTGTGTATGTATTGAAAGTATAGGGTATGTACATTACAATATTTACAGACAGTTTACAGGCATTGAAACTATAGGGTATGTATGTAAAGGTATTTACGGTACAGTTTACAGGCACTGAAAGTATAGGGTATTTACGGTACAGCTTACAGGCGATCATAATATAACCACTTATGACCTTGACTATCTTGAAGATCAATTTTGAATTTTGAAATAAAATCATGTATGACCTCGAAAATCATTTGAGAAATAACATAAATTGCTGAAAAGTTCTCACTTACAAGTACATAATCAATATGAATGCAAAAAATGTACCCTCAATAGTGTATGAAAAGATGGAACAAAAACTTTAATGAAGTGCAATTATATGACCTTGACATATTTTGCTCATGCATACATAAATACATAAATAGGGGCCATACATTTTGACTAAAAATTGTACAAAGTTTGTTCTAGTTCCTAGATACAATAGATACAGTGTTTTCTAGGCAAGGCAGCAAGATGTCCATACCCAGTTTCACACATATAACTATCATAATGTTATCCCCAAATAACAACTCTGGCTATGTATATTGTAACAAGAATAGTAAGTTTAAAAATATTTTTCAACAAACAAAATATCTTTATATTTAACATTTACATGTGTCTCAAATGAGACATATCATCGTAACATAAAAATCTCACTTTTATCTCTGTGTCGTTTGGTAGGATCTGGTGTGAACATAGTACAGTCCACAGCGTTGGGTATCACAGACACCTTCTTGGGGTTTATGGTGGCTCGAAGTACTGTGTTCTCTTTACTGAAAATAGATGTTAAATTGTACATTTCTATTTGCAACATTTTGCATGCAGTCTATTCTTGATGTCAGACAGGTCACATGACCAAATTTCTGCCATGTTTACAGGGGGATGTACGTGTCTCTAGATTCATCACTGTGCCCTATGAAAAAGCCGTGATTTTGTTAGCTCCTTCTTCAAATCTCCTATCATATGGAGGTATGAGGAGCTAAGAGGTCATTCTATCAATTGTTTCTTTCATGAATTCTAGTAGTTTTGTTTTTGTCATAAACGTAAGATTCTAGACATAAATCAATTTCCATATCATGCTCAATGATAAACCCCAAGTTTATGCCCCCGACTATTTTCAGAACTTTTCGGTGCTTTTCTCTAACTGAACCTTTGTGTGACATCAATGTTGTCTCATGGGTCTGGCTGAAATAATTTTGAAGAAACTCTTTATACTAGTATTGAAAAAAAATTAAGCCAGCAAAGTTATGTAACTGATGAGTAGGTAAAATGAACATTCTAATATGACTTGATTCTTTTTCCCTATTAAGACAACAAACGCGAGCCGGGCTCTATTCTCCAATATAGGCCCTATAGCGATAAGCCACGCCTACCCATTTTCTGAAAGCAGATAAACCAGCAGGAACTGGTTTTTACCAAGAATCAAAATGTCTAAGTTTGGTCATCATTAGAATAGAAATACAAAATGACAAGCCGGGCTCTATTGTCTCATAATGCCCTCGCGTCCTCAGCCAATCACATTTATCACCTCGCCGCTGACGCGGCTCGTTAATAAATGTGATTGGCTGAGGACGCTCGGGCATTATGAGACAATACAGCACGGCTTGTCATTTTGTATTTCTTAAATAAATTTACCTTGTATGTGATACACATATAGCATGATTACAGTCTGCTAGGGAAAACTGAAGCAGTTTATTGGTCAGAATTGAACTGGCATCAGCGAATCCAAACAAAGAATGATCTGTAAATATAGCCTTAAGTCCCATGGTGCGGGCATGAAACATAGCTTCATGTGCTAAGGTAGAAAAAGCCTGAAATTGAGAAAGAATGATCTGTACATATAGCCTTAAGTCCCATGGTGCGGGCATACAGCTTCATGTGCTAAGGTAGAAAAAGCCTGAAATTGAGAAAGAATGATCTGTACATATAGCCTTAAGTCCCATGGTGCGGGCATACAGCTTCATGTGCTAAGGTAGAAAAAGCCTGAAATTGAGAAAGAATGATCTGTACATATAGCCTTAAGTCCCATGGTGCGGGCATACAGCTTCATGTGCTAAGGTAGAAAACGCCTGAAATTGAGAAAGAATGATCTGTACATATAGCCTTAAGTCCCATGGTGCGGGCATACAGCTTCATGTGCTAAGGTAGAAAAAGCCTGAAATTGAGAAAGAATGATCTGTACATATAGCCTTAAGTCCCATGGTGCGGGCATACAGCTTCATGTGCTAAGGAAGAAAACGCCTGAAATTGAGAAAGAATGATCTGTACATATAGCCTTAAGTCCCATGGTGCGGGCATACAGCTTCATGTGCTAAGGTAGAAAAAGCCTTAAAGAGACAGGAATTATGACGAAAAATGAACGTAATTTAGTCAAAACTAATTTATCACTGAAACAAAGAAGATGGTTCTCCGAGATGTTAAAGTCATTGACTACATACTGCTCAAGGCTGCCTATCACATTTTTACACTAAGAATGTGACCTTGACATTGAAAGTGACCTTGACAAACATGAGTTGTTGAGTCTCAGCCTGCTTGACCATGCTTGCAAGTTTAACGGAAGTATGATACATATCTGAATTAAATAAGTTATGAGAAAATGTGAATACCAGACAGAAAGCAGATGATTTATTAACCAATTTATACATGTAACCATTAGATAGGTTTATACAAGAATATATTACAAAATGCATTTTTTTTAACACTTAAACCAATTTTTAAGTTTCATAATGCATAATGACTATATTGCTGTTTAATTCAAATCTGTAATGATAATGGATTATTATTAAATTGTAAGCATATAACAATATCACTCAATAATTATTAATTTACTCACAGAGTGACCGTGGACAATCTCTATGCGCTCTCGTATAAATATGTTTCTAAGGATAGGAAACGATGTGTAGATAGTGGGTAATACATTTTGGTTGTGGAACACTATAAAAGGAAGGTAATAAACCTGAAATAGAGATGTACTTGCGATACTTTGTGTCTTAATCATAGCTATTTTTTCACGCACATTAAAGATTTTAAATTACATGTATATAACAGAGGTCAAGATTATAGTAAGGATTCTTATCATTGTACCAAATTTAAACAGAATACAATACATTTATGTATTATACATATATCATTGAGAAAACCGAAAGACTAATCACTAGCATTTTACACACTTTTATCAATTTCAGGTTTATAAATGGAGTTTCTTAAACTTGAAAACCTTACCAGTCAACTGGGCCAGGACATATGCATGTAAGAAAATTTAGGCCTCAGCTTAAATTTTAAGAGCCTACCCTTTTTTTGCAAATCCATCATTACATGAAAAGAGAATAAATGTTTTAATTACATTGTATTTTTAAAAGTAAAATCACTCAAGCGGAAAAAAGTAGGTCAAATGCTGCATTTGATACATGGGTTCGTCTCAACATCCCAAGATTTATCACTTGTGCAAGTTTGGTAAATGTAGCATCAGTACTTTGTCAGATACTGAGCTACCCCAAAAACTTTAACCAGACACGGATGCGAGTCACTGAACTGGAAAATGTAGGTCAGATGCAGCATCTGATGCATGGGTTCACATCAGCATCCAAAGATCAATCACTTGTGCAAGTTTGGTCGCTGTAGCATCAGTACTTTGTCACATACTGAGTTACCCCAAAAACTTTAACTGGACGTGGACGCGGACACCGGGGTTATTGCATAAGCTCATCTCAACTTCGTCGAGGTGCGCTAAATATATCTATATCAGATTCAGAAATCTATATATATCTGACCTTAAGGCCATTTGTGAGGTACCGAATTCCACTCCTATCTCCGTAGGCGTGAGTGACAACAATGACCTTATGACCTCGCTCTAGAAGACATTGTGATAATTGGTAAATGTGACTTTCCACTCCACCCATGTTAGGATAGAAGAAATCTGACACCATACTGTAAATAGATACATATATAAATTTATGATGAAATTTCATCTGTAGAGAAATGAAAAAAATGTATGATGTATTCTATAAGTAAGTGATTCAAACAGTTTTAAAAGATCATTATAAACGATAAATTATTTAAGCAATTAAGCCTTGCCTAGGTGTTCAAGAAATAATTTGAAATATAATATAATATACACTAGAATGTTAACTTCAAAAATCATTATAAAAGATAAATAATTCAATTAATTCAAAAATCAAAGTAAAAGATAAATAATTCAAGCAAGCCTTGCCTAGGTGTTCGAGAAATAATTTGAAATACCACAGGAATATTAATTTTATATTACATGTAATATTTAGATTTTCCCCTATACATGTAGTGATAAAATCAAAATTTCACAAAAACCACACTCATTTACTAAATTAGTCATAACTAACCTTACATGTATGATAAAATTTCATGTGTTACTTGTTGCAAGCAATCAAACATGACAGCCATTACTTATTTTCAATGGGCTAGTGTATGTGTACTTAATTAAGTGCAACCAAATTTCAACATTAACTGGGCAACAATGGGCAAATTTACATATTAGTGTTATCATGAATTAGCGCAGATGACATATTTTCAGCATCAGTCTATAAACACTGATAAATAATTTAGCATATAGTCTTGAATTAGTGCAGTCTAGCACACTTTATAACGCTAACTCAGCTATAATATGAATCCCACAAAAATAAGTACACCATCAGTATTTTTGATTTTCATTTTCTAATGTGTAGTTGACTTTTAGTATCAAGTCTACAGGAAACTTTGTGGTGATGTCATAGGAAAAATAGAACAACTTTAATCTGGTAAAGTTAATTTAAAGTCTGAACGATATTTACATGTATTGAACAAAGTATCAATCTTCATGCATGCCAGATTTTTTTCAGCCATTCTGGGAAATTGATGAAAATTTTCCGGGACAAATGACAAAATTCTGGGACATTTTTTTTAATTCTGGGACACATTTCAGGACATTTACTGACTTATAAACAAAATGTTATCACATTCTAGTCCCTTACTCCTTGTGTTTCACATGACATGGACTCGTCTTTTTATTTTCCCCGGGTGGGTCCAATAAGTTGGTCTTAAATTATGAATAGATGACTGCCTTAAAATTTGCAAGCATCCCTTAAGTAGAAAGTACTCTTCAAATACATATTGTGCAATCTGAGTGATCACTCGAGAAAAAATAACAAATTTTTGAAAATTTGCACGTTCGAGTTGTCCAGCGAAAAGTCCCAAGACAATCGAATGTAGAAAGTGTTTCAGAATTCATTGTTGCTCAATTGCTTGAAAATATATCTCAGGCACTTTAGAATGTTATCAAATAAATGCGTAACAACCTACCAAACATTATGAATCATTTTATTTTCAGAGACCGCCCCGGGTCGCGCGTACATCAAACCGGAAACGCCATTTAAAGACAAAAGAAGAAATTCGAACGGTTTTAACAATCCGGCGTGCTGCCATGTCAGCGAGAACAAGTGCAGCGCTTGAAATTCGCAAGTTACGAAAGAAACTAAGACAGATAGAGAATCTTGAAAGAAAAGACAGAGATCTAACAGATGAAGAGTTAATTAAGGTTTTCAATAGAAATTACATTTACTCTAGTTTCCTCTGACTGGAACATCGTTGTGGTGCAACCAAAATTGTGTTGACAAGGTTATCTATCTTGCTTAACCCTAGCATGGAGTGAAAATAGCAGCATGGTTATCTGTGTGCGTATACCTCATGTTGACAATGACTGGTATTAATTGGACAGGGCCGGTGATAGGTATCATCGTGAAGTCCACCACTCCCCACTTCGTTTTACAAAACGTCCTTTCTTCCATATCTTCCTATCTTCTTATATGGAAGATAGGATGTTTTTATAGCGAAGGGGGAGGGCGGACTTCATGATGATACCTCTATACCCCCTGTTGAATAGGGTATGATGCAGTTTGCTAAAAGAAATTGACCTTCAACTGCATGAGCTTATCAGTCATTGTCTTGAGATTAATTATTCTCAGGAAGAATCCATTATTTCAACATAGCCGTCTGACTGTCTGCCTTTACTTCTGAAGTTTTTGAACACACTTTCGGTGTACACTTTCAGTCAAAAATCTTTTTATTTAGGTAATTAATATTATTTATCAAATTGCTCAAAAAGTAAAATGCCTCAATTATGTTGTATTGTTACTTCAAGTTCAACATGCTGACTCTAAATAAAGTCTTATCTAAATATCTTATCTTCTGTAGATAACAAAAAAGCAGACTTTGAGGGAGAAATTACTGGAGCTGTTGGCCACTAGTGGTGAAAATGATGATGAATTTACAGAATCTACAAAATCTGATCTCAGCTCGAAACAAAGCTATGAATACTGTAAGTTCAAAGCTATGAATACTGTGAGTTTATGTCACTTATCTCAACTCATAAAAATGTTATGCATGCTGCAAATTTATCTCGTTAATCCTAGCTAAAATTAAATGTGTGAATACTGTGATTGTGTTAAGAATCAGACGTATTAATTTCCTCTATCTTGGCACAATACCTGTTACTGTGCTTACATGTACATACAAATTTTATCTTATACATATACATGCGGTAGCCATAAAAAGATGATGATTTCTAAATTCTTTTACATTTCTTCGATTCCTTATTAGCATATGAAGAACCTGTTCCCAAGGTGGATATTTCAAACATCGAAGTAACAGTAGTGACAAATGCTGATGAAGAAGAAGATGATATTGTGAATGTAGATATAGATGAAGATGATGTTGACATACACGTAGCCGTGACAACGCAAGAAGAAGTGACCATTAGTAATGACGCTTCTCAGGGGGAGACAACTGAGAAAAATCTAAGTAACTCCAGTGATACTATAAGGTTCTTAATATTTTTGCTTAATTTGAAAGGAAAATTAACAGTTATCTATGTATCTTTGCATCTTTTGGTGTTAAAGAGTTATTATTTGTCATTTGTGATGGTTTTCTAAGTTACATGTATGATGTCATAAAACTGCAATAGAAACATAATGGTATTTATCTTGTCCATG
The DNA here is from genome assembly GCA_033119305.1 of Pinctada imbricata. Lineage (NCBI taxonomy): Eukaryota > Metazoa > Mollusca > Bivalvia > Pterioida > Pteriidae > Pinctada > Pinctada imbricata. Next base: position 42,962,165 of record VSWD01000004.1, on the reverse strand, counting down.
ATGTTGATTCTAGTTTTCAAATGGTTTGATGACATCACAGTTGAGTTAGTTTACTCAGATACCTGCACAAATGAAAGCAATTTTGTATATATGAAAATGAATTTCAAAGTTTGATTTCAATTTTTATTGATTTCAAATTTCAAGTTGATTTAAAAGTTTAAATCACATCTCAAAGGTGAAAAGTTTGTAAATTTTGCTTCTGTCAATGTAAAATGTAAATGTGAGTATTGTAAAAATGCACAGGCCTAAAAATTGCCTTTGCATGTGAATATGTACATGATGTATGTACTACTATGGAAAATTATCCCATTATCCGAGCAATTTTTCAACCTATACATTTTAAGATAGTGAACTTTTTTCTTCTTTTAGATTTGATGTTTCCCCAAGAGAACCTCTGCATCAGGCCAATACACAACCATCTACCAAGAAAGAAAAAGTCCAGAAAGCGACTAAGAAAAATACTAAAGGTAAGGCAAATTACTGAAGAATTTTACTTTAAAATTACATGTAATTTTCAAACTTCATGAATTCACACATGTTACTTGAGCTTGAGTTTTAGACCTCTACGATTAATTTATTCAAAATTTTATAATATTTGTAAATTTATACGTGTACATGCCATATATGTCACAACCTAACTTTTTGTCCGAGCCTTTGCGAGGGGATATAAAACGCACAACGAGTTTCATAATACACAGGGATTAATCTACCTCTGCGTCCTGCGTCTCCGACGCATAAAAATCGCCGATACCCATGGATTTATGATCGCTGCGTCCTACCAGACGCATTATTCACTTTCGTATAATGCGTCCGTTTTAGTTTAAGTTTACTGTAAAATTACATAAAACTTTCAAAGTCGAGAAACGTGCATTAGCTGTAAATTCTTCGTGTCTATAATCGATCTGACATATTTTGACTACTCTTTTAAAGCTAACAATAGGTTGATCATTTCCGTGGTATTGTATGAGAAATCGTTACGGAAAACTTTTTGATATAAAAGTTATATGCAGTCCCAATGCGAGTCTAACTTCTTATCATTCAGATTTAAATGTGATATATACAAAAAAATTATGACTTCCATGATCATGATGATAAACATTGCAGGACATTATGAATCAATCAATTGAAATCCTTTTTTTCTCACCTAAGTACTGTCTTTGTATACCGTATATGTATAATTGGTTTGTTTGGATATATACACATGTACAATGCATCGATTGCGTAAATAAAGCAACCAAATAAACAATTAATTTTATTACATAATTCGGCAAATCTGAATATTAGATTGAAGTATGGGAGACGGATGTTTAATTTCTAATAATTTTTCCAGGAACATTAGGTTCTCGCGGACATAAAATGCCATGAACCAGTCATGTCATTTGTATTCACGAACTTAAGATGCTGCGAAAAAAGACTGTTCACAGTACTTTGGACGCATTGATTTTTGCTGGGACCCATTGTTATGGCTTGGGACCCATTGGCCATATTTCATCGGGTCCTTAGGACCCATTTAGATCAAATTGTAGATTAATCTCTGAATACATCGTATGAAATGAAAATTCATTTGAGATCCTATATGTATGTTAAGATAATTTTCTTTCTACAGTTCAATATCTTGGACAAAAAGTTAGGTTGTGACATATATGGCATATGGAAGTTGTCTGCTATGCCATGAGAAGTAGTTCCTCCATCGTGTAGATAGTCTGTGCGTAAATGAAAAATGTTTCAAATTTGTTAAGAATTTTAATGCAATAATTAATTTAACAACAACAATTTTAATCATTAATATTGAATCCGCGTCTGAATTTAACAATTGACCGATATTTGAAAGGTCGCACTTGTCAAAGTTTACCAAACCTGACCAATCGTATTCAAGCAGAGCGATATGTAACGTGTTATCATATCATATATTTATGAAATGGCTTTATGAAACTGCATAAAGAATGTATCATGTGATAAATGTATATATAAATTATTTGACACTCGTACAATGGGTATGATAACCTAGTAGACAGAAATATGTCCTTATGGTATATATTAATGTTTTACATCCAAAGACTTTTTGGAATCCGATTCGATAATCAGAAAATTATCTGAAAAGGTAAACTGATTGATTATCGATTTAAATCAGAAAACAATTTTCATAAAAAATGCATCATAATAGATAGATCACCTTCATTTTTATGGTTTAATATTGATAATAATTTTTACGAAAAGCAAACTATAAATTTAAACATGCACATTCTTTGCATGCTTTATCGTCTTTACAGGCAAAACAAGTAAATGTATAACCTTGAAAATAAGGGATTGAAGACTTTGTAATTAACAATCAATTGTTGGAACCAATTGATTCATCACCACTTACGAATTTACATTGAATTCCCAAATATTTCAATACATGTTCTTTATTTTTAGATTCTACCACCTCTGAAGTATTTACAAACAGCTCAAAGCAAATAACTAAATACATGTGCTGCCGTTTACTCTTTTATTTCTTCGTGATAAGCATACCTGCTGGTGGTTAAGTTTTCCCATCACTTTTAATTATCATCATAAATCTTTCAGAAACAAAGGTATCAGAAAAAGCTGTAGACAAAGACAGGAATCTGTCCAATCCATGGAGAACAAAAGTCTTTTCTGTTTTTGAACTTGAGGGGCACAACGATTTAGTTACAGCCGCAGATATAAGGAAGACAACTCTTGTTACTGCAAGGTACGTGTATGAACCTTACAATATATATACACCATCCTGGCAAACAGTATGTGTAACATTATTGGATAATGTGTAAATGATCTTTTCTTTGTAGTCGTGACACCACTATCAGGACTTGGGACATTGTGAAGAGACAGGAAATAAGAAGCTATGGTGGCCATACTGGAACTGTTACTTGTGTTGTGTTGTTATCTGAGGATGACTCCAAATCTATAGGTACAGTAATAATGATTTTTCACAATTTTTATTACCATCTGTTTAACAGCTAGCTTTTAACAGTCTCAGTCAAACAATTTTTAGATCCTTTCGTGTTATTCAATATTTTTATTAACTAGAGTTACCTCCCATTTAAGACAGTATACATGTATAATGTAGACTAATTGCGAGATCGTCAAATATTATTAAAATAATGGTACAAATCAATGTAACCATACCGATTTCATGACATGATGATTGTTTTATGTCAGATACTGTCATACCAGTGATGTTATTTAATGTTGAAAGACAAGCAAAACATGATTTGCACAAAGTACTTTATCATGATCGATGATAGGATGACAATTTCATGGTACAAGTTTTCGTTTGTTTGGAAATGAGCTTCAAATTCAATGCCGCAAGTGTGAAAAGGTCTATAAAAATTTCATAACGCTAATAAGCCCCTTTGGCTTGTTGGTATAAGGATATCCGGTAAAGGTAACAAGTTATCCAAGAGAATTACGTTTACCTCCAATAGACGATTTCCGAGATTTTTCATTTGAAAGATAGACTACGGACATTACATACATGTACATTGGTGACGTTTTTTTATTGTGACGTCACTCATGAATCATTGGAAACATAATGTAAAACCTTCGATTAATTATGATGTTACAATTCAAAAGTTTGCCAAATTACTTGATGTCCATAGTCTAATGTGTAAAATCAAGATTTTTAACAGTCGATTCCGAGAACTTGAAAATGGACTATTTCTTTAAAAGAGGGGTTACTGAACTTACAGAAACCTCTTCCCCTTTTTCAATATCTTGATTGGTCTGCATATATTGACACAATTACCTGTACATGTATTTGTGATTGGAATATTACCATTAACAACATTTGTTTGATCTATTTCAGGGAAGTTTCTAGAGACTGAGGCAGAGGGTTCTCTGATCATTAGTGGGTCCACTGACTGTAGTGTGAAGATTTGGTCAGCAGAAACTGGTAATAATTAAGTTGAAATTTCTTTCATCTTTCATCATCTTCTCGAGACAAGTGTGCATAATACCTTACTCCCCCTTGTCGGATGTCATGCACAAAACTGCGTCTCCGGTGAGTATCGTAGCGGAGACTTATCAGGCCAAAACTTCGTATAAATTAGTAGCAATTTAAGTGCTTGTTAATGTGTTTGAATGATTTTACTCCCAAAATTGCTTGTATATGAAAGTATAATATAATTTGGACTCTGATCTTGTCGTATATACTCTCCGCTACCACACTCACTGGAGACGCAGTTTTGTGTATGACATCCGACAAGGGGGAGTAAGGTATTGCGTACACTTGTCTTGAGAAGATGTCTTTCATTAGAACTTTGTGAAACGGCGAAAAGTTTGTTTAATGAATTCCTGGATCAAGGTTGTATTATGTTCGTGCCATACTTCTCGAGTTCTTTATTCAGCTATAGAGTTTTATATTATTTTTCAATTTGATCTTTACACAATTTTATTAGTAAATCATGATTATTGTTAACACGTTGCATATTTTGTATGGCATAATGTAAAATCTTCTGCTAATAGATCACTTCACAAAGCATGACAAAATGACGAAAAATGTCAGTGGCTAGAGATTTATGTGCTCTTTTTCACTGTTACGTCTCAATGGAATTACGTTTTAATAGTGACGACATGACAAATGACACCAAAAGATGTCGACTCAGACATTATGAGCTCAAAAATGGTCTGTTTCAAATTAGTCAAAGATATTTGAACTTCTTTTTCTTTGAATTCAACAAGGAAAGACCGGGGAAAATTATATCATTTCCTAAAGTGAATACAGATACATCAGTTTGTCCTTTTTTTCCATAGTTCTTTTTACAGATCTTATCATTTAATCGTAGTAATTTTAGATTTTGTTGCATCTTTCTATGTAAGCATTATCAATGTCAGTGCCATATTACATGTAGAGTTGAGATGGAAATGAAGTTGTTGGAAGCTGTGTAGCATTTGTTTGTTGCAGTAAAAGTTAACAATTACATAGACTACACTAGTACTTAAACAAAATTTTTACTGATATTTTTAAAACATATGAATTCCTGTGTATTTTTTAATACAAAAGTCATGTATTTTAAATATATTTCAGGTGAGATTTTACGATCAACCTACACGTACAATCCTGTCACCAGGTTGGTGTATCACCCAGTAGCACAAGTTGTGCTCACTGCATCAGGTAAAGTTGCCTTATATTACTTTACATATAGTTTCATTTTAAATTTATTTTACTTTTTACTCACAAGTTACCCTTCAGAAGTGTTTTAAAAACACCTAATTTTTTTTCTGGAAAAATAATTTTATGTATCCAAGCAATAAAAACATTCAGTCTGGGTCATTTATTATTTTTTATGCCCCCGGAATCACAGATTCGGGGGCATATAGTTTTTGGCCTGTCCGTCTGTTTGTCTGTTTGTCCGAAAAAAACTTTAACATTGGGCATAACTTTTGAATGGAAGGTGATAGAGCTTTCATATTTCACATGTGTATTCCTTGTGACAAGACCTTTCCATTGATACCAAAATTTTTGACCTTGTGACCTTGACCTTGACCTTTGACCTACTTTTCAAAAACTTTAACATTGGCCATAACTTTTGAATGGAAGGTGATAGAGCTGTCATATTTCACATGTGTGTTCCTTGTGACAAGACCTTTCCAATGATACCAAAATTTTTGACCTCATGACCTTCACCTTGACCTTTGACCTACTTTTCAAAACTTTAACATTGGGCATAACTTTTGAATGGTGAGTGAAAGGGCTTTCATATTTCACATGTGTAATCCTTGTGACAAGACCTTTCCATTGATACCAAAATTTTTGACCTCGTGACCTTCACCTTGACCTTTGACCTACTTTTCAAAAACTTTAACATTTGGCATAACTTTTGAATGGTGAGTGATAGGGCTTTCATATTTCACATCTGTGTTCCTTGCAACAAGACCTTTCCATTGACTTCAAAAGTTTTGACCTTGTGACCTTGACCTTGACCTTTGACCTAATTTTCAAAAACTTTAACATTGGGCATAACTTTTGAATGGTAAGTGATAGGACTCTCATATTTCACATGTGTATTCCTTGTGACAAGACCTTTCCATTGATACCAAAATTGTTGAACTTGACCTTTCACATACTTAACAGAAAATGAAGTTTATACTAACAAAGATGCCACCAGGGGCATTTGTGTTTCACAAACACAGGCTTTATTTTCTCTGACTTTGATTTTTATCATTTTTAGCTCACCTCACGAATTGAGAGGGAGCTTATGCTATCACCCTGTCATCGGCGTCTGCACTAGTATGTTAAGAAGTTTTATTTCTCTATTACAAGTGCTAGGAAGTTCAAACTTCCACAGATGATGCGTCTTTAAGAGTAGATCACAAATCTACGTTCAAATGTAGGTCATGACCTATATTTTCCGCTCTAGTGCACATGTTAGTAAGATTTGGGTTTCAATGTTTAGAAGTTTTATTTCTTTATTATAAGTGCTAGGAAGTTCAAACTTGCACAGATGATGTGTCTTTAACTGTAGATCTCGAATCTAAGTTCAAATGTAGGTCATGACCTATATTTTCTGCTTGAGTGCACATATTAGGAAGATTTGGGTATCAATATTAAGAAGTTTTATTTCTCCATTACAAGTGCTAGGAAGTTCAAATTTGCACAGATGATGCGTCTTTAACAGTAGAATAAGAATCTACGTTCAAATGTAGGTCATGACCTATATTTTCCGCTTGAGTGCACATGTTAGGAAGATTTGGGTATCAATGTTAAGAAGTTTTATTTCTCTATTATAAGTGCTAGGAAGTTCAAACTTGCACAGAAGATGCGTCTTTAAGAGAAGATCACGAATCTGCGTTCAAATGTAGGACATGACCTATATTTTCCGCTTGAGTGCACATGTTAGGAAGATTTCGGTATCAATGCTAAGAAGTTTTATTTCTCTATTATAAGTGCTAGGAAGTTCAAACTTGCACAGATGATGCGTCTTTATGAGTAGATCACGAATCTACGCTCAAATGTAGGTCATGACCTATATTTTCCGCTTGAGTGCACATGTTAGGAAGATTTGGGTATCAATGTTAAGAAGTTTTATTTCTCTATTTTAAGTGCTAGGAAATTCAAACTTGCACAGATGATGCGTCTTTAAGAGAAGATCATGAATCTATGTTCAAATGTAGGTCATGACCTGTATTTTCTGCTTGAGTGCACATGCTAGGAAGATTTGGGTATCAATGTTAAGAAGTTTTATTTCTTTATTATAAGTGCTAGGAAGTTCAAAGTTGCACAGATGATGCGTCTTAATGAGTAGATCACGAATCTATGTTCAAATGTAGGTCATGACCTACATTTTCCACTTGAGTGCATATGTAAGGGAAATTTGGGTATCAATAGAGTACACCCATTCTGGCAAAATTTGGGTCAATAAATGAAATACTCTACTTCCCTTTTCTATTTTGTTTTTGTGTGGTATTATTTTTGTTGGTTCTCAGTAGGACAGGTTTGCAAATTCAAAACTGTGTATTCTTTGACTCCTGCCATGATAGAATGCTGCCATAAGGTGAGCTTTGTAATCTTTGATCACATTATGTTGGAATTTCTTAGAATGAAAATAGCAGACTTCTAAACACGTCATATTTTTTTTCAGATGGAGGTAAAATAGATGTATGGAGTGTTGAGTCTGGAGAAAATGTACAGAGCCTCAGAGCATTTGATGATTGTGTAACAGGATTACAGGTTATTATAAATAACAAAAATCACTCAATTCCCGCAAATATTCAGCCTCTAGGATTTTATCAAGTGGAGGCATGAGATGCATGCAATGTTTAACAATTTCTAAAAATTTTATAATTAATGCTTCCACTAGATGAAGGCCAGGTGGCTGAATATTTCTTGAAATCAGTTGTCTTTCAGATATTGGTCTTACCTGCAGTTTTAAGGTCCTACAGATAGATAATCTTTTCTGCCAATTCGACTTACACATGACTTAGTTTTTACTGGAATAAAAATCAGTCTGTTCAACAAGTAATTAAACTCATACTTCCAGTGATTGGGAAGGACAAGGGTCATGCACCATAGTCTCATTAATTTATATAATTGCCCATTTAATTTTCAGTATTTTCTGAAGAAATGACCCATTGAAATTTTGGAAAAGTTTCTTTGCAATCACTGTACTTCATATAATTTTCCTGCAATTTAAATGAAAAAGAGATAAATGTTTAAATTCATGTCAATACATGTAGATTTCCCATAATATTTTTAGGTGAGCAATAAGTTAGTCTACGCGAGCAGCAGTGAAGGAACCATAAAGGTTTTTGAGACAAGAGAGTCAGAATTAGTCTGTATTTTTGAGTCAGAGAATATTCAAGCTGAAAGAGGTGGAATTTTGACGGAGCGACATATCCGAGGATTTTATGCGAATGATGAACTGATTTATTATGGGGATGATGGCATTAATATAAAAGTATTAAACTGGAAGACAGGTATGAACCATAATTTTTTTTTTCTTTAGAGTTTTTTTTTTTTTTTTTATTTTTTTGTCAATCTCTCAAGTCATTCTACAGCAAATTATATGTAATCTTATAATACTATATAGCAATTTTGAGAGAAAGTTTTTTTTTTTATGCAATACATTCACACATCATTTATACCACTTTCATACCATCATGAGTACTTTACTGAGATGAAAAATCAATGTTGTATGGTGTATAAAAGAAGTCATAGTGAAAGAAAGAAGAAGAAAAAAATATTATGTAGAAATGAAAAGATAGGGAGAGAGAAATCCATCACAGCACAAAGACAATCCCCCCCCCCCCCCCCCCCCCCCCGCCCATACACACATACTCTTCATTATACATATTTCATAAAAATCATACAATGTTATTCAAAATTGCTCATCTGCGATGATTAAAGAAATCATTTAAACCGTGCCATCTTTTTTTAAAGCTTGCCGTTTTATTCTTTCTTTTATAAAGATATTTTTCTGTATTATAATAAAACTTTAAATCTATAAGAAATTGCTGTAGTCTTGGGAATAATTGTTTACATCTTTGTCTATATATATGTGATTTTCCCAATAAAATAACCATATTCAATAACAATGTATTATTTTTAATGTTCTTTCCAAAGATAACATCTAAATTTTCTATACTTATTGGTATATGAAGTTGTTCCTGTAACCAGTTGGATACATCCTTCCAAAAATCTCTTGAAAAACTACATAGAAAAAACAAATGATTAATACTTTCCGTTTGTGATTTACAAAAACTACACAATTCTGAATTGATAATATTTTGTTTAAAAAGTAGAGAATTTGTACCTATACATCTATGAGTTATTCTGAACTGTAGCCATCTTAAAGAAGTATCTTCCGTAAGATAATTTGTTAATAAATGTACTTTTTTCCAGTTCAAGGATTCTGGCTCAATGCCAAGATCAGAATTCCATTTTATCTTGTATTTATGTTCAACATTAAGGTTTTGAATAAAGACTTCATAAATGGATATATTATTTTGTTTATTTCTGATAAGAATTTTGATAAATGTTGGATAATGGGGTAAAATAATTTGATTATAAGATTCTTCTACCTTTGGCCAAGATTTTAAAATTGACATTTTTAATCCATAAAATACTGTAATTGGTGGGCAAAAACAATATTTCTCACAGAAACTTTCATAACTTAAAAAATGTCCTTCATCCATTATATGGTGAATATTATAAATACCCTTTTCTGCCCAGCTCTTATAGTAAACAACTTTACTATCAATTTTAATGTCATTATTAAACCATAGATCTGTATACAATAGTTGAGAATTCTGTTCATTTCTCTTTTTTCTTTAGAGTTATCCCTCTTTGTCTACCATTTCTCCTGTCAATAAGCGTGACTGTCTTGTAATTTGCTCAGTACATGCATTGAATCTTCCCACTTAAACATTTTCTCATGAAATCCTTTATGTATTATTTTATACTTCTAATCTTAAATTTGCCCTCATGGTATTAGGCCAATAGGTAAAAAAAAAAGGGGCGAAAATTTCAGTACAGTACAATACATAGTAAAATTCTTGAAAAAATTCATATGAAAATCTTTGTTTGATTTATAACTTTTTTTTTTTCAATTATTTTTTTCAATTTATTGGATAAAGAAAGAGGCAGCCATATTCATATCTGATGAAAGCACATGTGTATTATTTCACATTCAATTTTACATAATTCAGGCAAAGTACGCAAACTTCCTAATCACTGTGAAGACTTTGGAGTCACAGACTGCATCGTACGACATAACCAGTGCTTACTTTCCTCGGCATACAGCTTGGACAGTGGATTGGGATATGTCAACAGTCAGTATATCCTTACTCCCTCCTCATACATGTACATGTATATGAATTAAAAGTAAAGGAAAATAGTAATCTGTGATCCTCAAGTCAATGTTATGATAAAAATTCACTGTCAGTCTTTCTTTGATGTCACAGACACCTCTTAAAGTTCTAGGTAGAGAAATTGTGACAGAAATATGTCACGATTTTTCAAAGCAAACCTACCTACAGGTATATCCTACATAGGGCATATGACCAGATGTTTAAAAAAAAAAACTCTGGCTGAAAGAGAGTATAGGTAGAAGAACAGTGTTCATGGAATAATTGATGTAAAAATCACTGAAAAGTATTTTGATTTGGAATATGTGATGGTAGATTTCTGGATGTGATTTAGTCATTACTATTTTATATTCCTTGTGTTGTTTGCAAATATTCATTTCAAAGTGAAACCAGTTTAAAACAATGTAGCTATATACAAACAAAGTCATACCAGAATTTTCCAATTGCAAAGTGTTAAATTGTTGTTGGAGTTTGCATGCAAACAAACCAGTGCAAAAAGCCATAAAACACAAAGAAGATGTTCACAGCATACTAATACTGATATATTTTCAAAAGAATTTAATTTCTATTTTTCTTATTCAAAATGAAGGTCAACGTTATGAATAATTTTTTGACAAGTTTACACGGTCTGAAGTTGACATAAATTATTTATTCTCCATACTTAAAATGCTTCAATAAGTGATTCCAGAGACAAATTGGGCTATTTGCAATAGGGATGTCACAAAATTCAAAAAGTTACTTAAGATGGAATTTAACTTGTCATCTAACTTTTTCTATGAAAATTTCAATGCATCAATGTAAGGAGACACGAATTATGATCTGGATGGAAATTAAACGCAATTCTGAGTTATGACAGTTATACAGTGGTGTAGGAGCAAACGAGGAGATATTTCTTGCTGCCCATGAGTTTATTGTTAAAAGTAAAAGATTCTCTTAGAACAATAGGGCCTCTTTAAAATTCTCATCTTACTTTTCTCATTTCATTTCTCTCTTCTTCCAAATCATTCAGTCATATCAATTTTTGTTTCTTTTTCCCTTTCTCTATCTCTTTTTTATACCACAAAATTTGGTTATATCAGTGTATTTCTTTCGGCTATAAATTACTTTGAAACTAAAATATATGTATTAGGGAGATGGCCTCGCATAAGACGGTTGTCTTGTTGCCAGATCCCATTGTATTTCTATGTAATTTACTTTATATCATTTAAGAGTCATTCTCTGTAAGCATCAAAGAATTCTCAGAAAACTCTGAAATCGCATATCTCAGATTTTGATGATTTTCACTATGTAAGCCAAGTTTGACCCCCTGACAATGAAAATGACATTGGTTTTTGTATATGGCCATCCGTTGCCATGGTAACCATACCACCCCATTTTGGCCAGAAAATGGGCTTTTGCAAGCTCGAAATTAGCAACTTTCATGTCCGTTTTTCACAATGATAGTCTATAGGTGGGTTATATTTTGACATATGATGAAAAACTACTTACATATATGTTTGATATGATACATTACTTTTTGGTTGAAATATGGGGGAAAAGTATTATTTTTTATTGCAAACTTTTCATATTTTGACATTTTCCAAAAATACAAAAATACACCATTTTTGGCGATTCATAGAAAAATAACGCAGCATAAGTTAAATAGTGGAACAGGCCATAATGAATCATTGATTCATTTTGAGAAAAATATAAAAAATTCAGAGATGTTATTTTTGTTTAAAGAAAATAAATTCAATTTAAAAATGGTTACCATGGCAACATCTGCATTTTACATGATATATGTTTTTCATCAAGTACCTTAATTTATGGACAAGAGAAACGATCAAATATGGTATATTAAGCAAGTTCACACTTTTTGTAACATTTTAATATCCACGATATTGGTATCTTATCATTGGTTGCTATGGTAACCATGGCCGAAAAGGTACAATTCTTACTTTTTATTCAAATTTTCCGTCGTTTTGAGGAGTTTTTGTACATTTGAATTAAATTAAATAGATAATTTCTATGTTTTCCTTTGAATGATATTCCATTTTCCCAAAATCATTGAAATTCTGGAGAAATATATAGAAAAAACACAAGAACTTCTCCATAGCAACGCACACAATCGTTGCAGATACAGAACTTAAACAAAACCATGTTATGTGATTTTTACAATAAGTATCTCGAATCATGGGAGAGATAAACAACCAATTGTGGTACATTAAGCAAGGTCACACTTTTTGTGATATCAAGTATATTGGTATTTTATCATTTGTTGCTATGGTAACCATGCCCTGAAAGGTATCATTTTCACTTTTGATTCAAATTTTCGGTCTTTTTTTCAGAATTTTTGTACAGTTTGAGTAAATTAAAGTGGTAATTCCTATGTTTTCCTTTGAATAATATTCCATTTCCGAAAATCATCGAAATTCTGGAGAAATATGTAGAAAAAACGCAAGAATGCCTCCTTAGCAACGCACAAAATCGTTACAGATACAGAGCTGTAACGAGGCCATGATATATGTTTTACATCAAGTATCTCAGGTCATGGGAGAGATAAACAACCAATTGTGGAATATTAAGCCAGTTCACACTTTTTGTGACATTCAGATATAAAATATATTGATATTTTATCATTGGTTGCTATGGTAACCATGCTCTAAAAGGTACCATTTTCACTTTTTATTCAAATTTTCCGTCATTTTTTTTAGAGTTTTTGAAAAGCTGAAGTAAATCTAAGTGATAATGTCTATGTTTTCCTGTGAATAATATTCCATTTTCCCAAAATCATTGAAATTCTGGAAAAATATATAGAAAAACGCAAGAATGTCTCCATAGCAACGCATGCAATTATTACAGACACACAGCTGTATTAAGGCCATGATATATGTTTTACATTAAGAATCTCAAGTCATGGAAAAGATAAACAACCAATTGTGGTATATAAAGCATGCAAAAAAGATACATTCTTTACTTTTTCGATGTTTATGTACATTTGAATTAAAAAGACAGTTCCGATATTTTCCTATACTTGATATTTATATTCCTGAAATTTTTTTGAGAAATGTTCAGTAAATGTAATAAATCTCCATAGCAATGCTATCAATTAGAAATGATACACAACTAAAACAATGCCATGCTTTTTGTTCTACATTCAGTTGTTCAAATTATGAAAGAGATAAACAGTCAATTTTGATGAAGAAAGCAAGTTCACAGTTTTGGTGGCATTTTAATATCAATCATCTTGATATTTTGTCATCGGTTGCCACGGCAACCATGCAAAAAAGGTGCAATTTTCACTTATTGAGCAAATTTTCCATTCTTTTTTTTATATTGTTTTTGTATATTTGATCTAAATTAAGGAGACAATTCCTATGTTTTCCTATAATTAATTTTCCTTAAAAGTAATTGAACTTCTGGAGAAATATGTAGAAGAAATGCAACAAGTCTCTATGGCAAAGCATACAATTTTTACTAATACAAAGCCAGAATTTCGTATTAAGCTTTTGAAATTTCCGGATTTTTAATATCTCACCAATGAATACTCTGTTGCATGAAATAAGTACATTTTATGACAATAATGAGAGTTGAATACCTACAGGCATGCTCTTCTCATTATTCTTCATCAGTATGTCGAATTTCAAAAGTCTAAGTTGAAAAGCTACATGTATACCTTGGAAGCTGGAGTCATCGGTTCATATCAAAATAATGATCTTACTAGATCTGCTAAAGATTGGCCTAGCTTCTTTGACTTCATTCTGTTATAGTTTGGAATTTCTGGGTGTGTTTCTATCATAGTTCTAAACCAGGATATGAAGCATAAAAAAGCTTCCTTAAAACGTGCGTCTTCAGTTATTGCATTGATATTTAATAAAGATTTACCTAAGTTTGACCTTGACTTGACCTTGAAGGTTTAAAATTAATAGGCATGTTCAGCTACGGATTCTTTATACATGTATGTATATTATATTTATATATTGAAATTGCCAAGTTTGACCTTGACCTCTGACCTTGAAGGGTCAAAATTTATATGCATATTTCACAAATGATCTTTAATTTGTGTATGAAATGTGAAAGCTGTTCCTTGAAAACTTTTCGGGTCAGAACTCTCCGGGTCAGAACCAAATTAATGATATTTTATTGAATTTTGCCAAAGATTGACCTGGACATTAGACCATGAAGTTTAAAAATTTATAGGCATGTTTCTCTCATGATCCTTTATCTGAAAGATGTACACTATTTACTTGAGTTATCGCGTCGGACAGACGGAATACGTGATTCCTATAGGGCTCCCACATTATCAAACAGGGCCTTAAATAGTTGGAAATTGCAGAAAATCAGCAAATCAGATCTTATAAAGCATGGTTGCTATGGAAACCATTTCAAAAATATAGACAGCTGAAATTGATTTAATTGATTGAGAATCATAATTAAAAATGTAGTTTATACAAAGATACAATTCTGTACATCTTTAACAAATTAATTTTTGAAGTCTTTTGGTGATTTTTATATTGAAAATACAGCTATTTCCCTTATCATTTCATGATTTCCCCCCTGAATTTCTTTTGAAGGCTTATCTATCAAGTTTCAAAAATATTTTTTTGCTTCAAATTTAAGAGAAAAAGACCGAAAATAAAAGTTTTTCACAGAAACACTGAAAAAAATTATGTCAGTCTAAAAGCTCATAAGAGCTTATGCTGCACTTGTTACTTTGACATGCCGACTCAAAATAAAGCTCATCTTATCTTTAACAACTAGGAATTTGCACAATGGAAAATGGAATATCATTTATTGGAAAACACAGGAATGGTCTCTGTAATTTGATTAAAATATACAAAAACAATAAGAAAAAAAAGAATGAAAAATTTGCATAAAAGGGAAAATTTTACCTTTTTTTGGTGTGGTTGCCATGGCAACCGATGATTGAATATCAACATCATTGATATTGAAATGTCACAAAACTGCTAATTTGCTTAATAAACCAAAGTTGATTTTTAATCTTTTTCATAACTTGAGAAACTGGATGTAAATCATATATCAGTTGATACGCTATGCCAGAGCAAGTACCAAATATACGGATTTTGTTCTGAGAGCTAGGCGTCTTTCAGATAAGCTTCTCAGTCAGGGATATGTTTGTGACCGACTAACATCGTCACTGAGGAAGTTCTACGGTCGATATGGGGAACTCGTCATACACTATGATGTTCCACTCTCAAGAATGGTGGATGATATTCTGTCATAGACCATTTGAACCATCCAACCAAAGATTGTACTCTATATCTTCCAAAATGGAAGTAACCGGATGTGACAGTTCTACCGAATTGAAGCGACGGGTGTTGCATGCAAGCAGGAGATGCTTACTCTTCCTGGGCACCTGGTCTCACTCCCATATCGGGAGTTCGCTTCTTTTCATATGGTGGAGGTTTTTGTTTGTTTGCTTTGGTTCCTGTTTTGTCCTGATTTTGTATGCCTTCGGTTTCTGATTTTTGAATTATCGATTTTGTGCTGTATACAGGGATATGGTCATTATCCATATTTGTCATGTATTTCTTTTGGATGTATATCAACTATAATTTTATGCGTTGCTAGGGAGATTTCTTGCATTTTTTATAAATAATTCTCAAGAAATCCAATGATGTTAGTGAATGGACAATGAAGTATAGGAATACATAGGAACTGTCTCTTCAATTCTATTTAAATGTACCACTACAGTCCAAAACAATTGAAAATTTGCAGAAAAAGCTTAAATTGTACCTTTTTTGCATGGTTACCATGGCAACCAATTACATAATACCAACATTATTGAACAAAAGACTATCACAGATACTGTAAAATTGCTGAATATACCATAATTGGTAGTTTATCTCTTCAATGATTTGAGATACTTAATGTAATACATATATTACTGCTTTGTTATGGTTGTGTATCATATATTATTGTGTGTGTTGCTATGGAGATTTCCTTGCATGTTTTCTATATATTTCTAAAACATTCAATAATTCTGGAAAAATGGAATCTCATTTATAGGAAAACATAGGAATTGTCTCTTTAATTCATTTAAACATCAAACAATGACTGGAAATTAGTATAAAAAGTGAAAATTGTACCTTTATGTGGATAGTTACCATGGCAACCGATGATGAAATATTGACATAATTGATATAAAAATGTAACAGTAACTGCTAACTTGCTTAATATACCGAAAATGGTTGCTTATTTTTTTTCATGATTTGAGATACTTATGTAAAACATATATCATGACTTTGCTTTAGCTTTGTATCTGTTAGAATAGTGTGCGTTGCTATGGAGACTTTCTTGCATTTTTTTCTAACGTGTCTCTAGAATTTCAATGAATTTTGGAAAATGTAATAGAATTCATAGGAAAACGTAGAAATTGTCTCTTTAATCTAATTCGAATGTACAAAAACACCAAAAAACAACGGAAATTTTGAATAAAAAGTGAAGATTGTACCTTTTTGGGCGTGGTTACCATGGCAACCGATGATGAAATGCCAACATATGTGATATTAAAATGTCAGAAAAAGTATGAACTTGCTTAATACACCATAATTGGTTGTTTATCTTGTCTTTGAATTGAGATAATTAATATAAAACATATATCATGTAAAATGCAGATGTTGCCATGGTAACCATTTTTAAATTGAATTTATTTTCTTTAAACAAAAATAACATCTCTGGATTTTTTATATTTTTCTGATAATGGATCAATGATTCATTAGGGCCTATTCCACTATTTAACTTATGCTGCGTTATTTTTCTATGAATCGCCAAAAATGGTGTATTTTTGTATTTTTGGAAAATGTCAAAATATGGACAGTTTTCAATAAAAAATAATACTTTTTCCCAACATTTCGACCAAAAGTTGATGTCCCATATCAAAGATCAATGTAAGTAGTTTTTCAACATAAGTCAAAATATAATCCACCTATGGACTATCATTGTGAAAAACAGACATGAAAGTTGCTAATTTTGAGCTTGCAAAAGCCCATTTTCTGGCCAAAATGGGGTGGTATGGTTACCATGGCAACGGATGGCCATATACACAAACCAATGTCATTTTCATTGTCAGGGGGTCAAACTTGGCTTACATAGTGAAAATCATCCAAATCTGAGACATGCGATTTCTGACCCACTTTGATGCTTACAGAGAATGACTCTTAATATGCAATTTTCACAATAAATACTGTTTAAACCAACCAAGTTATGACAATATTGCAGTTCGAGAATTCATTGGAGAAAAGTATCTTACATCTTTGAATGACACTGATACTGAGAGAGTTATATCCCTTTGTTGTACAATGGCACCAGATGGCGCTTTGATAGTTGTAACAGCTGGAATGCAACTAAAAGTTTGGACTGAAGTCAACAATAAGTAAGCATTAAATTTATCATGAATTCTTCTTTATTGAATATTAAAAAATGTTAACCTGATATTTGTATGTCATATGACATTGTATTTTTTAAAAGAAAAAAAAGGAGTAAATATCTTCTTTAAAATTTGGAATATGAATATTGCAATACTTTTGAATATGATCACAGAGGTTTTGCAGTCCTGAAACTTGCTTGCATAATTTTCTTTGCAAGTGCACAGTTTAATTTTTTTAATTTTTTTTTTTTTTTGATCGGATAAGTTTTTTTTTGTCTTTGAACTTTGAACTATCATAAGGGTTCCTAGTATTAACATTAAATTCATACATGGAACTTGAAATCAATTTCTTTATAAAGTCTGATAGAATAATCAAGGAATACCTTAATCACTGTCATACATGTATCTTTATCATACTGAGTAATTGATTCAAATTTTCTTATCTTCATTTGAACATGTTGAAATTTCATTCTTCCAGCCAAAGGCATAAAGATTATTATCACGTGAAAGCCAACTATAATGTCAAATTGAATATACAAGCTTTGGATTCGGATGTAGAATCTGATTTTGAATCCAGCCAATCAGATGACGAGAATGACAGTTTTAACCAATCAGATAAAAGAAGAGAAAGTGGTAGTTCTAATACCCAGAAAGGTTGGACAAGTTGGTGCAATATTATTTAATATGTATAACTTCTTTTTCAAGTATAAGAACTACATGTATTTTAACCAACATGTAGCTTATTTTTTATATGATTTTTTTCGTCTTTTGAACAACATAATAAAGATTGATTCGAACTCTTTTCTTTGGAATAGACTGGATTCCTTTACACTATGCAAGTACATGTAGATTAATGCATTGGATAAATGCTGCTGAATGTGAATAATTTGAATGTCTACTAAACATGTTATCTGGCATATGTACTTATACATGTTTTATTCGTTTTCCAAATAAACTTTACATAAACCAAATTATTTGTATTATTATAGATGGTAAAAATATTGAATGAGACTGAATTGATGTTTTTAATTAGTCCCCTACCGGCAACGCCGAAGGGGACTCTTAGTTTCCTCTCGGTCTGTCTGTCAGTCTGTCAGTCTGTCCGTCTGTCCGAATATCAGTTTTCCGGACTTTTTTCTGCAACGGATGGAGATATTCAGATGAAATTTGGTACACAGCTTGGTCTTGGATAGTTACAGAGCAAGTTCGACTTTCGTCACACTTGACCTATTTTTCGAGGAGCTATGCCCCTTGATGACTTTGAAAATTCAGTTTTTGTCAGTTTTCCGGACTTTTCTCTGCAAGGGATGGAGATATTCAGATGAAATTTGGTACACAGCTTGGTCTTGGTTAGTTACAGAGCAAGTTTGACTTTCGTCACACTTGACCTATTATTCGAGGAGTTATGCCCCTTGATGACTTTGAAAATTCAGTTTTTGTCAGTTTTCCAGACTTTTTTCTGCAACAGATGGAGATATTCAGATGAAATTTGGTACACAGCTTGGTCTTGGATAGTTACAGAGCAAGTTTGACTTTCGTCAGGCTTGACCTATTTTTCGAGGAGTTATGCCCCTTGATGTCTTGGAAAATTCAGTTTTTGTCAGTTTTCCGGACTTTTTTCTGCAACAGATGGAGATATTCAGATGAAATTTGATACACAGCTTGGTCTCGGATAGTTACAGAACAAGTTTGACTTTTGTCACCCTTAACCTATTTTTCGAGGAGTTATGTCCCTTGATGACTTGCACAATTCAGTTTTTGTCAGTTTTCCAGACTTTTTTCTGCAACAAATAGTGATATTCAGGTAAAATTAGATACTCAGCTTAGTCTTGGATAGTTACAGAGCAAGTTCAACTTTTGTCAAGCTTGACCTCTTTTTTGAATCGATAAAGCAGATAAAACCTCAGAACTGAGCTGCACAGACAGTAAGTTTAATTGAAACTCATGTTTAATTGAAGAGTAATTCATAGGCAGAGTTGCAGGACATAAATATATGCCGCCGGTAGGGGACTTATATCGCTCAGCGATCATAATATTTTTTTGATTACAAAGTTACTTCCCATTTGTGGAGGTTTCTTATAATAATCTTATCTTCATTTTATCAAATTCTGTGAGAGCTGGTTGAAAATTCAAGGAAACAATTATTATGGTACACATGAGTTAAATTTAATGACATGATAATGGAATTATGTCCCATTTAAATGGGAAATAACTCTTTAAAAAGAAATTTTGAATGAATGATCAAGGTTTTCACTTTGAAACTGAATTATTCAAAAGAGGAAAGCAATCTCTGAGTCAGTTTTTCTTAATCAAATTCCCTGTTTAATTTTGCTCATATTTACCTTAACATACAAAGGAGAACTTTGATATGCAAGTCAAATTATAAAAATTGAAACTTTGTAGAATTTAAAGTAAAAAAAATTGTGTCTCATGCAGTGTAGTGGTTAGGGTGTCTGCATTTGATGTTAGCGGTGACACATAGATTCTCATCATTTTTTTTGCTTTCACCAACTTAATTTTCCTTCTTGACCTGATGCAGTAAGATTTCCCAGAAAATTAAAGTCAAAACAAAGTAACCTTGGCTTCTAGAAATGGAAAACACCAAAATTATGAAACATTTTGATACAATTGTAAGATACAAAATTGAGTGAAGAAAAGAGTCTAATTAGCAGCTTATTGCTTGTAGTATCCATTCACTGTAATAATGCCTAATTTTTTTGCTGTCAGACTTGTATTGGCAAATAACAACAAATTTTATCTGTCCTAAGGCTTCCAGGTTAATTTTATTCATGTCTTACTGTATTGATTTGTCTTGGTATGCAAAATTGAAAAATAATGGATTGATGCTGTCAAGGACTTATAAACAGATTTGTTTATAAGTCCTTGATCCTGTTTACTACCTGAGGATGTGATTGTGATCTTTTCTTTGTGTCCTCGTTTCAGAAATGAGAAATATTATTGCTTTTGTCATGTTCATCTTTCCAAAACTTTAACCTTTCACATACAAATGAAATGTCTGATTGGTAAGTAAGAGCGATTTCATGTCTCACAGGTAAATTCCTTATTCTGGGTGCCAGTTAGATCTTGACTTTTGCGGAGAGTTTGACTTTGGCAACACATAAAATAGCGCTGTGATATTTAACAAAACATATTGTTTCACAAACTCATCTTGATTAAGCAGGAGATGCTGACCCTTCCTGAACACCTGGTCTCACTCTCATATTGGGAGTTCGCTTCTTTTCATGTGGTGGAGGTTTTTGTTTGTTTCCTTTGGTTACTGTTTTATCCTGATTTTGTATGCCTTCGATTTACGATTTTATTTCTGAATTAACGATTTTGTGCTGTATACAGGGATATGGTCATTATCCATATTTGTCATTTTGTGCTGTATATTGGGATATGGTCATTATCCATAATTGTCAATGCCTTATTTTCCCAGTAGTTATCAGCATTTGCAGATATTTATTTCAAATATCTGATGCAGAATCTTTGTCAAAATGAGAATTTAATGAAAATCAAACAAAACAAAATCAGAATCTATATATTAAAGAAATCTTCAACTTGAGGTTGAAATTCACAAGAATCATGACAAATGAGCATAGACACAAGATTGTCCACTGACAAAGCATTCTGAAATGAACACCCCATTAATTTTCAAGAAACAGCAAAAACTAATAACATTCATTTAAAGGAAAAAAAGCCAGCCGCTAGAAAAGGTGAATGTTAGGTAGTTTATAAAAGTTCTCTTTTACTGAATTTAAATTTTATATTTTTATAATTTTAAATGGATCACTGAGCTTTTTAAACTTACTTCTTTGACATTAATTAGAATTAATTTCAGGAAATGTGCCCCCACCCAGTATTTGTTCTCATTTTACTGATAAAGTTTTCAAATACACATAACGGAACAGTTCCGTTTTTTCTGTACTAGACTCCTCCCTGCTGAATAATATTTTTTCCGCCTATGATGAGGTTATTCATCCCGTTCACTCTCCTTTAATCCTTTAAAATGTAATTGTGCTATATACCGTATATATTATGTTTTAATCATCAACTTTGACCCTTTAAGAAAACCCCCAGCCACAAGACCTAATGGTTGAAGACAATAATATATGCAGTTATTAACATCCGTGCTAGTTCTCTGCATTTACCATGTTTACATCAATTTTTCTCAAGTTCTTTAAGATTTATGTTTTGTTTCGTTTCGTTTCGTTTTGTTTCGTTTCGTTTTGTTTTGTTTCGTTTCGTTTCGTTTCGATCTGTTTCGTTTCGTTTCCATCTGTTTCGTTTCGTTTCGTTTTTGTTTCGTTTCGCACTTTACAGGGACCCGATGTCCAGGTGTCGAATTTAAAACCTTTAGCTAAACCCATGTTTAATTGTTTTGTTTTGATTAATTTAAGTAACATAGAATAAATTTAGCACACAAAACGATATTTTAAGATAAAGATAAGAATGATTTATTGCAAACACAATGATACCCTCTTATAATTTCATTGCATTCTCGACCAACAGAATATACTATATTCAACGTTTTGCAAATAATAACAGATAGAATTACTGCATTATTGTATGAGATAATGTATACAGATTCGGGAACAATACATACAGGTAGACAGTCATGGTATGGCTCGAAAAGTAGGGGTAACCCCAAAACTTCTTAGCACTTTCGATATACAAGACAAGCGCCTGATAAGAATGAACCGTAGCAGCTCAAAATTTAATCATTTTGACATTTTTTCACTAGAGTGTTAACTATAGAAAAAGACCACACCTTTGCAGAGAGTGTGACTCGGGCAATACACAAAAGACAGCTGCTGATAAGGCATATTTTTACACAAATCTTGTGTTCCTTATTGTCCCCCGCTTTCGTCTGTCCGTCTGTCCGTCTGTCTGTCCGTCAGTCACAAAAACTTTAACCTTGTGCATAACTTTTGAATGGTAAGTGATAGGGCTTTGATATTTCACATGTGTATTCCTTGTGACAAGACCTTTCCATGGATACCAACATTTTTGACCTTGTGACCTTGACCTTGGACTTTGACCTACTTTTCAAAAAACTATAACCTTGACCATAACTTTTGAATGGAAAGTGATAGGGCTTTGATATTTCACATGTGTATTCCTTGTGACAAGACCTTTCCATGGATACCAAAATTTTTGACCTTGTGACCTTGACCTTGGACTTCGACCTACTTTTCAAAAAACTATAACCTTGGCCATAACTTTTGAATGGAAAGTGATAGGGCTTTGATATTTCACATGTGTATTCCTTGTGACAAGACCTTTCCATGGATACCAAAATTTTTGACCTTGTGACCTTGACCTTGGACTTTGACCTACTTTTCAAAAAACTCTAACCTTGACCATAACTTTTGAATGGAAAGTGATAGGGCTTTGATATTTCACATACTTATTAAAAACTTTAACCTTGACCATAACTTTTGAATGGAAAGTGATAGGGCTTTGATATTTCACATGTGTATTCCTTGTGACAAGACCTTTCCATGGATACCAAAATTTTTGGCCTTGTGACCTTGACCTTGGACTTTGACCTACTTTTCAAAAAACTTTAACCTTGACCATAACTTTTGAATGGAAAGTGATAGGGCTTTGATATTTCACATGTGTATTCCTTGTGACAAGACCTTTCCATGGATACCAAAATTTTTTACCTTGTGACCTTGTCCATGGAGGTTGACCCACATTTAAAAACTTCAACCTCGACCATAAGTTTTTGATTTTAATTTAAATCATAGGTCTTAAATATTTCACATGTGCATACCTTTTTATAAGCCCTGTCCCTTGGAAACAAAACAAAAGTTTGTACCTTTTGACCTTTTCTTGGAGTTAATCTTTCATATTTAGAATGTTGATAATATATGAGATATATTATTAAAACTTAAGAATGGGGGATGTCTGTAAGCATTTCTTTAAAGACAAACACCCAAAAGCGGGGGACCACAATTCCTTGAATTTGATTTTTTTTCCAAGTAATTGTCAAAAGTGGCATATATTTATGTTTAATATCAAATGCAGATTTTTTTTTTTTTGCAAAATGAGAATTTAATGAAAATAACAAAATCAGAATTTAAGACATCTTCAACTTGAGGTTAAAATTCACAAGAAATGGGCATAGACACACGATTGACCAATGATCGACAAAGCATTCTGAAATGAAGACCTCATTCGTTTTCAAGAAACTGCAAAAAATAATAACATTCATATAAAAAAAGAAAAAACACAACAGCTGCTAGAATTGGTGAATGATAGGTAGTTTCAGAAAGTTCTCTTTTACTGAATTTTAATTTCATAATTTCATCATCTTAAATCGATCACTGAGCTTTTTAAACTTACTTCTTTGACATTAATTAGTTATATAGGATAAATATATGACAATAAAGTTCAATGACATGCACTTTTACTGAATTTTAATTTTCTATTTTAATCATCTTAAAGAGATATGTGCCAAATGCATCATTCGTTCAAGCAGGAATTTAATTCAATATTGAATTAGAAAGTTCATAAGAAATATAGGGTTATAATTTTACCTAGAGCTATTTTAGAATTAGCTGTATCAAATTGAAACATTTGACCCTTTATCAATTTTACATCATATAATACTTTCGGAAACTTGTCATATCATCCCAAAATATCCTGGAAATTAATAAAAGTAATAATTCTCCTAGCACCATCCCTCCAATGCTATTTGGTCAAAGAATTAAAAAAATCACTATGACATAATAATGTAATTCTATATTTTAATGTTGTAAACATAATCTTATGACAAATTTAATTTTGATTTGAATTAAAGAAAAAAAAAACAAACAAAAAACCCAGGAATTTATATATTACAACACTTCATACACAAAATCACAGACGAGAAACCTTTCATAACCCACATGTATACACCTTACACACAAAATAGATTGATAGATACACAAACTGCATATACTACGAAAACCTATTGCAAAAAAAAAATAAATTAAAAAACACTTTATAAGATATCTCACTCCCATCTCACTCCTGGTCTCGCTCCCATATCGGGAGTTCGCTTCTTTTCATATGGTAGAAGTTTTTGTTTGTTTGCTTTGGTTCCTGTTTTGTCCTGATTTTGTATGCCTTCGGTTTCTGATTTTCTGAATTATCGATTTTGTGCTGTATACAGGGATATGGTTATTATCCATATTTGTCATACATATCATATGAATCTCATTTCTAATATGTTAAATGTCAACGATAAGGAAAAACACAGACTGATAGATAAACAATGTATAGTACATGTGCAATAAACATTACAGAAGTACCCTTCAGTTATTCAGTCTCATAGTCGAGAAGGTAAGGCAAAATCATTAGATTTTCCACAGGAACGGTTGCGAACCTCGGAATGAACAAAATTCCGAAGTGAGACCAGGTGCCCGGGGAGAGTCAGCGTCTCCTGATTGCATGCAACACCCGTCGCAACAGCTCCACGGAAACCTGTCAAATCCAGTGATTGTCTCGATGTACATTTTGATGTACATGTCAGGTAAGTATGTCTTGTTTGGTGATGATGACAGCCATTCAATCACAATGTAGAATGTCAGTGACCATTCTGGAAAGGGGGATCTCATATGCTTTTATTACATCCCCGTAGCGACAATCCATACAAATAATATCAATCATAAAACACACCTGTTAAAATACCATGATACAAAAAGGAAAAACACAAATATGTAGAAACTACACCATACACAAAATAACACATACAAACCCTGTGGTTGATATTATCATGTTTTGAAATATATGTTCCATCGTTATATAGTTAGACACTCACTATAAATGTGCCAAAAAATCATAAAAGAAACAACCCACAAGAAAGCACACAGCATGCAAAAAAAAAAAAAAAAAAAAAAAAAAAAAACCCAGTCCATTTGCAAATTTTATCTTTACTTAAATAATGCTATGTATTTGAATACGTGCGATATTGATATAAACACCAAAGTTTTTTACCCATCAGGTATTCAGTCACAAAGTCGAGAAGGTAAGGCAAGCTCATTAGAAGTTGCAAATCCCGGAATAAACAAGTAAGACTAGGTGTCCTGGGAGAGTAGGAATCTCCTGTTTGCATGCAACACACTGCCATCACAACAGTTCCACGAAAACTTGTCAAACGGGATGATTGTCTCCATGTACATATCGGGTACCATGTACATATCGGGTAAAGATGTCTTATTTGGTGATGTTGCCAGCCATGGAATCGCAATTCAGAAGATCCTTGTAGCGACCGAAGAACTTCTGCAATGATGATGTCAGCCGTTTTGTAATATAACCCTGAACGAGTAGTCTACTAGGAACCGTTCCAGAAACACCATTTATATTTTATGAAGACAAACTTAACACAAAACAATCCATACAATACTCCTTGTAAATTTAAAGTTAATACATATACAAAAATCTAAAACTTAGAAACTGAATGTCATGCAATACACGATATACAAAGTACATAAAAGAACAGTTACAATGAAATACTCAGACAAATAAACCGTAAAAGATGTCGTTTGAGATACATCATGTACACAAAACACAGACTGTTAAAACACCAAGATGTTAAGGCAAAGATTTGGGAAAACGATTTTTTAAGGTGGGTCCCTATACACGTGGATTTAACAGATAAACTTTAAGGGTAATATTAAACTATTTTCTATGCGCAATTGTTAAAATGACATAATGAACACGGACATTGAGAGCTGATTTTGTCTTTATTAAAGATACAGTGCATTATGGAAAATTGCACATTTAAAATGTTAAAGATTTAGGAATATTAAATATCTAATTTATGCATTTAAACCATTCAAGTTCAGTAATGATAAAACCATGTTAAACTTTAATTGATTTGTTTTTATTTATGAAAATAGGTAATATAAAATAAATTTAGCACATAAAACGATATTTTGAGATGTAGATAAGAATGATATATTGCAAAAGAAAATGATATACTCTTATAATTCCATTGCATTTTCGACTAATAAAATGGACTATATCCAAAGTTTTGCAATTAATAGCAGATAGAATTATTGCATTATTGTATAAGATAAGGTGAACAGATTCGTGAATAGATAAATGTGTTAAGGGCCATGGTATGGCTCGAAAAGAAAGGGAACCCCCCAAAACTTCTCAACTTTATAATTATATTATACAAGCATCTAACAAGAATGAATTGCAACATTTTAAAATTCAATCCTTTTGTCATTCTTTCCCTAGAGTGTTAACTATAGAAAAAAGACCACACATTAGTGTAACATATTCCTTATGAAAAATCTTTGGGATATTACAAAAGGGTTTCTCATATGCTGGTGGACCAGGAGTCCCCGACGGCACATGTAGCCAAGTTCGATCAACTCCTGTTGATCCTTTTTATCAACGCATTCGAAATTTTCTGTTATCAAAATTTCTAAAACGTGGGTCCTGCAGCATTATATCATACCCATTATGCTACGTCTTTCGGTACATTTTGGACGTAACTTTCACACTCTTTGGTCACTAACGAGGGTTAAGTAACCGAAACGTGCATGTCTGGTCCATGCGCCAAATTTATCTGTTCTTAAATTTGAAAACGTTTAATACTCAAAAAATGTGTTGCATACAGTTTCATGAAAAAAGTAGAATTTTCAAAATATTCTTCAAATGACAAAATTGTCATGTGAGACAACAAACATGGGTCAGTAGTGAATGTTTAATGTAAAAATATTTGGATTTAATAATAAAAAAGAGCGGGCAAAATTAAGTGTTATCAACTTTGAATAACCTACGAACCCAGCACCCTTATGCACGCTATTCATTATTGATCAAGGTAATTAAAATTATTAATAAATTCAACGTAACAATTAATGAATGGATCACCATCTTTGACAGATTAAATATGTTTCAGATCAACAACTGACGTGCGCATTCAAAAATAAAGGAAGAATCAAAAGCAAATAATAAGGACAAACTACACAATGTGCACGTATCCTATTCCTGACACAAAAATAGTGTCAGAACAGATGGTTCCCATTCATTACGGTTTGGAAAAGCCAGATTGTGGTTGCCAACACGGAAACGCATTGTCTGCATTTATCATGCGTCATGTAATTATATTTGCAGTTTATGAATATTTATTTATGTTTTATAAAGACCTATTTTTCTATATAGCGTCAAAATTGTTTGTGTAGAAGCTCTTTTTACAATCCCGATGCAATAAGATTAAAAGGAGTATGTGTTTGTGACCGACATGCTTTATTGCAATATCATCAAATTTAAAAGAAAAGTTGTTAGAAGAATATATAGCCAAATGATCTACATCAAGAATACTTTTCAAACGTAATTTCCCCGCGACTGAGTGTTCTTTTTAAATTATTTCTTACTTTCCATCGTTGCTACCAGAGAGAAGCTATCCTTAGGAAATAAAAATCGACATAATATACGAACATACGTCGATTAAAATTCAAAAGCGAAATTTAAGAGTTTAACACTTTTGAGCCATCCCTCCTTAATTGTGACCACATTTCTCATTAGATTACGATGTACCCTACAGTAAATTTTGACTGCTCACTTTTGACGAAATTGCAAAAGTGAAACTAAGAATTCAGTTCTAACGAGGGGGTGCGGCTTAATTGTTTTGGCTTCTTTGAATGATCTTTCAATGAATTGTGGTAATGTCCTAGTTGGGATCCGAGGTCAATGTGCGACCCCACCTTGTAAAAATGATATAGCTTAAAGTTCCCTATCAATCCAACATCTTTACTAGATTGGACGCACCTTTTAGACAATTTTGGCCGTTCAGTTTTGACAAAATTGCAAAGCACCATAAAAAATAAAAGACAATTTTATCAAATGAAAATTCTCAAGTGTCAAGTGCAAGAACAGAATTGAAACTTGCACTATTCAATATATGACAGAAGTGACGACTTCAACCTCAAGTTTACATACAAACTTTCACTTAACTATGTGGTAACATTCCCTTTCCGCTGTTTATGCTGTATTCATATCGCAGTTGATCCGCTATTCCAGAGATAGCTCAAAATACAACAACTTCGTTCTGAGAGCAAGTTAAAAAACCACTGAACCAAGTGAACATTTTGGAGCGACTGATAGTTGTCACTACAAAAGGTTTACGATACAATGGAAATATTAAACATTACATGCCATTACATTTATCCTCCATTTTGAAATATAAGTGTATTTAAGGGTAGAGCTATCCAAAACACCGAATTTAACAAATTTACCAGATATGATTTTCTTTTCTGCACGATCTACATGACGGGTGTTGCTTTCAAATCTCTAACAAAACTCGGTTGCAGCACCCTCATCAACGTACCAACAAACCTAATGCAAAAGTACAAAGTAGAATTATATTCAGTAATAGAAGAGTCTACAACAAATAAATATGTTTGGGATTAATGGGATTTTTCAATTATATTGTACATCTAATTTCATCACCGAATTTATTCAGTGTAGCGCGGCTTACGATCAATTTGGGTAATTTTCTAGGTTCTCAAGGTTGTTTTTAATAATAAATAATACGAAGAGAGCAATTTGAATAAGCTTTAAGCTTCATTTGGTTCTACTTGCTCAGATACTTTAACTTGCATCGTGTGTAGCATGATTCGTGAGTGCTGTTGAGATTGTCGTCAGGATCTTCTTTAACTCATGTGATATTTGGATATGTTTAAACTGTACTAATTGGCACGATACCGCTTTTAAAGCGCCACCTACAATACATTTCGTACTTGCACTAGACTCTGAAGATTGTTTATAAGATCAAAGATAGTTCATAAGATGTCCTTCGTACAATGTATTACCATTCCCCTTGACATTGGATGTTTTAAGTGTATTAATTACTTCTTTCCAGCTTCATGAAAGAAGCTTCGTTTTGGCACTTTATCAATTTGACATCATACAAATTATTTGGCTATATCGGAAACTTGTCATTTCATCCAAAATATTATTGAAATTAAAGGAGGTTAACATCTTAGCACCATCATTCCAATGCTATTTTGAATATAGATTTTATTTGGATATGCTACTCAATCGACCCTACAGGGAATTGAGAACCGCGTACTCTCTGTAAAGTAAATACACACATTTAGATTCTAAAAATAAAACCAAAGGGCGCTACTGAATTGAATTATGGCGGCCTATGAAAAGCACTTTGGCTGGAAGCATCACTAATGAGGATTTAAGAAACGAAAGAGGTGT
Source organism: Pinctada imbricata (assembly GCA_033119305.1). Classification (NCBI taxonomy): domain Eukaryota; kingdom Metazoa; phylum Mollusca; class Bivalvia; order Pterioida; family Pteriidae; genus Pinctada; species Pinctada imbricata. The sequence goes on along the minus strand of VSWD01000004.1, from coordinate 42,932,254 downwards.
CTTTCCAGAATGATCAGTGACATTCTACATTGTGATTGAATGGCTGTCGTCATCACCAAACAAGACATACTTACCTGATCTGTACATCAAAATGTACATCGAGACAATCACCGAATTTGAAAGGTTTCCATGGAGCTGTTGCGACGGGTGTAAGTTGCATGCAATCAGGAGACGCTGACTCTCCCCGGGCACCTGGTCTCACTTCAGAATGTTGTTCATTCCGAGGTTCGCAACCGTTTCTATGGGAATTCTCACGATTTAGCCTTGTCTTTTCGACTTTGGGACTGAATAACTGTTAGGTACTTCTTTGATGTTTATTCAAGAAAAGAATTCCTGTTCCATAAGTAGAGGATATAAACTGATAAGACATTAATCTGATATTTTTTTCTGTTGATGCAGGTATCATCCGAAAAAGTGGACAGAAAACTTCGCGCATTGATGCAGTTTTCCGTTCGATTTTTCAGGTGATACCTGCATCAACAGAAAAACTAAAGGTCTTAGACTTATTTCTTATTTCTAGTAAGCGACCATCTGACTGCCAAGATGCGACTATTAGTATTTTCTTTACTTGATTTCAATATTTTACCAGTGAGATTATTTGAACGGATTCATGCTTTCACTGGTACAATTTTGTAATTAGTCCTTTCAAAAATGAAAAAAGGAGAACATGTGTATAAAAGAGAGTTCATCGATAAACAGTAACAAATGACTCGATACTTATAATTTTAATAGAAAATAAGATGATTTCGATACTTAACTATTTCATAGTTTTGTGATATATAAATGAATTCAACACGGCGTCAGTAATATGATTAATGATACAGTGGCTCTTTCAAGAACCAAAATGGATAACAGAACAAATATAAAAACAGAGTCGATCAATAATTTGCAACAAATGAGTCTTTACTTAGAATTTCAATTAAAACAAAACATGTCAAATATCAATTAGAATACACCGTAATTACACGGACACGGACTCTATTTGTCTTTTTCTCCTTTTGAAGGATGTTTTACATGTCAAGTGCAGTGAACTATATGTATGTTTTGTATCATTTAAATTACACTGATATATCGAAATGTAATTTAAGGGGTATGGACAGAATGTTATTCGCCATATTGGATTTGATGTGGTGCATTATCACAAATCAGCTCTTGCTTCCTTTGGCTTCGACACTAACAATTGAGATTTAGATTTACCTTACTTACACTGCATACCTAAAATGCATAAGAATCCGTACAAACAACGTTTCATTGCTGGTTCCTCATACCAAATCTCTATCGATCTTACTCACCAAAGTTTTATCTGAAATCAAATCTGGGCTTCAAAAATATTGTTCGACAGTATATTCTCGCAGTGGTATCAACCAGATGTGGATTTTAAAGAATTCGAAGGAACTTTAGAACATCTGAAATCCACTCATTTTAGTAGAGTCCATTCGATCAAAGCCTTTGATTTTTCGACACTTTACACTACAATTCCACATTCTAAATTGAAAGAAAGACTCGCAAAAATTATAAGTAATGCGTTTACAAGTAAGAACGGTAATCGCAAATACAAATTTATTGTTGTTAACTATGACAAAACCTACTTCGTAAAAGAAAAGTCCGATTCTGAAAATAAGTACACTGAAACAGATATTATTCAGATGTTAAACTTTCTGATCGACAACATTTTTGTGGTGTTTGGAGGAAAGGTCTTCCAGCAAATTGTCGGAATTCCAATTGGGACCAATTGTGCCCCACTCCTTGCCGACATTTTCCTTTACTCGTACGAAGCTGAATTCATTCAATCTTTGGTCTCTGAGGGGAAAAGATACTAAGCTTCTGACTTTAACTTCACTTACAGATACATAGACGATGTGTTGTCCATCAATAATCCAAAATTCGCGGACCTGTAAGGCAATGGCCTACAGGTTAGGTGTTGTTCGCGTTGTGTATTAATCAGTCATTTTGAAAACTATAAACAGAAGTCCGAATGAAGTTCTAAGTTTATTTAAATCGTAACATCTAGACAGTATGAGAGCGGAGTCCCTAAACTTAAACACTACTGAAACTGGAGTGGTCTGTAAAACGATGCACCGAGTATATATGTGGACGATTGGAAATTGCTAACACCTGCACAAAATAATAAGTTATTGATTTTTGATTAAAAAGACATTTTGGAAATTAGATTCTTCCAAATACAGAACAATAATGACGTTTACGGGGAGATTTCCAATTAGCTTTCAATTAACTCGTACGGAAAACAAAGACTAAAGTACTTGCAGGTGTGCAAATTACTACAGTGTTTTCAGCATCGTGGGAATCAAATTAAACAGATTACAGAATTTATAAACTAGAATTTAATTGTCTCAATATGAAGTTCAAACTTAAAGTCAAGAAATTATGTTATAATGATTCCCCTTTTACTATAGAAAACTCAAGTTAGCAATTTCCATATACATGTAACTAATTAATATGAATAATTAATTAGCTTAATTATTGTGGGGGAGAGGTCATATGGTTACAGATAACCTGAGCAGTATCTATCATTCGGAGCTTAAAGTCAAAGAAACTACAGAGACAAATAATTCAGCATCCTATTTGGACATAATGTCCTACGACACTGATGGTCACATGAACACCTCACTCTATGACAAACGTGACGACTTCAATTTCAGCATTACAAACTTTCCTTTTCTGAGTAGCAACATCCCTTCATCGCCTGCTTATGGCGTGTTCATATCTCAGTTGATACGCTATGCCAGAGCAAGTACCAAATATACGGATTTTGTTCTGAGAGCTTGGCGTCTTTCAGATAAGCTTCTCAGTCAGGGATATGTTTGTGACCGACTAACAACGTCACTGAGGAAGTTCTACGGTCGATATGGGGAACTCTTCATACACTATGATGTCCCACTCTCCAGAATGGTGGATGATATTCTGTCATAGACCATTTGAACCATCCAACCAAAGATTGCACTCTATGTCTTCCGAAATGGAAGTAACCAGATGTGACAGTTCTACCGAATTGAAGCGGCGGGTGTTGCATGCAAGCAGGAGATGCTTACTCTTCCTGGGCACCTGGTCTCACTCCCATATCGGGAGTTCGCTTCTTTTCATATGGTGGAGGTTCTGCTTGCGTTGCTTTGGTTTCTGTTTTATCCTGATTTTGTATGCCTTCGGTTTCTGATTTTCTGAATTATCGATTTTGTGCTGTAAACAGGGATATGGTCATTATCCATATTTGTCATTGAAAAGAATCAAGATGTTAAACGTCTTCAAATTCAATAGCATCATTTAAGAACAAGTAAATTTTCAGCATGGACCAGACATGCACGTTTCGGGTACAAAACCCTCGTCAATGATCCTCAATCTAAAAATGTAATATGGCCAAAGAGTGTGAAAGGTATTATGACCAAAAATGTTCCTAAAGACGTAGCAGGAAGGCTGGGATATGATGCTAGAGGACCCATGTTTTAGAAATTTCAAGAAATTTTGATTACAGAAATTTTTGAATGCGTTGAAGAAACGCTCAACCGAAGTTAATCGAACTTGGCTACATGTGCCCTTCAACATCAACTATTTTACCCCGAAGTATTCTTTACTTCAATAGTTACATTTTTCCCATCTTCTTGGCCAAAAGTTACACTAATATTTTAACACTAAAAACATTTTTAATTCATGCACCGAACTGCAAAATTGCACCCAAGAAGATTTCATCAATATTACTATGACTAACTTTAAACATTATGTGCAATGATTCTACGTCTACAGACATTTTATAAATACTATACATGATATATGATATATGTAAGTTAAGATATATCGCCTTGTGAATAAATGGTGACAAATTACAAATGTGCAACATTCCAAGGATCCGCCTCTGGATACCTCTCTATGTTAATATGGCTACCCCCCCCCCCCCCCCCGCGTGTTAATTAATTATGCCCGGAATTATGTAAAAGTATGATCAAAATTGGAGGACAAATCATCATAACAACGTTTGAGGTAGTTTATAGTACTTATATACATGTAATGAATTCTGCAGAATTGTAGCTGCGCAGTTCGGTGCACTAAGTTAAAATGGCCGTCGTGAATAATATTAATGTAGTTTTTACTCAGAAAGATGGGAAAATGTAGATGTTGAAGAAAAGGTAGTATCAAAATGATTAAAATTGGAGTCTTAATTCTGCAGAACGGCAGATTTTTAATGCTACACTTCAAATCCTTTATTGCAAGTAAAATTCTGTCCATAGCCCTTAACTTGTGTGAAATTTGGTATTGTACTATTTTCATATTCACGCACCGCTATTCAATGCAGTTATTTAAAAAAAGTTATGAAAGGTAAATTGAAAGATGGCGAGGAAAATAAAACACCAAAGAATCTTAATTTCCTCGAACTTTTCTACCACATTTCAACAAAATCAATGTTGACAGTTGGTCTTGAGAAAAGGGAAAACACGAGTTCCCCAAAACTATGAAAGTTTGCAAATATTATACACAAGATAGGTAAAATATAATCTGACTGAACTTCCAATGGTTTTTAGTCATATTTCTCAATCAATTTCTGAATATGTAGCGCCCTCTGGCTTGATCTTTTAAATTTGAATTTGTGCATCTATTTTGCAGAGGGTGCGCGGCTCCAAATGCATTACCAAATTAGTATTGGAGAAATGGTGCTAAAATCTTAACCTCCTCTATGATATTTTGGATGAAGTGACAATTCCCGAAAAAGCAAATTAATATTATAGTATACATACATCATGGTTGATTTAAAATGTCATTCTTGTGTACGACCTTTCCTATAGACCGTCTTTTGCCTATTTTGATATTACTGGAATTGACACATTTCTATTCACGTCGGGTGTTGCATGCAGTCAGAGGACGCTCAATCCTCCCAAGCACCTGGTCCTACCTCTATTCGGGAGTTCGCGATCGTCATGTTAATGGAGAATTAATTCCCCTTGATATTTGACTCCTGAACTATGATTTGTACATCTTCTCTGGTATACTTCTATACTTACAGAAAAGCAAATTGTATGATTATGAACTAAGTTAAAAATCACACAGTAATGAAAAAAATCTGATTAAAGCAATATAATGATGTTAGTAAAACCGCAAAATGAATTTACACTTCTATATATAATTTTAAAATTACAGAAAGAGTGATCTGTTTAAATCTGACTGCACATCATCAAAGAACACAACGAAATTAATACCATGACCGTCTAAGCAAATTACGACGAAACTTTTTCTAATAGAATAAATAAAATACCATACTATGCCAGCAGAAAATCTTTGAATTCTGTCCGACAACACTGAACACTGCAAGCTATATATAAGACCAGCAAAGACCTAATCAAAAAAGAAAGACTTACATGTATGTTCTGTGGTAATTGATCAAATGATTTCCATGGCTGATAACATCTCTTTAACTCGTCCTTATATTTGCCAAAATCAGTGGTTGAACGTCAAGCACAAAGGCTGAAACCAGAGTCCATCAACCTCAATCTAAAGGCACATGAAACTAAGTTCGATTAACTTCGGTTGATCGTTTCTTCAACGCATTCGAGAAATTCTGTTATCAATATTTCTTGAAATTTCTAAAACGTGCGTCCTGTGGCATTATATCCCATCATCCTGCTACGTCTTTAGGTACATTTTTGAACAATGTCATAATAACTTTCACACTCTTTTGCCATATTCCATTGTTTAGAATGAGGATCAATGACTAGGGTTAAATACCCGAAACGTGCATGTCTGGTCCATGCTGCAAATTTATCTGTTCTTAATTGATGATATTGAATTTGAAGACGTTTAACATTATATGCATATAGGCTGATATTCGTAAATATTGATAATTGTTCTACCATGGTTGGATTGAACCGTACTTTTGAATTACATTTGGAAAATTTCTCAATAACCACCCCCCCCCCCCCCCCCCCGAGAAAAAAAACATCCAATGTACTTTTTACATTAGGTTGCTCAACTGCAACTCATAGAAAAAATAATTCATTTCGTACCGAACATGAATTATGATAATCTTCTATTTAGAGGAAACACTTATAATGTCTTTCTTCTGAATAACTGATAGCTACTTCTTTGATGTTTATTTTATATCAATAGGCAGAGCTTTATTTTGGGTCAACAGCAGTTTGTTTTTGCTTATTGTTTTAATTCATTTCTCTCTCTTTTTTCAAGACCATTTTGCTTTTTAAGCAGACGAACTGTTAGACTTCTTAGATTATGGAAGCACGATTGTCAATTTTTATCGAAATCGATTTTAGAATTTTTTCTAAGAAAGTGAAAAGTGAAAAATTCTGAATAGATACAATCTAAATGCAGTGTAAATGAAATATTAGGAATGATACAGGTTTTTGTGACCCCGTTGCATCCTTTTCAAGTTTGAGGAGCACGCAAGACATGCACTGACCTACATTTTTAATGATTTTTATTGCTAATTAATGTAGATATATTCCGTCATTCTAATAACACCCAAGGTTTGGCAAGTTATATTAAGGCTTTCTGAAGAATGAATGAAAAAGTCGTGACAATTGCATGAAAAGTGTTTTCTTTTAAATTTTAAATTAAATACTGCATTAGTTATGATCCATCATTGATTCCGAAGGCTAACATTTGTCACAGTTCATTTTTGCAAATCCATTTTATTGAACCTTGAATTTTTGAAAGAAAGCAAAAAGGAAAAGTTCTTTCCCGTCTTATTAAAGACAACCATCATAAATCAAATTGATTGAAGATTTAACCTTTTATTCCAATTGCAAAATAATGGTTAAGGTATTCATTGTACAATAGAGTCTTTTGACAAAGCGATCTATTCAACTCCTTGGCAAAGTATGGTACATTTTATGCCTGGTAAGGTACTATAAATTATATACTTCCTGAGTACAGATACAAGACTCCAAGGTCTTAATAAATAAAGGGGAAAACTCCTGTACAACTTATTTACGTATTTTGCACATGTTTTATAGAAAAAATGGACAATTTGAATGCTTCATAAGTTGTTTCCCTTTGTTCTTCTAGCCTAAAATTATTTTTTCTGAGATTTGGGCATTATTACCTTTCAGAAAATATATAGTTTATAGGACCTTACCAGTCATGAAAAATGCCGGATACCTTACACTCTTCAAAAAATAATTATCTTATCAGTATTGTTTTTTTTTTACTTTTGAGCTGTCCTTATGTTGCTTGTTTTTTATTGGTCCTCTTTGAGTTTGTGTTACCGTAGTAACGACTTGTATTTCATGTGCTGACTACCTGTAGAATAGAAGAAAAATTCGTGGTTCATCCAAATTGATTGACAATTCAACCTTTCAATCCAATTGCAAAATCATAGTAAATAATTTTCAGTCAAAAGTTTATGATAATGCATCTACGAGTTTCCTTAAAAATATTTGATTTTGTTATTTCTATAGGGTACATGTTATTTGGTACATGTACATGAGATTAAGAAGATCCTGACGATAATTTCAGCAGCAATCTCAATAGAGTATCAAACTTAAGCATCGATGGACCTCTAGCAAGGTAGAGGTCGGATTCATCTGATTCATTATCAGACTTGTTCAAGGGATCATTTGAATTTTCTTAAATCTTCAATCAATTTGATTTATGAAGATTCTCTTTAATTAGACGGAAAAGAACCTATCCTTTTTCTTTTTCCAAAAATTTAAGGTTCAATAAAATGAATTTGCAAAAATATTCTACGACAAACGTAAGTCTTGAAAAGAAATGATGGATCTACTATACAGCATTGAATAAAAATGAAAACAAAAAACTCTTTTCATGGAAATATCACAACTCTTTCAATAATTCTATAGGCAGGTTGAATAAAATGATTAAAAAAAAACATGTGTGCACAATAAATCCGATAGAAATAACAAAAATCAAATATCTTTAATATTACCTTTGAACTTTCATTCCATCTTGGTCTTTCATATTTCAAAGATAAAGCTTTGCTTTATTTGTTTGTCAGTCCTTATGGTGGTACATTGTACTACTTTTCGCATATGTTTCCGGCTATTTGTGGGATAGATTATGTTGCATGACGTCTTATAAAAGACAATCTTCACATTACCGCTGTAGACTTGAATTTTATACAGACCAAGACCCGAAAAGACAACACTTTTGACTGTGACGTCGAAACAAATCTATGACGCCATAATAAAAAAAAGTCAAAATTTGTGATGTCGGGTCTTTGAGTGTCTTTTAAAAGGGATATCAGCCTATTATTTATGCGCATCCTATACAGCGTTTCTATGATGTGGTTTGCTATTGCTTGTCCCTTTTGCGTCATTTTCTGTGCATTTCTGCTCTGTATTTTTGCATGAGGCGTTTTGCTGTTGGTGTTACAATGGAGTGTTGTTGGAGATCCCCTGCTTTCTTGTCTATTGATTTTCCTGTCTTGTGAGTGTGTGCTGTACTGTGGTCACAACATGGCTCTTCCTCCTGTCATGAGAAAGAAGTGTATAAAGATTGGAAGAGATCCAATCAAAACAACATTCTCTAAGCTGTATAAAAGGATTTTAACTATTTCCAAAAGGATTTTAACTATTTCCAAAAGGATTTTATGATCTTGACATATAACTGTGAAAATCAATAGGGATCTTTCTCCTGTCATAAGGAAAATTTGCATGAAAGGTCAGGTAAAGATCAAACCAAAACTTCACTAACTTCGCTCTCTATGCTGTAAACAAGGATATTAACTATTTCCAATCTATGACTTTGATCTTTGACTTAATATGACCTTGGAAATCCATGGGGTTCTTACCCTTGCCAAAAGGAATAAGTGTTTGAAGTTTGGTTGAGATCTGATAAAAGATGTACCCTCTAGCCTGTATACAATGATTTTAGCCATTTCCAATCTATGACCATGACCTTTGTCCTTGAAATACAGTAGGATTCTTTCACTTGGTTGATGAAATAAGTGTATTAATTTTGGCCAAGAACCGATAAAAATATGCCGTCTAAGCTGTATACAAATATTTTTCCAATCTTTGACCTTGACCTTTGTCCTATGATACTGAAAGTCAATAGGGTTCTTCCTCTTGCCATACGGAATACGTGTATGAAGTTTATTCAAAATCTGATCAAAACTGTGTCCTCTAGGCTGTGTAAAAGAGTCACTGTGACGTTCACAAGTACACACTTACACACTTACTTACACACGAATGACAACGTTACTATATCCCCAGCAACTATGTTGCGAGGGAATAATAAGTGAATTAATAAATAAGTGAATAAATAAATGAATATATTTGAATAAATGAATAAAGATAAATAAATGATTTACGAAAACCAAATAAAAATAATGAAAACTGTGGCAAATACAGAAAATGTAAGAAAAACATAAACATTAAAGAAGACAGAAACATTATCATACAATATGATAATGAGATGAAAATGCAGTGAAAAAGTTATTTTATTTTATCTATATCCTTTTCTGTCATGCCACCATTTAACAAGGTCGGATATAATTTGGCAAAGACAATAAAACTAAATGTTGTTGCATGCAATTTTTCTTTTCGATTAAGTTAACATTCAATTAATTTGAATTGTTTTATTTGAAAAGAAAAGACATAAAGATGCAAATACTTTAAAAAGTAGGACAGATCAGAACCTGTATTACGAAGTTACTCCCCTTTTGGCAGGTCTATGACGTAAGCATGGATTACAAATGATTTATTTCATAAGTTTTACTTGTATTTCTCACGATTTGTGTAGATTTTTGGACCATATTTGCACGATCGTAACATAAACAATATGTGGTTAGAGAAAAAGTCTTAAATCAATTGTAAAAAGAAATGGAACATGATATATATTTTTTTTACTTATACAGATTGAAAAATTTCTACGGTGACCGTGAAGGGCCGTGTAAAAATGAAATTATTTCGCTCCCTCGAAATAATATTTCTTAGTAACGAAAATATATTTCGTGGTTACGAAAATATATTTCGTGGGTACGAAAATATATTTCGTGGGTACGAAAATATATTTCGTGGGTACGAAATACTATTTCGAGGGAAAGAAATAATATTTCGTGGGAACGAAATAATATTTCGAGGGAACGGAATAATATTTCATGGAAACAAAATAATATTTCATGAGAACGAAATAGTTCTCCCTTTTGCGCATGTGCAGACTTCTATACAAAAAACAATTCATGTATATGGTTATTTTCAATTACAACTTTAGATTATACATATGAAAAAAATATCCAAGTGAAGGCCCAAAATTAAGATCACTACATGTACTGGTAGATCAGAATTTATGGATGAAAAATGTAATACTCTTTACTTGGAATGTGTGAATAAATACAAAAAATATAAAAGAAATCTGTTTTCATTTCTATAACTTAAATACTATATACAAGGTCAAGGCTGAAAGGTAACTTAGTCAACAATCATGTTAATAACAAAATGTAGTACTCCTAGCGAATGACATGATTGCGAGAAAACCTTTTTTTAAACTTCTTTATCAGACAGGGTGATTCCGATATGCTTCAATGACCTTCGATTTCGGATCATTATAAACAACCCCTATTTCAAATAATTCCCCTATAACATACTTTCTAATTTCGACGTCTTCCATTTTGATATCTTAAAATTTGACCAGGTGTACGCATGCACAGAGCATAAACTATTTCGTTTCCGTTAAATATTATTTCGTTCCCATGAAATATTATTTCGTTCCAACGAAATATCATTTCGTTCCAATGATATATCATTTCGTTCTAACGAAATATCATTTCGTTCCGACGAAATGATATGATTTTCCCTCAAAATATTTGTTCCCTCTAATAACATTTCGTTTCCTCGAAATATTGTTTAATTCTTACGAAATATTATTTCGTTCCCTCGAAAAATTATTACGTTTAACATTCGTTCCCTATGAGATATTATTTTGTTCCCTCGAAATATCAATTTCGTTACAACTAAACATCTCTTATTTTTCACACAGCCGATTATGGCCACCGCAAAAATCATAACACAGATTCTCTGTAAAAAATACTTAAGGTGGCTCAATAATCCAAAAATTCTTTGTCAGAGTCAAAAATATTATTCTGTTTATTTGACATACATGTCTGATGATTTATATTTGTAAGTAAGATTACATATCATCGTTCATTTGATTGACTAGTAGTCCTCTGAATATACATGAGTAAACCAATTCCGAGATCTGTCGCAAAACAATGAATTTTGATAGATAAATACATGATATAGGGATAATAATTTCAGATTAAAACCATTCTTGTGATTATTTTCACCATGATATAATCAAATATGTCTATTTCTTTATAGATAATGTTTTCAAAGAGTAAAATAGCTAAACCTGTTCCCGAAACGTACATTTTTGTGCACCCCCCACCCAAAATGAAAATCTAAAAAAAAGTACCCAGTACCCATATTTGTCATCAAAGTGATAAAAAATCTTTGTCAGAAGTTATTTTCTTTTACATATTTCTCAACGACAAACTCTGTTCTTAAAAATTAATTATAAAAAAGTACATGTTTTCGTTCATCCTGATTCAAAATACTTGGTTGTCATAGTAACGATTTTTAAGGGGGTGGGGGGTAGGGTTGTCAATAATGTTTAAAGAAGGGGGCGATTCCGAAATAAGTAACTCAGAAGATGAAATTTCTAGATTTAGTTTTTTATATTTTAAACGGCGTTAACAATGTAAAATAAGCAGTATTTTTTTTCAAAGCACAACGATCGCCGGGCGTCAGAGATACGGAAATATGAATAAGAGAAATAGAAAAAGTAAACGGAAGCGTTTTTAAACATTTTGACGTTCAAGGTCAATAAGTAGACGTCACTAACCTCCCTCGTTCTCGATAATACGTGCACTCATTAGTAAAATGGATATATCTTTCTCAGTCAGGGATATGTTTGTGACCGACTAACATCGTCACTGAGGAAGTTCTACGGTCGATATGGGGAACTCGTCATACACTATGATGTCCCACTGTCCAGAATGGTGGATGATATTCTGTCATGGACCATTTGAACCATCCAACCAAAGATTGTACTCTATATCTTCCAAAATGGAAGTAACCGGATGTGACAGTTCTACCGAATTGAAGCGACGGGTGTTGCATGCAAGCAGGAGATGCTTACTCTTCCTGGGCACCTGGTCTCACTCTCATATCGGGAGTTCGCTTCTTTTCATATGGTGGAGGTTTTTGTTTTTGTTTGCTTTGGTTCCTGTTTTATCCTGATTTTGTATGCCTTCGGTTTCTGATTTTCTGAATTATCGATTTTGTACTGTAGACAGGGATATGGTCATTATCCATATTTGTCATTTGAACAAAGCAGGGTTAAAACTAAAATTCACTCGCTCAAAGTTTTTAAATAGGGAAACTTTATTCGATAACATCTCGCTGCAAAGTACGATAGTTCACAAAATTGTAGAAAAATTTGTAATTCCTAAGATAATTAGAGATAGCAAACTTGAAATATTTTATCTATTATATTGCTAAAATCTCAAAGAAATATCCTGTTTGATAATTAAACTTTAGTTTTTCTACTTGATTTTATTGCTAAGCAATACACGGTTGAATTTCCGATGATGACGTTATAAAAATAATACGTTTACGGCAGTAGCAAGGGTGTCTCACTTACGGGGTATTATTTAATATATAGATTTAACGATGCGTTTGACTATATATATATTACATTCAGATTGTTGATGATAATTTTCTGGTTCCATCGATACCAAACTTGTCGAAATCCGTCAAGAAACAAGCGAATTAGAGGAGTTTGAAGACCGAAACCGCACTCGGTTCTATTCGAACCAGTATTGACGCCGGGAATATGATGACGTCAAACGATTATTGAGCCTCCTTAACGTAGCTCGCGGGGAAGCTTTCATAACAATCAAATGTGTACGCAGGTTTCACCCTCGAATTTTTTATGTGCACATCTACGCTATGGCGTCATAAACCTTACTTGATCGTAACGTCACGTTATGTTGCGCGACATATATCGTTAGGGCGCTAATAATGGCTTTTTTTTAACTTATATTTTCTAGTAAGCGTAGCGAGCCGAAATTTTTAAACATAAACTTTACATTGAGTCTAAATTCAGTCAATGTATTTAGACACGCTTGCAATGAAAACCGGAAACTTTGAGGGATGTTTGGTTATATTTTGACTATTTCTAGGGAATGATATATGAATGCAATTTTTTCTTCAAATATTACGTTGGGAATTAATGCTCTTTCATCCATCCTCCTCCATCCTTATCTAATTTCTTTATTGTAACATATAGACGGACGGAGAAGGCTTTACTTTTTTATTGTTTTTATTCACCACAACTTGTATGCTGACATGAAAAATGCACATATCTTCTATAGATAATGATAACATAATATTGCATATACATGCAAGACATTGCATGAAATATACAAGGTTATACGGTATTGTATATAATTTGGTTTCATCTCAGGATTATACAAGAGTATATCCTTAACATTTCTATCGTGATAAAAAATTATTGAAATTCAAAAGCTGTCGTGATTAGTTTTCAAAAATCAAATTTAAAGTTTCCCATCTGTTTTAATTCGTTTACTCTTTTGTTCTGACACAAGGTACAATGAATATAATTCCAAATTTCTATAGGATCTGGTGAAGGCTTAAGTTTACTTTTGATCAGTCTTTTTCTCGCTCTCCTTGTTGCTTGTTTCTCAGTGTGCACAATCGGGGAAAGCGGGGTGGGGGTTGACCGACAGAAAAGGAGGAGGGGCTGCCTTATAAAATAGAATTAATCTTCTCAATACTTTTTAAATCATATGCAAAGCGGTGATTTACTTTAGGAATTTAGGACTACATAGTGTCTGAAAGTTCGATTATGACGTAAGACAAAGATTTGTATATATATCAGAAAGCAGAGCGAACCGGAATTTTTTTGTAAGGGGACGACCAATTCGATCCTGAGGGGGGGGGGGGGGGCTGGCAATTTTTTTTCGGGTCAGATTATTTATTTTCAACGCAGGGCCGGCCGGAATATTTATTTTCCAGTAACTAAAGATCAAAATATTTATTTTCAACCTGTAACAATCCTGACAAGCAAAAAAAAAAGGTCATACTTAGGAGTCAAGGTCATGCAGTGTTAAAAATTTGCCAAAGAGACTACATATGTGCAAGCTGTTTGTTTGTTTGGATTTTTATTTTATTTATTTATTCATTTATTAATTTATTTTTTGTTATCGGAAAAAAAAGATACCGTAATGCCTTCTTGAGGAATTCCTGAACTCGGAGAAATGGAAATTTCATTTTAATGAATTATAACGTGGGTCCTGTAGCATCATATCCCACCCATTCTGCTACGTCTTTCGGTACGCTTTTTCGACATAGTAACTTTCACATTTTTTTGGCTTATTACATTGTTTAGATTTGAGGATCACTGACGAGGGTTAAGTACCCGAAACGTGCATGTCTGGTCCATGTTGCCAAATTACCTGTTCTTAAATGATGCTATTCAATATGAAGACGTTTACATTTATACCACTTGGTGAGTGTCACTGCTGGTGGACCAGGAGTCCCCGAGGGCACATGTAGCCAAGTACGATCAATTTCGGTTGATCGTTTCTTCAACGCATTCTAAAATATCTGTTATCAAAATTTCTTGAAATTTCTAAAACGTGGGTCCTGTAGCATCATATCCCACCCATTCTGCTACGTCTTTCGGTACGCTTTTTCGACATACAGATAAGGAATAGTTAATCTTAACAACTCTCACGTTAGTCCTCATTCATTATTTATATGTATTCTTAGTTCACGATTTTTATCGTTTAATTAACCTTAGTTATTGATTTGCTCACGATATTACCAAATAGTCCTTATTCATTTGTATGAATACTGATTGAAAAACGTACAATGGTTAGCGCTTATCTCATTCACGTTTGTATTCAATTTTTCTTATTCATAGCGATAGTATCAAATTATCTGTATTCATTGTATCGTGATAAATGAGTAGCGCTAATTATCCATTCTATCGTGAGCGTACGCGGAAAAAAAATTCTATCGTGAGCGTATGCAGAATTAACCGTTAGCGTATGCATAATAAACATTACTATGGAGAATAACGTGAATGAATTAATATTACGACTCATAACTTGCAAAACGAATAAATCTTACTCAGAATCCGAATTTTGTTTATAATCTTATGAAATTTGTACATTTTTATCGGGTTTATCGGATATTTTTTTTATTTGCATTTTTTATTATACGTATTATAAGTATTATACGTACTTTATATTAATCTGAATTCATACAACGATAATATACACGTAATACACATGTATTTCTCTACCAAAGTGGTCTGACCGGGCGGAGATAATTCAATCAAGCAAATTAGACCAGTCGATAAAAAAAAATAGTTTACACACTGTTACATAGAGTATGAAATGCCTGTATAATTATAAGACCTGTAATTTTGACATCTTGTATCACCTGCCTATAATGAACTCTTCCGATGACCAGGTAAAACTATGCTTCGCCCTGCCACAACAATACCTGTGTTATTTCAACAATTACCTGTCATGTGACACGAGCTGTTTATCGTGTGTATCCTACGTGCCAAATCGCCTTATTTTATTTCTAATGCCGAAAATAGTTTAAAATTTAGTTTAAAAAATAGTTTAATTTTACTTTATTCTAATATGGTACAACAAGCTGCTGTAAATATTTAGGGAATTTTCTTTCTCGGCGCTTTCCCTTTTCTCTAATTCTTTATATTGATGGTTTTGAATAATTTAATTTTCACATGTTTAATTCAGTAATTTTGTCTTCCGTTTATGTTAATATACATTTCTTTTTTATTTTAATGCAAGATGTAATCAAAGTTACATGGTGGACAATCTCGCAATGCAGAACTTTCGGTTTTTCTCTAATTTCATGTACTATTATAATAGATTATTTAGTTAATTTCTTCCTCCCGACATTTGTTCGTGTTGAGTGATTGACTGACTTTAATCTTTTATCTTTTGATTTAAATAACCCCTTGTCATCATTGTATTTTTTTCAAAGTCTTTTTAACTCCATACACTACAGAGTACCCCGCCCTTTCTCCCACCATCACCGCTATACCCCGTGAGAATAGTAAGATAGACACGTTAATAATGGAAATAATACATCAGACACAGAATATATTTGTACAAAAGTATCGGACTATAGAAATGCATGTATCTCCGCTTCTTTCAGATCATGAAATCCCTCATAATTCACAATTATTTATCACCATGGCCCGCCTCTGGATCCACAAGCTTTTCAGTTTTAACAGCCAAAGAAATTGTAAGAGTGTTGAATCATGATTGCTCAATTTTCTTCCGTAATACCTGGAAAAAAAATCGAGAACATCCCATTTACAGTTTCCTTTTAGTTAGGGCCATGGCTTCTAAAAAAAACCCATCCTTCCCCTCCTTCGACAAATATGTACATATAGATCCGCCTGTATTACGGAATACCTTAACAACATTTTGATTTTTTTCACTATTTAATCGTGTAGGGCCAAAAAGGCAGGTTACCGCACCTTCTCCTTTCAATTCATGAAAATAATGGTGAGAAAAAGTGTTTATACAAACTCAGGATCATTAGTCGCTTCGCATTTTTTATATATATGTATATACTAGTATTTACACAACTAGCCCAAAAAATCAGACTCAGATAAAGAGTTGTTATTTTCTGTGATTTAATAAATGTTACTTTCTTGGTGTCTTTCAATGGCCTCATAGAAATCTCAAATTGAGCGATATATACATCTTTTACATGTACGCATGAAAACCTTTCATAATTTTTTTGTCACCAAGATAATCTTTCGTCTTAACATCACAAGATCAAACAAACGTGTTCAACAATGGTCTTAGAAATCATAAATTTCGCACAATTATCCGAGGCTGACTTCAGACAACCTCCTCCCACAAGTCCTCCTACCCCCCTCTGATTCGGCGCTTCGCGCCTTGACCATAGTCTTCCCGGGGAATATACCCTCCTCAGTCAAGAAACGACAGCAATTCAGTCTACTGTGAATTAATCAAATTTAAATAATTAAATATGCATTTTTGCCTGAATTATTTCAAACATACATGTATTTTTTTTTAATTCTCTTTCATCGTCTTTTGTGATGTGTGTATAACTTCACTAGTTTTTAAATATTTTTTTTCTAATTTGACAACGTATAGACTTACAATATACATATACTACCCTCAGTGGCTGATCGATTTAATTTAATTACACAGCGAGAGCTTTGACACTAGACGAAGTATAAATTCATTTTCAGAAGAATTATTTCACATTTTTATTTTAAAAAATCATTTACTTCCCTTATTTAAACTAAAATGGACTGATTTGTTAAGAAATCCCCAAATCATGTATTTGAGGATGATGAAAGAACGTTTTCAAAGAAAAAAATCCAGTGTAAAGCAAAAATTTCTGTAGCCCCCATTCCGATCCCCTTTCCGATCTGGGGCTCGGATTGGGTTCCATATTTTTTCTTCATGAATTAGCTGCATCTTTTCAGAATTTGCTACACCTCCTTGCACCTTTGTATTTTTGTTGGTTTCAATATAGAATTTCTTACATGTATTTGTTTATCTTTCTTTTGTTCAGGTATTCCTTCGTTGGGGTGGGGGGGGGGGGGGAATCGGGCACTTTGACATAAACAGAAAACAGGATCATATTCAAGTGAAGATGAAAGGGGACCTATAGTTCTCTCTTACGCCGTCATGTACAATTTTTCTATTTAGATTCTGTTTACTTGCGTATTCAAAGTTTGTTCCGCCGATGGCGGAAGGGGGGGGGGGGCTAAATTGAATTTATAAAAAAATCTTCAATCTCACATAGATCTACACATAAATTATGCACGAAAGTTCAAAGAAGGTTTATGTATGTAAAATACCTGCCCCAGTGGCATCAAATTATCAAAGTTTGTAAACAAATTAAAATTGGAAGGTTTATAGTCACACGTCTCCGTGTATAGGGGGTGTTTATATACAGGTAAAAGAGCGGTGTGAACAACATGCGAGGCATTGTTTGGAACATTTGAAGTACCAGACCAAGGCGCACACACTTTTTTCTTTTGTATTACGGATTTCTTTGGAATTCATTTTTACTACATCTTTTGATTGAACTGTTCATTTGAGACATTAGTACGTTTGTTTGAAAAAAGAGAGCAAGCAAGCTTGTATGAAAATGACAAAAAAAAAAAAAAAACTAATTCATACACAGGCGAACATTTTATAATGGAAATGTCGTTATATTCAAAAGAGTTAACTGATCGAAATTTTGTCTCCTCACTTTAGCAGGATAATTTCTGCGTCTGGAGAGAGAGAGAATCTACTTCCTATGTACATGTATGTATTAATAAAATACAAGTAAAAAAAATATTTCATTACAAGGTACATCATGCATTTCAATAGACACATTTATAAAATCAAATATACATGCAATATACATGTTCGATAAATGAAAAATTGATTTCTGCCGGTTTGTTTTACTGTGAAAATGCGTACATGTGTATTTCCGATCTTGATCAAGTAAGTCGATGTTTGACGAGTTGGGACCACAAATCTTTTCTCATAATTAATTTCAGGGACGAACATGTGTTCCAGTTAATTTCTAACCGAAGTTTTGTATTGATCTCAAAAATGTGCTAATTATCTATGATCTTGTAAACAATAATGTACATTTATTAACAGGGACGTATACTTAATATATACGTCCCTTGTATCAATAGATTTAAAAACAATAACATAATTTCCCTGAATGAAAATAAAAATAATCATATACACTATATCTTTACAAATATTTATAGCGCTAAATCAAATAGCCATGGTAGAGCTGTACACTTGTAGATTGACGTATAAAGCTACATGTAGATGTATATACATGTAGAACCGAGTGATCGCGCTATGTTGATGATACAGGTAATGATTGCCACCTGGACCAAATTTAATCGGTCAAAGGCGGGGTTTAGAAGTATCAATGACATTGATCCCTTGATTAATAAAAGGATTCGATCTTTTAATGTTGTCATCAAATTAAGCTAGAATTGTTTTTATTTTCACATGTGCCGAGATTTTCCGTTTTTACTTCTTATAAAAGTAAAGTTTCGACCCTCTGATGGTTTTAACCCCCCCCCCCCTTGGAAAAAGTATCTAGACCCCCCCCCCTTTTTTATTTAAACTCAATATATTTTGTCATTTTTATTATCTAGCAGCCATAGATAGTGTTATTTATCTCTAGCTGAAATCTTTTGTATTGACATGTCATCGGACCTTGTCGATATCTCATTAAATAATGCGGCATAATTGGTTTGACCTGCCGGTATGTCTTTGATGTCACGTACCGCTCGCGACTCTAGAAGACGTCGCTATCTACAAAAGCTACCAACCATACAGAATTTTTTTTTCAATTAATCATTTTATAAGCTAATCACTAACTTATTAAAGGAAAGCGGCAAAAAAAAAAAAAAGAAATTAGGAACTACATGTACATGTATGCAGTGCCGGAGTCCATGAATTTAGTAAAAGAAAAAAAATACTGAGTCCATTAAAAATGAGTGATATGAGTTAAACAATAGAATTTTTTTTCTAACTATCATGATTTCCCTCTTCAGTTTCATTCTTTGTTGTTTATATGTAAACATTGATTTAAATTCATTGACAAATATATATTTTTGCTTGGAGCCGGATTAATATAAATTTAAGATTCACGATAGAAATAACAAAACGAAAATTCTAAGCGTAGCTTAAGCTCATTCACGTTAGTCATTCTCCATACGCCAACGTTAGTGATTATTCATACACATAGCAATGCGGAATATGGTTAGAGTATGCGGAATAAAACATATGGTTAATGACAAGCGTTAACTATGAGGAATCTATCAGTAATTATTGTATGCCTACATTCACGTTAATTATTACATATCTAACCATTTATTCACCATTTTTCGCGATAGGTCCTCATTCATTTTCGTTTATTATTCATAGAATTTGTTAACATTAACTATTCCTTATCTGTAGTAACTTTCACACTTTTTTGGCTTATTACATTGTTTAGATTTGAGGATCACTGACGAGGGTTAAGTACCCGAAACGTGCATGTCTGGTCCATGTTGCCAATTTACCTGTTCTTAAATGATGCTATTCAATATGAAGACGTTTACATATATATATATATAACGACAATCGAGGCGGCTGAACGTAATGATAGAAAACGGGCATGAAATGAAAATCACAATGTATATTTTATATGGACCGCCCCTCCCCAACCCTTTTCCGATATTATAAAGTATATGTACATATAAACAAGAGGGAATTTTTTGTATACCCAGCCAAAAGATATCGGATTAAATAGTAATGAGCATGTCCGTCCGTCTGTTCCGTATGATGTTTTCAAATATTTGAAGAAAAAAATGTTATGTACGGAGAATTTTATTTTTACATTAAGATATAAGGTCTAGTTCGAAATACAGCCCATGTAATTGTTGATTAATTATCTTTAAAAAAAATGGGTTTCTGTATGTTTTAAAGAAGACTGTTACTGAGAATCAAATGTTCCGCATACTCCTTGACGTCATGTTGACGTATGCGATCTGAACACGCTGTGACTTTGACGTTGCGAGTAAAATTGACGCCGAAGCCACGCAAAACAAATTTTCAATCTTAAATTGCAAAAAATCTGCCGAGAAGACCTATCCATGTTTTTATATATTCGAATTCAGTTCATTCTCTACTTTTACGTGTAAGAAGGGCTTTAAGGACCTCCACAACATAATGGAGAAAGTGGTAATGAAGCAAGCCGTGTTTTGCCTTTTGAATGAGTGCGGATTTTTGAATAATGAGTTGCAAAATGGCGATAAAAATTGCAAATTTCCCCTTAGAGACACAATAATCCGTAGAAATACAAAACTCAACATGGCAACAAAATTTTTGATCTCCTTTTGCACCCTCCTTGGTCAATTTTCTAGATTAAAATTATTTTAGTTCGGAAAATGCATAATTTCGAATTAGAACGTCAATGCCGTCTTTGAGGCTTAAAATCTCGAAAAACGTCGTGAAATGATTACATGAAAATTATCTCAAAGATTGATCAAATCTTAAATTTCATGTAGACAAATTTTCAGGCTATGTCTTCTCGCAAAATTTTCCATGCCGTAACGCCGCGATGTACCTTAAGCATAGACATGTATCCATATTCATTTTATTCATTATTTTATTAATTTGAAAAGAAAAACTTTCTAGCATTAAAGGAATTTCATTGCCTAAAATGGTAGCGTCGTAGCATATGTAACCAAGACTAAATTAAACAATTGAATCCTGATACATTTCCATGGAAAATCTCGTTTCCATAGAAAAGAATACATGCCTTCATGATGTAACGCATTTTTGTAGCTCATACTTTGAAACTAAGATTGAGGATCACTGACGAGGGTTAAGTACCCGAAACGTGCATGTCTGATCCACGGTGCAATTTTATCTCTTCTTAATCGATGCTATTGAATTTGAAGACGTTTAACATTTATCTATTTTGTAAAAAATATGACGTTGTATTCTTCCGTACCGTATCCGTATTACACGCAATTTTGGTTACATCTTAAGAAAATTGTAATGTATTGTATGTATATAATATGCAAAATTTGGGAAGTTTACAACAATCGTTTTTTCACGTTGCCCTTTTAAAAATATTGTACGTCTCATGGTCAGTATATAATACCAAAATGAGAATCTATTCAAAAATCTGAACGTATAAAGTTTAATACCCCTAGGGGTTATCTCCATCACTGCATTGTTATGTCCTCAGTTAAGTTTCGGCATAATTGTTCGGTCATGTTTAGAATCAAGCTCCATGCGTCTACCCACCAACGATTTTTGATAATATTTGTCACTCAAAAACGCTTCTGAATAAACCCTACACAAAATATGGAACCGCTCATTTTTGCAAGAGATAATTAAAAGGTTGTATTTTAGATGGCGCTAGAAAAATATTCAAATTGTTTGACATTAAGTACTACTGACGAGGATTCAATAGCCAAAACACGTGTACAATAAAATTGGTACTATACACAGGGAAACTTGCCACATATGAATCTCATATGATCCACATATGAGAATCATATGTGGCAAGTGTCCCTATGTAGGACATATATTTCAATATTGACAATTCTTTTCTAGCGACCGAATTATATTTTGACATTGATAATTTCCAGAATCAAATCCAAGAATGGAATGTATTGTAAGTGGCACTTTAAACGAGGTACCGTGCTAGTCAGAAAACTTTAAACATAATAAAATATTACATGAATAATGTTTTGTTAAGAATAATAAGCAATAAGTCATTGCATCCAATTTAGCAGCTTAAAGCTTATTGCTATACATATGATGCAAGTTATTGCATCCAAGTTAGCAGCTTCAAGCTTATTAAAATTTTTCCTGCGTATAATGAAAAACAAGGTGGTGGGGTTGGCTCATTAGCCGTGGTATGAGAACAGAAACCTAGAACAAAGAAAATTAATTAATATCAAAAAATGAATGTAAGTGGTGCCCTGAATACATTCGATGAAGAAATTCGATGCTCACTACAATAATTGAGAATTTAATTTCGTTGATCTAAAAGCCTTCCGAAAATAATAATTCTTTGTGGAATCTTCTATACGTATTACAAAATACATAAGAAGCTGAAATGAATTTTCTCGGAAAGTATATAAAAAATTGAAATTCCAAAATCCGAACCTTTTCGGAATCGTAAACAGAGTTAATGTTCCTATTTGTGATCTATACGTAAATTGCATCAGAATAAATCTTTTTCTTTTGCGTCAGTTTTTACAATTTAAACCCCAAAAAGAGAGCCATAAATCATCATGAAAGTGATAAATGTTGTATCAGAACAATTATTACAATAAATTACCTGCAATTAAAACGTAAAATTCATGCACTGAATGATTTTGAATGATGCAACTTTCACACTGGAGATGTCCGTTCCATGTGCGTTGTCTTGCATGTTAACGATGCCAAACATTCATTCATGTTTGAAAAAAACAACAGAATTTTGTAATGACAAATTATAATGTTAAGACAAATTATAATGTAATGACAAATTATAATGTAGTACGGTATAGAAATTATTGTTAAAAGTACAAAACTAGATTATGAAAAGTGAATAGCAATTTTGTATCTGATTTGTCCCAAAGATGATTGTGACTTTAATTTTCTTAAGACTCAATTATTTTAACAAAATGAATGTTTTTTTTTTCTCAAGGTTGAAATATTAAGCACAACTGAATCCGACCTTCTTAAAATCCCATATAATGTACATTTGAAGGATATGTAAAATGTCTCATGCCAAGACCTCCTTTTTTCTGTGGCAGATGGCCGTCTTAAGTCGGCACCGGTTGCCCATTGGTCTCGTTGGTTTATGTGTAATCCTTTGTGTTTGATGTTTCTGTGTTGTGCGTTGACGTTCCTTTCCCTTTTGCGTCTTTTCCTGTGCTTGTTTGCTCTGTGGTTTTTGCATTGGGTGTTTTGGGGTTTTGCTGCGGGGCCTGCAACCTGTTGTTGATGGAAATCTCCTCCTTTCTTGTATGTATCACAGCATTAACACGAGAAGATATACATTTGTATATGATGAGCCGGAGATATAAATATCGTATGATGTAAACGTTTTCAAATTTGAAATGACAGTGGGATGACAGGTTCGGGACATCGACGACAAGCCAAGAAAATTAACAACAATGTAGATGCCATGAAATTTCCTATGAATACTTAGATTTTAACGTCTTCAAATTCATTTGCATCATTTTAGAACAGATACATTTACAGCATGGACCAGACATGCACGTGTCGAGTATTTAACCCTCGTCAGTGATCCTCAATTTAAACAATGTAATATGGCCAAAATCTGTGAAAATTATGTCCTAAATATACCGAAAGACGTAGCAAGATGGCTAGGATATTATGCTACAGTACCAGGTTAAAGAAATTTGAGAAAATATTGTTAACAGAAATTTTCAAATGCATTTGAAGAAACGACCAACCAAAATTGATCGAACTTGGCTACATTTGCCCTCGGGTGCTTACATCAGAATTTCTCTGATTATAGGTTTGAAAACGAAATCCAAAATGCTTTTAAAAAGTCATCTATGTTAGCTTGATTTAAATCTTCTCTAACATTTTTGGCTAAATTAATTTTGTAATGTTAATTTCATCTCTTATTTGTTGTTGGTGTCTTCTTATTGATTTGTCCTTACTGAGCATAAGACTTTCACGATGGTCTCTTTTTGAGACATATTCCTTCTTATATCCTTTCTATTCTAGAGATCAAGGAAACATAGAGAGCGACAGATCCGCTTCGTACTTGGATATACTTTTATCTTTCGACGCAAATGGTCATTTGAACACTTCACTGTATGACAAGCGTGACGATTTCAGCGTCCACATAACAAACTTCCCTTTCATGAGTAGCAACATTGCGTCCTCTCCTTCTTATGGCGTTTTTGTTTCTCAGCTGATACGGTACGTCAGGGCATGTTGCAAATATGAAGATTTCATCATTATAGCCAGACGGCTTGCAAATAAGCTACTTGTTCATAGTTATATCACACAACGGCTGAAATCATCATTGCGGAAGTTCTTTGGTCGCTACTGGGATATTTTAAAAGCATATCAGATCCCCCTTAATTTTCCAGAATGATAAGTGACATTCTACATTGTGATTGAATGGCTGTCGTCATCACCAAACAAGACATACTTACCTGATCTGTACATCAAAATGTACATCGAGACAATCACCGAATTTGACAAGTTTCCATGGAGCTGTTGCGACGAGTGTTGCATGCAATCAGGAGACGCTGACTCTCCCGGGCACCTGGTCTCACTTCGGAATGTTGTTCATTCCGGGGTTCGCAACCGTTTCGATGGGAATTCTGACGATATTGCTTTGCCTTCTCGACTTTGAGACTGAATAATGGTTAGGTACTTCTTTGATGTTTATTCTACAATAGAGTAATTTTACATATCGATTAAGTCATTCCTATTGTAAATTGTCTGCCTTGTTATGTACTTTAAACTATATTTTCTTAGATATAATGATGCTCTGAGTACATATTTAACACTAAAGGGCTTGGAAATCAAAGGAGGGGAATTCTTGTACAATTAAAGTATTTTTTATATATTATATAAAGTAAACATCAAAGAAGTAACCATCAGATATTCACTCTCAAAGTCGAGCAGGTAAGGCAAAGTCATTAGAATTTCCATCGGAATAGTTGTGAACCCCGGAATAAACAATATTCTGAGACCATCGGTCCGGAAAGAACCAGCGTCTCCTGTTTGCATGCTTTCCCCGTTGCAACACTTCCATCAACACTTGAAAATGTCGGTGATTGTCTCGATATATGCAAGCTTCCGGATGATATCGCCTTCGGTATAGTTTTTCTTTTAGAAACAGAGGGTTTCTTCACGTAATAAGTATCCTCCCGTCCTATAAAAATGTTAAACATCTTCAAATTTAATGGCATAATTTAATAACAGATAAATTTGCAGCACTGATCAGACATGCACGTTTGGGGTACTTAACCCTCGTCAGTGATACTCAATCTAAACAATGAAATATGGCCAATGAGTGTGAAAGTTACGGTGTTATGTCAAAAAAATGTGGCGAAAGACAGAGCGCAATGGGTGAGATATGATGCTACATGATCCTCTTTTTTTAAATTTCGAGAGATTTTGATAACAGAAATGTTCGAATGCGACGAAGAAACGATCAAGCGGGGTTGATCGAATTTGGTTACATGTGCTCTTGGGGACTCCCGGTCCAAAACAGTGACAAGGTATTTGTATCTCCTGTTCCCATAGACAAAATGGACAATGTATGCATCATAAGTTATTCCCCTTTGATTTTCTAGCCCCAACGTTATTATTTCTGAGGTGTGGAAATTATGTCCCATCGAAGATGTATATTACCAGGCATGAACCCTAATGTGCAAGGGATACCTTTTAATTACTTCTAATGCATAGTTGCATGTATTGATAATAACATTTGTGCTTTAGCTGGATAAATATATATTCAATGACACCTGCTCCGCAATAAATTTTACATGGTCATACGTATGACGTATTTTGTTTATTCAAGCTCTTTTGTTGTCTCCATAGTAGTCCATTTGTAACAAGGATATCTTAACTTAATTTAGAATGATTGATGTTCGAACAGAATGGATGAAATGGCCAAAAAGAATCCTGAAAGAAACAATTAAGCCGCATTAATCAATTTAGCAATTAATCAGGGACAAAAGATTAAAAATATTCAAAAACAATAAAATTGTCAGTTCTGTACTTTTTCATCAACGTTTACCTTTGTTTACATTTTTCTTCAGAAACTTGTGTTTTAGTTTTTTTGTGTCGCCTGCGAAGCATAGCGACACTTAGGGATCATTTCTTTTTATTATATAAAGGTAATATTATTAAAGACATTTCTCACTGTTAGTTGGTGACTATTCTGGTTGGTCATGTGAACATTACGTGTACCGCGAATTACACACTCATTTGTTGGTGTACATTCTGGATGGCCACGTGAACATTTCGTGTACCGCGAATTACACACTCATTGGTTGGTGTGTATTCTGGTTGGTCACGTAAACATTTCGTGAGCCTCGAACTATACATTCATGAACACCAGGTTATACGGTAATTACGTATATATAGGATCTCAAATGAATTTTCATTTCATACGATGTATTATGAAACGAGTTGTGTGTTTTAATATCCCCGAGCCTTGGCGAGGGGATATAAAACGCACAACGAGTTTCATAATACATCTATGAAATGAAAATTCATTTGAGATTCTTTTTATCACATGATTTTGCCTAAAATGTGTATTTCTAACGTGAAATCAACGTTTCCGAGAGCTACAGAGGCGAACCACGCCGTGATTAGAAGTCGTCTGCTACGCCATGAGAAGTAGTGTCCCGATCGCATAATTATTCTGTGCATAAGAGAAAAGTACTTCAATTTTGAATAGTATTTAAATGCAAGAATTAATTCAACAGCAACAATTTTAATCATTGATATTGACTCTGGGTCTGAATTAAACAGTTGACCGATATTTGAAAGGTCACATTTGTCAAGGTTTATGTGATTAGGTTCCAAACTTGACCAATCGCATTCAAGCAGAGCGATATGTAACGTGTTATCATATCATATATTTATGAAATTGCTTTATGAAACTGCATAACGGGTGTATCATGTGATAAAATTATTTATAATCGTACTAAGCATCTCATTTCGCGCGAAACAGTGTAACTTCATATTGTTGAACTCCTTTCGTCACAATAAGCAACAAGAATTATAGTTGTATTATTCTAGTTATTCGAGGTACTTAATTGGCGTTTCAGTGTGCAATGTGCTGTTAGTGTAGATATGATAGACTGGTTTATTATCTCAATATTCCCCTGAATGATCTTTTGAGGTGGGTTGTACATTTGGTCCTAAATCGGGATAAATTATGTATGGATACCACATATTTTCTTTTTATATAATTGCACAATTGGTATAGCTTATACAGGATTCAAATATATTTTTTGTTTAAAAATGTTTCCACAATGTAAAAATGTGATTTTTATATTTTTCCACAGGGTGTAATGTTAATCATCATTAAGAGAATATTAGTTCTCGGTTGATCGTCTGTCTCTTCAACGCATTCAAATTTTTTTGGCATCATATCCCACCCATCCTGCTACATCTTTCGGTACATTGTTTGACATGATAATTTTAACCCTCTTTGACCATATCATATTGTTTAGATTGAGAATCACTGACGAGGGTTAAGTACCCGAAACGTGCATGACTGGTCCATGCTGCAAATTTATCCGTTTATAAATGATGCTATTGAATTTGAATACGCTTGTGACTGTATGTATTTGCCAAATGTTGACAATACGTGCCGGGAAAATTGGCAGCACTTGTCTCCAACGACAAGGTGTTCTGTGGTGATAAAATGTACCATATCAGGAACAACGATGCTAAGAACACCCGAATCACATTAGAAATATCAGTATATCATATATCTCATGCGTGGTCGTTTTGGCAAAAAACACCGATTTACTACACAGCGCCATATTCCGACGAAACCCTTGAGGGTTCGTTGGACTGTAATTAGGCACAATTTCTCGCTTCCTTGATTCTTAACAATTTATATCACTGAACGAGGATATATTGTTGGTTTGAACGCCAAATAATTAAGACACAGAGGTCTCATTGGTAAGACTTAACATAAAATCAGTTGTCAGCTTTAATGTTATGGAGTACATGATCCATATTCGAGTACAGAAAAGTCACACAATCAAAACATCTTGCAAGACAAATATCTCTCAAGTAAATTATCTAAGTATATTGAATAAGATAAAATCATATTAATTATGAGTTAGAGACTTAAACAGTGTCGCAATTAATTTTCAAATTGTTAAGAATTTATAAATTGCCGGTCCAAAGAATGAATCAGCACAATAATAAAATGTTAGAAAGAATAGGTAGGTAGAGAGTGGAAACAGAGATAGTTTGGCCTATCTAACTCCCTTCATAAGCTTTTGGGTGGAATTTATTCAGGTTGGCGCCGCTTACAAAACTTGTTAAAATGTGCATATGATGCAGTTATATAATTCTGATTGGTCATGCTATCCTTTCGTGAACCGTGAATTATACACCGTTAAATCACAAATCATTTCGGAAATTTTATTGTTCTAGGTTCTTATACCCGAGTCATTGAGCGGGACTCACACCTTGCGTTTAAATAATACGAAGAAAGAAAACACAAGTATTAGCTTTTACAAAAAGCTTGCCATTTTACATTTTCATTACTAGATTTACATATATTTTAGTACTAAGCATCAAGAGGCTATTTTCGCCATCATAGAACAATCACGAAAATTACCCCACGCAAAAATATCCACGTTAACAGTATATTGCATGTAACAGCATGAACTATCTTCTTTCGTCACAAAAGACAACAAAGAATTCCAGATTCCAGTAACTCGAGTTACCTAACTGGTTTTTCACAAAGGAAATTGGCTACATTGTCTAACTACTATCGATCATTGACTATGGTCATTTGAACATGTCTCTTCATGAAAAACGTGACATGAAAAACACTTCTCCTTCATGTGCATCACCATTTTCTCTTCGCTTGCCTTTGGCGTATTCATTTCACAGCTTATACTCAACAGCATGTTTAAGTACGATAACTTCTTGTTCAGGGCAGAGCGGCTCGGCAGTAGGCTGCTTTCGCAATGATATTCAGGGAAATGGCACTTAGAAACTTCTATGGCCGCTTCTAAGAAATTATTTCACATTACGACATTTGTCTACCAAGGTTCATGAAGGACTTTCATCAGTACAACTTTTCCGATTGACCGTCTTTTACCTATTTGTGTATTTCCGAATTTCACACGTTTCTATTTAGCGTTCGTGGCGGGTATTGCATGAGGTCAGAGGACGCTCATTTCTCCAGAGCACCTGGTCCTGCCTCCATTCGGGGGTTCGCGATCGCCTTGTTAATTTAATACTTACACAATTTTGCCATATTCCCCAGGATCGTTGATTCCTGATCTACGATTGGCATACTTGCTAGTTATGAAAATAGGAGATATTTTTAAATATCAGTATTTCCCGGAATGGATTTGTAGAAAGCGTTATCTTATCAAAAGTCCTTTGAAACCTTAGACGAGATGTATAAGAGCAATTCTTTGTAAGAAACAAAATCAAATGACACGTTAGCACGGTATGTCACAAATTTGAGAAATTGTAGAACATGAATATGAAGTTCTATTTAGTGAAAAATAAACCTCCATTTGTATAAAAAGATTGCCTTTGGCTTGCTAACAATGTCTGAAGTTTGTTGTACGAATCTGGACATTTTATACAACTTGGCGTTTTAACTGAAATCACTTAGATGTTTTCTTTCACCCCTCTTTGTTATAGATGAGTTTACATTTTACTCTTTAACGCATTTGAAATTTTCTGTGACAAAATTTCTTGAAATTTCAAAACAGTGGGTCGTGTAGCATCATATCCCACCCATTCTTCTACGTCTTTTGGTACATTTTTGGACATAATTTTCATACTTTTTGGCCATTTTACATTGTTTAGACTGAGGATCACTGACGACGGTTTAGTACCCGAAACGTGCATGTCTGGTTCATGCTGTAAATTAATCAGGTCTTAAATGATGCTATTGAATTTGAAGACGTTTAAGATCTTAAATAATTCTAATTTTAACGTTTCTTCTCAATGCCTCTTGTATAAGTTAGAAAAATAAGGTTTTGAAACCTCCAATTATTGGCTTTGAGAGACCATTTGATTTGCATGAATTTCTATGAATCTATGTTCTGAAAGAAAGGAGGGGATCTCCAACAACACTCGGTCACACCACAGAAACATGAGACAACACATAAACCATCGAGACCAATGGGCAACCGGTGGCGACTTAGGACGGTCATCTGCCACGCAAGTAGCAGACGGTGGGGCTATCCTTGACTACGTGCGCAAAAGTCTCCCACTATTCCGATTACCAAGAGGTCTCGAAGAACGTACAATTGTGGTGTAAAACAACGTCCTCATTGTTAGATGAACACACAAACAAGACTGCAAAACTCAGGGGCCCAAGCAACACAGATAAATATGTAAATGGATATATGTTTGCTGATCGGTCAACAAATATTGCCACCAAGATCTCTGAATGGCTGAAGCATTTTCGATTTCTCTTCTGCGGCCGCTGCACAGAATTTTACGCATCCTTACAGGAAGCAAGTACTCATCATCCTCTACCACGTTTGTGTTTTTCGTGCCAATTGGATATCAAATATAGCCACGGAGGGCTCTGATTTGTTGACGCATTTTCGACATCTTTATAACTGATGCTCATAATTTCACGAAACCTTAAAGGAAGCAAGTACTGAAGGGCCTTCACCAAATTGTTGACTACCATTCATTTGTTTGCAACTCAGGTTAGCGATGTGGTCACCTTGGGCCTCTTGTTTGAATATTGTTTCGGCTTTTGCGT
This sequence comes from Pinctada imbricata, assembly GCA_033119305.1. Lineage (NCBI taxonomy): Eukaryota > Metazoa > Mollusca > Bivalvia > Pterioida > Pteriidae > Pinctada > Pinctada imbricata. The sequence goes on along the minus strand of VSWD01000004.1, from coordinate 42,901,208 downwards.
TTGACTTTCATTCATTGATCCGACTGTATCATCCAAATGTTGACAATACTTGCCGAGAACATTAGCAGCACATGTTTCCATGAACTAGATGAGAAGCTGCGATTAAAAAGTCAACGAGGCTCTCAAAAAGCGAATCATTATCACAAAAAATAATTATATTTTTTATTCAAACTATCTTTGTTAGTGTAAATTAAAGGATTAAAACGATAGAAATTCTAATGAGAACTTTATATCAAGAAATATCTGTATATCATATATCTCGAGCAAAATTTCCAGAAAATATCGTTTTGGCAAGAACTGCGCTTTTTCATACGTCCCTATTGGAGTTTTGTTGTACTGTTATTTGGCACAATGTCTCGCTTCTTTGATCCTTTGCAATTTATGTCACAGATCGAGGATATAGTGTTGGTTTGAACACCAAATAATTAAAGCAAAGAGGGCCCATAGTTAAGACTTAACATAAAGTCAGTTGTAAACCTTAATGTAATGGAGTACATGTTCCATATTCGAGTACAGAAAAGTCACCTACACAATCGAAACATTTAGTGAGACAATTCTCTTTCAAGTGATCTATCTATATTGAAAAATATAAAAACCATGTTATTTACATGTAAGAGACTAGACATTATCACCGTAAATCTTGCTAAAATTGCGAAAATTGTATAAACTACCAGACCATTTAATGAATCGGCACAATGACAGAGTTTGTTACGGGATCCAATATGGAAATATCTTTGATTGTACCATCTCCTCTTATTATCCCTGCCAATAAAGGAGGTCCAGGACAGCCAGAATTAAAGATCCTATCATTCAATTTTCCTAAAAATTATAAATGTTAATAATCGAAACATTCTTTTTCAACATGCAAAGTTTCATCATTTTTGACCGTTAGTTTTGAAGTTATGAGCGTACATATTTACCGATTGAAAGCCCCAAAATTGGCTTTAAATGTGAAGTTAAAATTAACACACTTCAGGTCACGAAAAACAGTTACAAATCTTCTGTAAAGGCAGAATATTAACAAGTTCTGTATTTTGCATTTAGATATGATGTGGACAATCGGATAAGTGTAGATTCACTAAGACTTTTAAAAAAAAATGTCGAAAGGAGATAAATTTTATTTTAATTCATATCTTTTTTTCAGAACATCTTTGCGTTGTTAATTTTTGATAATAAAGTTTTCTGAAATCCTATTATTAATTTTCTGTAAAAAACTTGATTTAATCTTTTTCATATGTCAAGTGATAAGTTCCTATTGACATTTGACCGTCAGTTTTTATGTTTTAGTGATTTTGTTACTCCCTCCCCCTAATTTTTACGTTACCTAATGCTGACACTCTTGCGAAAAACGCGCCAATGTCGCCGTTTCTATTATGACCTCAAAATGATCTAGAGCTTTCTGATGGGGTTCTTTCGGATACTGATCTGGACCCCCTTAAGTACCGTCCCAAATTTAAAAGTGGCTGTTTCCACTAAAATCTGTATCCGGTCGAAGTACTGTGAAACAATTTATTCTAGAAGCGGTATCAACCAGATGTGGATATTGAAAAAATCATACTAACCTTTAGTTGGTTAGGTTAGGTTGTTTTACACCACAATTGTACGTTCTTCGAGACCTCTGGGTAATTGGAGAAGTGAGAGGGTTGTGCGCACGTAATCCAGGATAACCACACCATTTGCTACTTGCGTGACAAATGGCCGTCCAAAGTTAGCACCGATTGCCCATTGGTCTCGTCGGTTTATGTGTAGTCTTTTGTGTTTGATGTTTACATGTCGTGTGTCTCTTTTCCGTCTCGTGCTGTACTCGTCTTTTGTGTTTTTGCAACGCGTGTTTTGGTGTTTTGCTGTTGATGCTGCAGAGGGGTCTTGTTGGAGATCTTTTAGTACACCTGATTTCAGCAAATCTCAAGAGTCTCATTTCGATAAAATCATTCGACTATTCGACTCTTTACACAACAATTGAATATTCGAAATTGAAGGAATCTATAATAATCATATAATTAGAAATGCCTATACCAGCAAAAATGGAAATCGCAGATACAGGTGCATTGATTTGGATTACAATAAATCTTATTTTGTGAGAAACAATTCCTATTCTAATGGTATATACACAGATGAGGATGTAATCAATATATTGAACTTTCTGATCGATAACATATTTGTGGTGTTTGGGGGAATGATTTTTTTTTTCAGCAAATAGTAGGAATTCCAATGGGAACAAATTGTGCTCCACTTCTTGCTGACATTTTTCTACACTCTCATGAAGCCGAGTTTGTACAGTCCTTGTTATTTCGCGGAAAGAAACGCCTAGCACTGTAATTGACCCTTCAGAACGCGGGAAAAATATGAGAAATTCCATGACATCACAATGCAATTTCGATGTTCGACCGAGGTTCGAAGCTTGTTTGTCCGAGGTTAAAGCATTGTGACGTCACGGAATTTTGCATTATTTTCCAGCAGTCGGAAGGGTCAATCCAACTCTATATATAGATACATGTATATCGATGACGTGCTCTCAATTTATAATCCAAATTTTGCTGATAACCTTTGCATAATCTTTGCGTGTGAAGTAGAGGGGAACGAAACCGTTGTAACTCTGCTTCATACAAGTATTTCGATCTCATAGTTTATTTTGACGAAAATTGTCACCTAAATACTTCAATATATGAGAAGCATTACGACTTCAATTTCAAAATTACAAATTTCCCTTTCCTTAGTAGTAACATCCCTACGTCTCCTGCCTGTGGTGTATTCATATCGTATTTAATGCACTATTCCAGGGCAAACTCAAACTATAACGACTTCTCTCTAATGGCAAGTAGACTAACAGAAGAACTACCAAAACAAGAATACATTTGCGAGCAACTTTGTCACTAAAAAATGTATCAGACGATTCAATGAGAATATTAAACATTATAGCATCACGTTGTCCTCAATGTTGGAAGATATTTTAGGTTAGAACTATCCAAAACACCGAATTAAACAATTGACTGAATGATAATTTTTCTATTCGGCCTATTCGTTGCTAGCAAACAAGTGACTCTTACTCTCCCCGGAGACCCGATATAATCTCCATTGGGATTCACGTTTTCTTTTTTGCAAAATGTTAAAGTTGAATGCTTTCTATAAATCCCCATAGAAGTTTCTGTTGAATCGATATCTATTGTAGATTGCAATTTTGAAATCAATTGTGCGGCGCCACACGCATGTTAAGTGCTGTAGATAGATGTAAGTCTGAAATTTAGTAGTACATGTAGTTTAAAAATATTCAAACATAAAGACTGTAAAAGGTGATTGTTGTATTATTTTAGTGTTCGCTGTGTCTCTATCTTGTTATGACAGGTCCCGCAAGGAGTTGCCATGTTTAAGGATCAATGGAATTGCATAAGGCATGGTCCATTTGATATTCAGGGGGGGGGGGGGGGGCTTGGGGTTTTTGTCGGAGCAAGATTTTTTTTTTCGCCCCGGACCGGGGCAAAATTATTTTTTTTTCTTGCAAAGTTGGAGCAAGGAATTTTTTTTTAAACAAAGTGATGCGCATGTGTTTTATCAACAGAAATTATTTCTATTTTTACTCAAAACTTGTAATATTAATATATTAGTTTATTTTTATGCAAGTATTAAATTCACTTTTAAACAGAGAGATAAAAGATTTTCAAAACAATTCTCAATATCTTATATAAGGTACATGTATATAACATGTTATAAGAGGGTCTGAGGGATCGCAGGTCTGTAAATTGGTGAATAACTGAAGTTCTCCTTCCAAGCTTACAAGAACATAAAATTAAACTCTATGGGATACATGAAACATGTATTAATAGCAATACATAAATATTGCCAATATATTTAAGCTTTTAATGAAGCCCTTTTTTCATTCACAAACATGAATAACTTTTGATATCTATGAACTTTGCCATTAGTAAATAATGTTTTGATAGAAGACTTTGTCGAGCGAAGCGAGCCGAAAATTTTTGATACAATTTGAAAACTGTGGCGAGCGAAGCGATCCTGGCAATTTTTCAAGAATTTTAGCGAAATTGTATGGTTATTTTTCAAATTCAGATTATTTGTAAGAGCAAGATTATTTTTTTCTGTCACACCATAAGCAAATTAATTTTTTCATCAAAATTGAGAGCAAAATTATTTTTTACGAAAAAAACCCAAGCCCCCCCCCCCCCCCCCCCCAGAATATCAAATGGACCTTGCCTTAATCAATTATAGTGTACATCTTTTTGTATTCGCTTTTATTCAGAGGGCGCAACTTACAATCTTACCTTTGGTCATTCCGTGGCCAATCTACGAAACTGTGGGTAACAGAGTTTTATTTTGGTCCTACCTACTTGGATACTTTACTTGCATTAGAAATGTTAAACAATTAATATAATGTATGAAAATACTTAATACGGCAAGTTTTAACAGCGCCACCTACAATGTATTCTACATTGCTTTCCGCACTTGCACTGAGATAACTCATAAGAATACTTGTATCACTGTCTTTGTCATTTGTCCTATTTTCTTTTCGCGTGAGAATGCTCTGGTTTTTATTTTTCCCCAAACTTCGAAAGGCTTTGGGTTGTGGTTTTTAGCTCACCTCATCGTAGGTCAAGTGAGTTTTTATCATAGCGCGCCGTCTATCGTCCATCCGTTGTTTTCGTCGTCTGTCTTCTGGCATAAACTTTTTTTTACATTTTCTACTTCTCCTCTGCAACCGCTTCATAGAATTCCACGAAAACTTACAGCAGGAAAGTACTGAAGGTCCTCCACTAATTTCTTTTATTTTTCGTGCCGATCGGTAAAACAAATATGGCCACTGAGAACTCTGATTTGTTGACATATTTTCGACTTTTCCTCTACAACCACTGCACAGAATTTCATGAAACCTTTCAGGAAGCAAGTACTCAAGGTCCCCTACCAAGTGTGTGTTTGTCGTGCCGATCGGTCAACAAAAATGGCTATCTGAGCTCTTATCGGTAGACACATTTTCGACTTTGGCTTTAACCACTGCAAAGGATTTCACGGAGAAGTGAGAGGGTTGTGCGCACGTAATCCAGGATAACCACACCATTTGCTACTTGCGTCACAAATGGCCGTCCAAAGTCGGCACCGGTTACCCATTGGTCTCGTCGGTTTATGTGTAGTCTTTTGTATTTGATGTTTACATGTCGTGTGACTCTTTTCCGTCTCGTGCTGTACCCGTCTTTTGTGTTTTTGCATCGGGTGTTTTGGTGTTTTACTGTTGATTCTGCAACGGAGTCTTGTTGGAGATCTCCTCCCGTCTTCTTACATGAAGAGAGTACTCAAAGTATATCACCGAATTTGTATTTTTCGTAACGATCAGTCAACAAATATGGCCATCGATCGCTCTGATTGGCTGACGCATTTTCGACTTCTCTTCTACAACATCATCGGAAACCCACAGCCTATTGCACTACAATTATAGGCCGTGGGCGCAATGGGAAATCTCGTTTTATGCGTCATACGGTTATTTATAGTAACCAATGAAATAGTCGGTTTGAATAGTTTCAGCTCTTTTGTTTGAGAGATTTTATAACGCTCGTTGTTCTGATTGGTTTAAATTCCCTGCTCAATTCGTTTCGGAATACGAAGGTTTCCCAATAGATTGTCCCACGGCATCTAATGTAGTTTAACGGAGAGGATGCCGTGAGTTTCCGACGATGTTCTACAACCGCTGCACAGAATTTCATGAAATCTTACAGGAAGCAAGTACTCAAGGAAATCTACCAATTTTTTTTTCGTGCCGATCCTAACAACAAATATGGCCACTGAGGGCTCTGATTGGCTGATACATTTTCGATTTTCCTCTGCAGCCGCTGCACAGAATTTCACGAATCCTTACAGGAAGCAATAACTCATGGTCCTCTACAACGTTTGTCTTTTTCGTGCCGATTGTATTACAAATATAGTTGAATATTGTTTCGGCTTTTGTGTTTGCCTTCCATTCACTGATCCGACTGCATCATCCAAATGTTGACAATACTTGCCGAGAACATTAGCAGCACACGTTGACAAGGACCATATGAGATACTGCGATTTAAAAGTCAACGAGGCTCTCAAAAAGTGAATCATTATTACTACAAATATATTCATATTCTTATTTAAAATATCTATGCTAGTGTAAATTAAAGGTTGAAAACGATAAAAATCCTAATGAGAACTTTATATAAAGAAATATCTGTATGTCATATATCTCGAGCAAAATTTCCAGGAAAGATCGTTTTGGCAAATACATCGCCTTTGTAGACGTCCCTATTGGAGGCTCGTCGAACTGTTATTTGGCACAATGTATTGCTTCTTTGATTCTTTGCAATTTAGTTTACTGATTGAGGATATATTGTTGGTTTGAACACCAAATAATTAAGACTCCGAGGGCCCATAGTTAAGACTTAACATAAAGTCAGTTGTCAGTTTTGATGGCATGGAGTACATGTACCATACTTAAGTACAGAAAAGTCACTAACACAGTATTAAAAAAAATTAGTAAGACAATTCTCTATTAAGTGATCTATCTATATTGAATAAGATTAAACAATGTTAATAACATGTAAAAGACGTAGACATTATCATCGTAAATCTTGCTTAAATTGCAAAGATAATATATAAACTACCAGACAATTTAATAAATCGACACAATGATCGAATTTAGTACGAGATCAAATGAGGAAAAGATCGTTGAGTGTAAAATCTCCACTTTATTAACTTTATTAGTCCCGCCCTAAAATTAAGATTTGCTATTTCCACTCACTAGATCAGAAAAATCAGATAGATCAGTACTGGGCATTTTACGTTTTTATGGACTTTTTTACATGTAGAAGTTGACATTGTTTCTTGTTCATTCAACAATGCTTCAGCGGTGCTGTGTTATAATCAGTAATTAGATGAAACCATTTGAATAAAGAAAAGAACAATTTAAGATAATAGTGTCTATATAAGATTAAATGACAAATATGGATAATGACCATATCCCTGTATACAGTACAAAATCGATAATTCAGAAAATCAGAAACCGAAGGCATACAAAATCAGGATAAAACAGGAACCAAAGCAAACAAACAAAAACCTCCACCATATGAAGAGAAGCGAACTCCCGATATGGGAAGTTACACCATTTTTAATATTTGGGAATGGACAAAGAAGTTAAGGATGGGCAGCTCAAAATAGGGTGAGTTGAGTGCAGAAACAGAAACAGAAATAGATTCACCATCGTTTGTTGAAAAGTATTTATAGTCTATTAAATAAGATTAAAGACGGAAGAGCAAAAATCTGGAATATTTGCTGAGAGTAATTAAAATGGAAATATTTAAGTTCGAAAATCTAGTCCCCCGAAATCTTTGAATTTTTGAAAAAAAAGGAAGGAAAAAGAAATGAACAAATGTGAAATGACTAAAACGAAACCCTGGCAGTATTAATATTGAAATATACATGCCATTATCAGTGCTCCATATGCGCATTTCAGCAAGTAATGTATCAGATTCATCAGTTATGCCTGAGGCCGAAATAGAGGAAATCCAAAGAATATTAAATCGGTAAGAGTGAATACCTTTGGTTCCCGTTTTATCATGATTTTGTATGCCCTTAGGTTATTGATTTTCGAATTTTCCATTTTGTTCTCTATATTGGAATATTGGTTCTTGTCCATATTTGTCATTGACCTAATTAAAAAGAACCCACGAAGGACAAGCTCATGAGTCAAGAAACAATTACAGATCATGTTTCAGGTTACAAAGATATCAACTTAAAAGAGATAACAAGAAAACGAGTAAAACAAAGAAGGAAAGTATAATTTTAAAGATGACCACACTCATCTGTGTGGTCATCTCACTATATGAGTAGTTTATCATAAACAACAATTAAGCGTTCTTCTAGATCACCGTGTATCCGAGCAAGTGGGAGTAATCAGTTTAACCACATCATTTGTAACTAACATGGCAGATAGCGGTCCTAAGTCAGACCCTCTTGAACAGTGGTTTCGTTGGTTTATATTGTGTAGTCTTTTTGTTTGGTGTTTTGATTTCATATTTTGTTTTTCCTTCCCCTTTTACGTCTCTTGCTGTGTATGTTTAGTCTGAAATTCTGCATGGGGCTGTTTCAGTGTTTTGCTGATTATGCCGCAACAGAGTTCTGTTAGAGATTCTTAACCTTCTTTCAAGCGATATTTAGATGAAACATCGAATGTACGTTCAAAAACGCATAATTTTGACTCATTGAGAAGATTCAGTGTTAGGTCAAATTGACGTTCGGCTAATATACAAGAAACTACAGATTTAATGACTGAAAAGAGCGACTGGTATATGAACAGTTTTGGGATCGAAATCGAACGATTCTTATTTTCATATATAATTAACACAGTTTTCTTCGAATACTATCAATGTTAAAAGTCTTCAAATTCATTGGCATCAATTAAAAGCAGATAAATTAACAGCATGGAGCATATATGCACGTTTCGGGTATTTAATCCTCGTCGGTGATCCTAAATCCAAAACAATGAAATATGGCCAAAATCGGTGAAAATCATGTCCAAAATATACCGAAAGACGTAGCTAGATGGCTGCGATATGATGCTACAATGTTTAACGTCATCTAATTCAAAAGCATCATTTAAGAACAGATAAATTTTAAGCATGGACTGAATGCATTCATTGATGATAGATGGGAGAAATACTTTATACAGAATATCTGTCATATGTCTGTGACTTTAACGATTGAACTGGTCAGTCTTTCAATGTGATATTGCAGTATTTATCTTTAGAAATAAAATTAAATAATATATTACTCAACTGAAAAGAAAACTAGCATTAATTTTGCAACAAATCAGTTTTAAGAGTTTAAGAATGAGCAATGGTTTTCCTTAGTGCAGAAAAGTCTTTGCAAAAATATGTTATGGAAAACAAATTGTTGGCGATAAACATCAAGGGAAATGTAGATTTTTGTAATGATTTGGTTAATTTCTTATCAGTTTGCATCAACTTATAATGATTGCTTAGGTCATTTCCATCCACCAAATATATGAAACAAATATCATGGGGATTCGAGGTTGCTACCAAATACTGTATGACCAAATTATCTTTGTGGTCGTCTTACATGTACCATTAAGAGGTTATCATCAAGAACAATTGAGCGTTCATCAAGACCTCTTGGTAACCCAACAAGTGGGAGGGTTTACGAAACACTTCATTAGCTACTAACGTAAGAAATAACCATTCTCAGTCAGACCTGCGATTGACTATCTCGTTGGTGTATATTGTGTAGTCATTTGTGTTTGACTTTCATTCATTGATCCGACTGTTTCATCCAAATGTTGACAATACTTGCCGAGAACAGTAGCACATGTTTCCATGGACTAGATGAGATACTGCGATTAAAACGTCAACGAGACTCTCAAAAAGTGAATCATTATTAATAAAAATATATTCATACTTTTTATTCAAAATATCTATGCTAGTGTAAATTAAACGATTAAAACGATATAAATTCTAATGAGAACTTGATATCAAGAAATTTCAGTATATTACATATCTCGAGCAAACTTTCCAGAAAAGATCATTTTGGCAAATTAATCGCCTTTTCAGACGTCCATATTAGAGGTTCGTCGAACTTTTTTTTGGCACAATGTCTTGCTTCTTTGATTCTTTGCTATTTATTTCACTGATCGAGGATATATTGTTGGTTTGAACACCAAATAATTAAGACTCCGAGGGCCCACAGTTAAGACATAACATAAAGTCAGTTGTCAGTTTTGATGGCATGGAGTACATGTACCATACTTAAGTACAGAAAAGTCACTAACACAATATTAAAAAAAATTAGTAAGACAATTCTCTATTAAGTGATCTATCTATATTGAATAAGATTAAACAATGTTAATAACATGTAAAAGACGTAGACATAATCATCGTAAATCTTGCTAAAACTGCAAAGATGCAATATATAAACTACCAGACTATTTAATAAATCGACACAATGATTGAATTTAGTATGAGATCAAATGAGGAAAAGATCGTTGAGTGTAAAATCTCCACTTTATTAACTTTATTTGTCCCGCCCTAAAATTAAAATTTGCTGTTTCCTCTCACTAGATCAGAAATATCAGATATGTCAGTACTGGGCATTTTACGTTTTTTAGGCCATACCAAATTAATTAAATGTTCTTTGGATTTTCTTGTGAAAAAAAGGGTGCGAGCGGGCGAAAATATAATTATTTTATTTTTTTTAAGTATTGCAGTTTTTAAGGTGCGGGCGAGCAAAATAACTTCATTTTTTATTTAGGTTACCCCAATAATACATTTCTGATGTTTTTCTTACTCAAAAAGGAATCCCAATAGAAATTTGGTGACTAGGAAGCCTGGCACATAGCTCTATGGAAAAGATTTTCGAACATTCTCCCCTCCTTGACTTTCGATGGGACAACAAATTTGCTCCGAACATAATTTTTAAAACACAAGAAGTATCATTTTCTTCGAAATTTGCACAATCTCAGACTTCTAGAAGCTTTAAGATTTGCAGAAGTCAGAACCGACCCTAAAAAATTCTTGAGCCAGAAATTTCGTGGTGCGGGCGAGCATTTTATTTTTATAATATTATTTTTTGAATTTTGAAAAATATGGTGCGGGAAATCCAAAGAACATTTAATTTATTTGGTATGGCCTTATGGATTTTTTTTTTCATGTAGAAGTTGACATTGTTTCTTCTTCATTCAACAATGCTTCAGCGGTGCTGTATTAAAATCAATAATTAGATGAAACCATTTGAATAAAGAAAAGAACAATTTTAGATAATAATGTCTATATAAAATTAAATGACAAATATGGATAATGACAATATCCCTGTATACAGTACAAAATCGATAATTCAGAAAATCAGAAACCGAAGGCATACAAAATCAAGATAAAGAACCAAGCAAACAAACAAAAACCTCCACCATATGAAAAGAAGCGAACTCCCGATATGGGAAGTTACACCATTTTGAATATTTGGGAATGGACAAAGACCTTGAGGATGAGCAGCTCAAAATAGGGTGAGTTGAGTGCAGAAACAGAAACAGAAATATATTTTGACTATCATACATGGCAGGTACAAAGAGATCGATCCAGTTATAATTTATATTACGTACTTCAGCAGAACACACCAAGAACAAATCATTGAGACAAGACACACATAAATGTATTCATTGATGATATAGTTGTTAAGGGTAAAAAACAAAACAAAGGAGTGTAGAAAAGTCATCTCCATCGTTTGGTGAAAAGTATATATAGTCTATTAACTAAGATTAATGACGGAAAAGCAAAACTCTGGAATATTTGCTGAGAGAAATTAGAATGGAAATATTTAAGTTCGAAAATCTAGTCCCCTCAAACATTTGAACCAAAAACAAAAAAAAAAGAAGGAAAAAGAAATGAACAAATGTCAAATCACTAAAACGAAACCCTGGCAGTATTGGTATTGAAATATACATTATATTGTAAAAGCTAAGTGCTCCATATGCGCATTTCAGCAAGTAATGTATCATCAGTGACACCCGAGGTCGAAAAAGGTGAAATCCAAATAATATCAAATCATGAAGATTGAATATCTAAACTTTGTCTTTCGTTAGCTTTGGTTCCTGTTTTATCATGATTTTGTATGTCCTTAGATTATTGATTTTCGAATTTTCCATTTTGTTCTCTTTTTTGGGATATGGTTCTAGTCCATATTTGACATTGACATATTAAAAAAGAACCTACGAAGGACAAGCTCATGAGTCAACAAACAAGTGCAGATCATGTTTCAGGTTACAAATGACAAATATGGATAATGACCATATCCCTGTATACACAGCACAAAATCGATAATTCAGAAAATCAGAAACCGAAGGCATACAAAATCAGGATTAAACAGAAACCAAAGCAAACAAACAAAAACCTCCACCACATGAAAAGATATAAACTTAAAGGAGATAACAAGAAAACGAGTAAAACAAAGTAGGAAAGTATAATTATTAAAGATGACCACACTTATCTGTGTGGCCATCTTACCATATAAGTAGTTTATCATAAACAACAATTGAGCGTTCTTCTAGACCACCGTGTATCCGAGCAAGTGGGAGTAATAAGTTTAACCACATCATTTGTAACTAACGTGACAGATGGCGGTCCTAAGTCAGACCCTCTTGAACAGTGGTTTCGTTGGTTTTTATTGTGTAGTCTTTTGTGTTTGGTGTTTTGATTTCATATTTTGTTTTTCCTGATCCTTTTACGTCTCTTGCTGTGTGTGTTTGGTCTGAAATTCTGCATGGGGCTGTTTCAGTGTTTTGCTGATTATGCTGCAGCTGAGTTCCTCTCTGTTGGAGATTCCCTACCTTCTTTCAAGTGATATTTAGATGAAACATCGAATGTACGTTCAAAATGAATAATTGTGACTCAATGAGAAGATTCAGTGTTTGATCAAAAAGAAAAGAGGGGATCTCCAACAACACCTAGTTGCAGCATCAACAGCAACCTCCCAAAACACCCACTGTAAAACACAAAAATGACACGCACAGAGAGAGACGCAGTAGTACAATGAACGTCAAATCACAGAAAAACATAAAACACAAATGACTACACATAAACCAACGAGACCAATGGGCAAACGGTGCCGACTTAGGACGGCCATCTGCCTCGTCAGTAGCAGACGGTGTGGTTATCCTGGATTACGTGCGCACAACCCTCCCACTATTCCGATTACCCAGAGGTCTCGAAGAACGTACAATTGTGGTGTAAAACAACCTCCTCACTGTCAGATGACCACACACAAACAAGACCGCAAGACGCAGGGGCCCAAGCAACACAGATGAATATGTAAATTGATATAAAAAGAGGGCATGCGTGATACGACCTGTGCTCTGCCGGCTGTAGCGAGCTAATGTATGTTATCACCCGAGGAGTCCGACTGACATTCAGAGAGGACAGGTGGTCGGGGCCCTGTCTTCTCTAAAGAGGTTTGGACAGGGCCCGTCATGGAGTCCCGTCGTCACAGTCAGTCAGCGTGCAAATGACGTTCGGCTAATATTCAAGAAACTATAGATTTAATGACTGAAAAGAGCTACTGGTATATGAACAGTTTTGGGACCGAAATCAAACGATGCTGATTTTCATATATGATTAACACATTTTTCTTCGAATACTATCAATGTTAAACGTCTTCAAATTCATTGGCATCAATTAAAAGCAGATAAATTAAAAGCATGGAGCAGATATGCACGTTTCGGGTATTTAATCCTCGTCAGTGATCCTAAATCCAAAACATTGAAATATGGCCAAAATCGGTGAAAATCATATCCAAAATATACCGAAAGACGTAGCTAGATGGCTGCGATATGATGCTACAATGTTAAACATTGTCATCTAATTCGAAAGCATCATTTAAGAACAGATAAATTTTAAGCATGGACTAAATGCATTCATTGATGATAGATGAGCGAAATACTTTATACAGAATATCTGTCATATGCCTGTGACTTTAACGATTGAAGTGGTCAGTCTTTCAATGTGATGTTGCAGCATTTATCTTTAGAAATAAAATTAAATAATATATTACTCAACTGAAAAGAAAACTAGCATTATTTTTGCAACAAATCAGTTTTAAGAATTTAAGAATGAGCAATGGTTTTTCTTAGTGCAGAAAAGTCCTTACAATAATAGTTATGGAAAACGAATTGTTGGTGATAAACATCAAGGGAAATGTAGATTTTTGTAATGATCGAAGTCTTTGAACTGGTGAATTTCTTATCAGTTTGCATCAACTTATAATGATTGCTTAGGTCATTTCTATCCACCAAATATATGAAACAAATATCATGGGGATTCGAGGATGCTACAAAATATGACCACACTTATCTTAAAAAATAAAAAAAAAGTTTGTGGTCGTCTTACATGTACCATTAAGAGGTTATCATCCAGAACAATTGAGTGTTCATCAAGACCTCTTGGTAACCCAACAAGTGGGAGGGTTTACGAAACACTTCATTAGCTACTAACGTAAGAAATGACCATTCTCAGTCAGACCCGATTGACTACCATGTTGGTGTATATTGTGTAGTCGTTTGTGTTTGACTTTCATTCATTGATCCGACTGTATCATCCAAATGTTGACAATACTTGCCGAGAACATTAGCAGCACATGTTTCCATGGACTAGATTTTATACTGCGATTAAAAAGTCAACGAGACTCTCAAAAAGTGAATCATTATTTATTTAATAAAAATATATTCATACTTTTTATTCAAAATATCTATGCTAGTGTAAATTAAACGTTTAAAACGATATAAATCTTAATGAGAACTTGATATCAAGAAATTTCAGTATATAACATATCTCGAGCAAAATTTCCAGAAAAGATTGTTTTGGCAAAACACCGCCTTTTCAGACGTCCCTATTGGAGGTTCGTCGAACTGGTTTTTTTTTGGCACAATGTCTTGCTTCTTTGATTCTTTGCAATTCATTTCGTTTATTTAGGATATATTGTTGGTTTGAACACCAAATAATTGAGACTCCGAGGGCCAACAGTTAAGACTTGGTTTGAACACCAAATAATTAAGACACAGAGGACCCATAGTTAAGACCTAACATAAAGTCAGTTATCAGTGTTGATGGTATAGAGCACATGTAACATGCTTCAGTACAGAAACGTCACTAACACAATAAAAAAAAAATTAGTGAGACAATTCTCTATCAAGTGATCTATCTATATTGAATAAGATTAAACAATTTTAATAACATGTAAATGACGTAGACATTATCATCGTAAATCTGGCTAAAATTGCAAAGATAATATATAAACTACCAGACTATTTAATAAATCGACACAATGATCGAATTTAGTTCGAGATCAAATAAGGAAAAGATCGTTGAGTGTAAAATCTTCACTTTATTAACTTTATTAGTCCCGCCCTAAAATTAAAATTTGATATTTCCACTCACTAGATCAGAAAAATCAGATTTGTCAGTACTGAGCATTTTACGTTTTTTATGGATTTTTTTTTACATGTAGAAGTTGACATTGTTTATTCTTCATTCAAGAATGCTTCAGCAGTGCTTTGTTAAAATCAATAATTAGATGAAACCATTTGAATAAAGAAAAGAACAATTTTAGATGATAATGTCTATATAAAATTAAATGACAAATATGGATAATGACAATATCCCTGTATACAGTACAAAATCGATAATTCAGAAAATCAGAAACCGAAGGCATACAAAATCAAGATAAAACAGGAACCAAAGCAAACAAACAAAAACCTCCGCCACATGAAAAGAAGCGGACTCCCGATATGGGAGTGAGATAATGACCATATTCCTGTATACAGTACAAAATCGATAATTCAGAAAATCAGAAACCGAAGGCATACACAATCAGGATAAGACAGGGACCAAAGCAAACAAACAAAAACCTCCACCATATGAAAAGAAGCGAATTCCCGATATGGGAAGTTACACCATTTATAATATTTGGGAATGGACAAAGAAGTTGAGGATGGGCAGCTCAAAATAGGGTGAGTTGAGTGCAGAAACAGAAATAGATTTTGGCGTATGCTAACATACATGGCAGGTACAAAGAGATAGATCCAGTTATAATTTATACTACTTACTTCAGCAGAGCACACCAAGAACAAATTATTGAAACAAAACGCGCATAATTGCATTCATTGATGATATAGTTGTCAAGGGTAACTGTACTACAGTAACATCTTGTCTTAAAAAAAGAAAACCAAGGAGTGTAGAAATGTCATCTCAATCGTTTGATGAACAGTACATATATAGTCTATTAACTAAGTTTAAAGAAGACGGAAGAGCAAATTTCTAGAATGTTTGCTGGGATAAATTAAAATGGAAATGTTTAAGTTCGAAGAGAATTAAGGTATCCGATGTACAATAGAGCATATTTTTATGCCTGGTAAGGTACTAAAAATTATAAATTTTCTGAAGGGTTATAATGCCCGCAGCTCAGAAATAATCATTTTGGGGCTGTAAAACGAAGGAGAATAACTTATGAAACAAAAAATGTCTACTTTTGTGTTTAGTGTTTTTATTTCATATTTTGTTTTTCCTTATCTTTTTACGTCTCTTGCTGTGTATGTTTACTCTGAAATTATGCATGGGGGTGTTTCGGTGTTTTGTTGAGGGTGATGCAACTGAGACTTGTAAGTGATCCCCTACGTTCTTTCAAGAGAATCGAATATACGTTCAAAAATGCATCATGTTAACTCAATGAGATGATTCAGTGTTTGATCAAATGACGTTTGGCTAATATTCAAGAAAATACAGATTTAATGACTGAAATGAGTGACTGGTATATGAGCAGTTTTGGCAACGAAATCGAACGATGCCTATTTTCCTATATGATTAATACATTTTTCGTCGAATACTCTCAATGTTAAACGTCTTCAAATTCAATAGCATCATTTAAGAACAGATAAATTTTCAGCATGGACTGAATGTCTTTCATTGATGAAAGATGAGAGCAATTCTTTTTACAGAATATTTGTCATATGTCTGTGGCTTTTACGATTGAACTGCTCAGTCTTTCAATGTGATGTTGCAACATTTATCTTTAGAAATAAAATTAAATAATATATTACTCAACTGAAAAGAAAATTAGCATTTGCAACAAAGCAGTTTTAAGAATGAGCGATGGGTTTTCTTAGTGCAGAAAAGTCCTTGCAAAACTATATTATGGAAAACTAATTGTTGGTGATAAACATCAAGGGAAATGCAGATTTTTATAATGATCAAAATCTTTGAAATAGTGAATTTCGTATCAGTTTGCATCAACTTATAATGATTGCTTATGTACTTTCCATCCACCAAATACATGGAACAAAGATTATATAGACATATACTTATAGGATTAAACAGGAAAACCGAGTAAAATAAGTAGCCCCCCCCCCGCGCAAATACCATGGGGATTCGAGGATGTTATCAATGACAAATATGGATAATGACCATATCCTTGCATACAGCACAAAATTGATAATTCAGAAAATCAGAAACCGAAGGAAAACAAAATCAGGATAAAACAGGAACCAAAGCAAACAAACAAAAACCTCATGAAAAGAAGCGAACCCCCGATATGGGAGTGAGACCAGGTGCCCACGAAGAGTAAGCATCTCCTGCTTGCATGCAACACCCGCCGCTTCAATTTGGTAGAACTGTCACATCCGGTTACTTCCATTTCGGAAGACACAGAGTACAATCTTTGGTTGCATGGTTCAAATAGTCTATGACAGAATATCATCCAGCATTCTGGAGAGTGGGGCATCATAGTGTATGACGAGTTTCCCATATCGACCGTATAACGTCCTCAGTGACGATAATTGATGGTAGATAGAATATGTTTCATTGATGTATCTGTGAACTGGTCAGGAGTAAGATTTATTCAGCATTTCTCTTTAGAAATAAAAATAGATAATATATTATTCAAATGAAAGGAAAACTAGCATTTCCAACCAATCAGGTCTAGAGCTCTACGATGTAAGGAATGATCAATGCATCTTTATAGTGCAGAGAAGTCCATTGCAAAAAAAAAGAAAAAAAAAAAACCCTGCACTTGGAAACTAATTGTTGGTTATAAACATCAAGAGAAATGCATATTTGTAATGATGGAAATCATTGCACTAACGAATGACTACGTTTTTGTATCAACATATAATGACTGCTTGATCTCTATGGTACTTTCCATCAACCAATCAATCAAAGGACACTGAACAAATTTATCGTTGTTCTATGAGTATCAGAAAATATCAAAAGCGGAAACCTCGATAATGATCATCTAAGAACTAATAATGTAGGAAATTGAAAACAAATTAGAAATTCTGCCAACATTTTGGTTCATAATTCAGTACGGAGGAGTCACAATCAAAGCAGGCAACGTTTCGTTTCTGTTTGAAAACGTAAATAATTTGTGTTCATATGATGAAGGTATTTCCAAGATAACAGTACTGTGATCAGTGCAGGCAGGTCTTGCTTAACATATTCTCTGCTCTGTATTATTTAAAATGGTTGACAGAGAGATAATATGATAACTGGATTAAGGTAGAGCATCCCTCAGGTCTCAGATGCTCATATTTCCTAAATACCAATTTTTAAAATATTTTCATTTCCATATATTCAAAACTTATGTAAAACCTGATATACAAACAAAACATAATTCGTGGCTTTTTTTGTATTATACCGAGAACTTAGTCGTTGGATTTTGAACATTTGACCCTATGGGAAAAGTGAGTAAAATCCTTTTTTGGAGGTGATAAGATGTAACTATAAAAGTTTCTTTTCCCCAAACCATATTAGTTTGATAATCTGAACAATATTCGTAAGAGAAAAAAAAATAGGGTATCCAGGCAAAAAAATAACAGCAATTCTGACCTGAGAGATACTCTACCTTAATATATTAATGAATCGATGAAGGGCAAAATGGATCCCTTAGATTTTCGTAAATGATGCTGATGAATTTGAAGAAGTTTAACATTTGTACCACTTGGTGAGTGTCAATGCTGGTGGACCAAGACTCCCCGAGGGCACATGTAGCCAAGTTCGATCAATTTCAGTTGGTCGTTTTTTTTCAAACGCATTCGAAAATTTCTGTCAACAAAATTTTCTTAAATTGCTGAAACCTGGGTCCTGTAGTATCATATACCAGCCACCTTGCTATCTTGCGTCTTTCGGTATATTTTGAAAATAATTTTCATAAAATTTAGCCATATTTCATTGTTTAGATTGAGGATCACTGACGAGGGTTAAATACCCGAAACGTGCATGTCTGGTCCATGCTGTAAATGTATCTGCTTTTAAATGATGCTAATAAATTTGAAGACGTTTAACATTTCGATCGCTTAGTACCCCGTTTTAAACTAAAAATCGCGATGTTTCGTGTCTGAATTTGGCATTTAGCGTGTAGAAATATTATTAGAAGGACAATATAATCTAAAGTGAAAAAAGATTTTAAGCTCTTTTTTGATGATGAAAGTTACGAAAATTCCTTAATTTTTAGTAAGTATTTTTGTAAAACAGGCTCCTAATATCTAGAATTGGATTTGGAATCTGTAAGTTGATTTACCTTCTAGATAAAAAGATCCGGAAAATTTTCTTACTTCTCGTATCTTTTAAAATTATTGTTTTCTTCAAGCAAAGAGTTGGAACTTTCCCTTTTATTGATAAGTATTCAAAAACATATGGTGGTATATGTTGCCCTTCGGAGATTTTATAAAAATTAGGCTCGTATCATGTGTAGATATAACCTAATGTTGGTTAATTCTTTGTACGTACATGAAGTTACCTCATTGATTGATGTTTTAAATTATCAATATTAGATACATGTTCTATTAAATATTTATCAAATATTAAATCATCTTCTGAATTACGTGTGCGCACGTGATCTGGATAACCACACCTTTTGCTACTTGCGTGGCAGATTGTCGTCCTAAGTCGGCACCGGTTGCCCATTGGTCTCGTTGGTTTATGTGTGGTCATTTGTGTTTTATGTTTTTCTGTGATTTGACGTTCCTTGTACTGCTGCGTCTCTTTCTTTCAGATCCCTAACAAAGCTGTCACATTCAGTCTTTTTTTCAATTGAGGTTCATTTAAGTACATATGAACATGATGTAGCAATACAAATATGTATATTGCTTCCAAA
Organism: Pinctada imbricata; assembly: GCA_033119305.1. Lineage (NCBI taxonomy): Eukaryota > Metazoa > Mollusca > Bivalvia > Pterioida > Pteriidae > Pinctada > Pinctada imbricata. Next base: position 42,881,546 of record VSWD01000004.1, on the reverse strand, counting down.
AGATTTTGAAATCTTTAAACCTCATAAGTGAAAAAAATTTGTATTATTTCATTTCTTCGTATTGACAGAAGTTAGAAATTCTGATTTGTTTAATTGTTATAGATAGGATTGTTTTATACATTAAAATATATCAGAATACATGTATCATACTTCCTTCATATATTTTGGAAACCAGAGTTTCCTCCCATTTGAGGCAGTGTCTGACGTAGAATGATTATGGCGTTATCAAATTCTATGGAAATAGTCCTAAAAGTCTGGGAACTGACGGTATAAAATCGACGTTATCGTACCATTTTCGTGACGTCATAATGATTTTACTTGAGATACCTTCTCAAATGGGAAATAACTCTGTATTCCGCAAAGACCCAATATTTAAAGTCTAGTGTTGAAACACTGTAAATTTAGGCGAAAAATATCTTCGGGGACTTTATAGTTCATGTTTTAGCATTTGTCTATAAAAACAAACATAGTTATAAATTATTCGAATAGAAATAATGCGCATTTGTAATAGCTTTAGTTTAAGCAATGAACAATAAATGTTCTTAGTACAGAAAAGTCCTTGCAAAAACTGTCAATGATCTTGATATATTTCCAGTTAAAACAATTTCGTCCTAATTTGAACCGTTGCCATGAGGAATTACTCTAATAAGTCATCAAGATGTTATTTTGGTCTCGAAGTTATGAAAACGATACAAAGGAAAATGCTTAATAAGTTGACACTTGATACCGGCAATTCTTTCAAGCAAGAATAAATTTTAAAGTCTGTTGCAAGGATTTGTACTTAATACATAAAACAGCTACCTCTCTCTTTACAAATCCAAGGCTATACAACAAATTAAGGAAAACAACTACAATAAAACAAGAAAGAGGGGATCTCCAACAACACGGTTGCAGCTTCAACAGAAAAACACCAAAATAAAAAGCAAATAAAAAACCCATAAAAACACAGAGATGATTCGCACAGCAAGATACGCAAAAGGGACATGGAACACCAAAACAACATAGCTACATCGAACACAAAAACACACATAACACAACGAAACCAATTAGCAACCGGTCCCGATGTAGGGCGGCCATCCGCTGTGCCACTGGTTACCAAGAGGTCTCAAAGAACGCAAAGTAGTGGTGTAAAATAACCTTCTCACTGTATGATGGTTAAACAAACTAGAGAGCATGATGCAGGGGCCCGACCAACACACTGATGGATATTTAATTGGATATAAAAATAGAGGGCGCAGGGAATACAGTCCGTGCTCTGCCGGCTGTTGAGAGTTCATGTATGATATCACTCGAGGAGTCCAATCGACATTCAGAGAGGACAGATGGTCAGGGTTCTGTCTTTTAAAAAAAGTTTGCGTTGATACAAGACAATTGATTAGTCAAGTACCACACTGAGTATCCGTCCGGTAACAGCAGGATCATAACCACGGCATAAAAAGCGTTTTATAATTCTTACGCAATTTCGATGGCTTTTCTTTCCGTCTTTGATCCTTCTTATTTTATCTATAATGTCACCATGAAACATTGGTTGAGAAATACCTATAGTGATATACTCTCTTGCTTGTATGGGCCAGAATTTCAATAAAAGCTGACAATGATTTTTGGAAAATTAACTAGTTTGTGAAAGCGAAAACCTTTATCTTAAAGATTCTTTGTAATTTGTAAATCTTATTAAGAAAATTCCAAGACATTAGAACGTGCTCTAGCGTACCGGATAAGTTGTGAGATATAAATACCGTATGACGGTAATTTAGGAACTTCAAAGTCAAACCAGGGGCAATTTACTACGTTGAATCCTAAATTATCTCCTTTGACGTACACACTCGTATGAATCTCTCCATTAACAATTTTGATATTTAGGTCCAAAATGGTGTTTCTATGTTTCTTACGTTTGACCTGCTCAGTGTCAATTCTTGTGGATAAATAACATTTTTTTTATATTTTTCAAAAAACAAAATTGTCGATAGTGAGAATATCGTTTAGTTAATTATATAAGTACCTAGAAGTACGATTTAAACATTTCAAATAATCAAATTTTCATTGCTTTGCTTTGTGTGTAAAAATAAATCTTAAACAAGAGGCGCACAGTTAGCACAAAATATGGATACCTAAAGCCTTATAGAGATTCTCATCAAATTTAACATCTTGTCCAAGAGAAAGATAAAAGGCATCAAACAGGTCACTACATGTCCATGATCTGTATGATTTGAAGTCTGTCGTGGAGAAGACACTCTTTGATCAGATGTACAAATATAAGTTTTTACCTCTCAATTAAAACACCATTTAATGACTTTAGACGATCGATCATTAATTTTATCGTGAGGAAGTGTGGTGTACATGTACATATTAAAAGAGTTGTATTGACTTGGATATTTCTAGATTTCATATTGTTAATCACATCCCCTGAATTTTTAACATACCAAACGGAGTTCACATCATTCCTACTTAGAACAGTTTCACAATATCTTATCACGTGCTCCTTTATTGCCTTGAATGCTGACATCAGATTTCTGGTTAAAATTGTACAGGAACGTTTGCTAGAATTAGCAATGAATCGACATTTGTAAGGAGACTTGTGCAGGTTTGGTATGAAATATATTGTAGGGAGATCTAACAAGACTAACACTAAGAAAGAGAAGAACATATTGAGTCTGCAAATAAACGTATAGCTTACAGTATAGGATACCTCTTGGTAATCGGAAAAGTTGGAGGGTTTTGGTACATAATCCAGATAACCACACCGTCTGCTACTTGCGTGGCAGATGACCATCCTTAGTCGGCAGCGGTTGATCATTGGTCTCTTTGGTTTATGTGTGGTATTTTGTGTTTCTGTGGTGCGAGTTGGTCTCGTTGGCTTGTGTTTGGACAATTGTGTTTCATGTTCCTTGTCCATTTTGTGTCTCTTTCTTTGGGTGTCTGCTCTGTGTTTTTGTATTTTTGTATTTGGTGTTTTGAAATTTTACTGTGCGTGCAGGGACCGAGTGTTGTTGGGGATCCACTCATTTTTTTGCAGACACTGGTTGTGAAAGATGTTTAATCGGTAATCTTTGTTGATCTCTCCAAGCATAAACTTGGCCTTGATCCAACTTGTAGGGGTCCACTTTAGATCAATTGCTGATTATTCTGATTACTATTCTGTTCACCTTATCCTGCAACTGTAAGTCATTGGAGTTTTGGATGACGGATGTTTTTCCATTTTGGAGATCATTTGAGGTAGTTTCCCATTTATTTTTTATTTATAACAAAATACACTAAAGAAACCAAGGACACCGAACTAAATCATTGCACTAATTATTATCAGGAAATTTCGAGAGATGAGACCTCGATAATGATCAGTTAAGAACCAATGATATTTGAAGTAATAACACATTGGAAATTCTGCCAATATCTAAGTTTACAAATGAGTACATTAGAGTCATCATAATAGAAGATATAAAAAGTTAAAAACAAAACAAAGAAAAAAAAAGGAATCCAGTAAATTTTTCTTATGGATATTATAATAAATCAGAAGAAAGCAGCTTTCCTGCTAATAGTCAACAATAATGCTATTGAGGTTACGAGTTTTGTCAGATTTAGAACCAGTCCTACTCTTACCAGAGAATTAATCAAAGCAGATTTGAAGATGTTTCTTTAACCCAAATCAAAACTGTTCTGAAGATTTATAGTCAACACAAGTTGTTCCAAAGTTGTTCCTTTTCACACAAATTAAAGCTATTCTGAAGACGTTCCTCAAACACGAAATAAAGCTGTTGTTCTGAACATATCCCATCCACTCAAATTAAAGCTGTTCTAAAGATGTTTCTTCGATACAAATTAATGTTGTTCTGAACATATCCCATCCACTCAAATTAAAGCTGTTCTAAAGATGTTTCTTCGATACAAATTAATGTTGTTCTGAACATATCCCATCCACTCAAATTAAAGCTGTTCTAAAGATGTTTCTTCGATACAAATTAATGTTGTTCTGAACATATCCCATCCACTCAAATTAAAGCTGTTCTAAAGATGTTTCTTCGATACAAATTAATGTTGTTCTGAACATATCCCATCCACTCAAATTAAAGCTGTTCTAAAGATGTTTCTTCGATACAAATTAATGTTGTTCTGAACATATCCCATCCACTGAAATTAAAGCTGTTCTAAAGATGTTTCTTCGATACAAATTAATGTTGTTCTGAACATATCCCATCCACTCAAATTAAAGCTGTTCTAAAGATGTTTCTTCGATACAAATAAATGTTGTTCTGAACATATCCCATCCACTCAAATTAAAGCTGTTCTAAAGATGTTTCTTCGATACAAATTAATGTTGTTCTGAACATATCCCATCCACTCAAATTAAAGCTGTTCTAAAGATGTTTCTTCGATACAAGTAAATGAGATTCTGAACATATCCCATCCACTCAAATTAAAGCTGTTCTAAAGATGTTTCTTCGATACAAATTAATGTTGTTCTGAACATATCCCATCCACTCAAATTAAAGCTGTTCTAAAGATGTTTCTTCGATACAAATTAATGTTGTTCTGAACATGTCCCATCCACTCAAATTAAAGCTGTTCTAAAGATGTTTCTTCGATACAAATTAATGTTGTTCTGAACATATCCCATCCACTCAAATTAAAGCTGTTCTAAAGATGTTTCTTCGATACAAATTAATGTTGTTCTGAACATATCCCATCCACTCAAATTAAAGCTGTTCTAAAGATGTTTCTTCGATACAAATAAATGAGGTTCTGAACATGTCCCATCCACTCAAATTAAAGCTGTTCTAAAGATGTTTCTTCGATACAAATTAATGTTGTTCTGAACATATCCCATCCACTCAAATTAAAGCTGTTCTAAAGATGTTTCTTCGATACAAATTAATGTTGTTCTGAACATATCCCATCCACTCAAATTAAAGCTGTTCTAAAGATGTTTCTTCGATACAAATTAATGTTGTTCTGAACATATCCCATCCACTCAAATTAAAGCTGTTCTAAAGATGTTTCTTCGATACAAATAAATGAGGTTCTGAACATGTCCCATCCACTCAAATTAAAGCTGTTCTACAGATGTTTCTTCGATACAAATTAATGTTGTTCTGAACATATCCCATCCACTCAAATTAAAGCTGTTCTAAAGATGTTTCTTCGATACAAATTAATGTTGTTCTGAACATGTCCCATCCACTCAAATTAAAGCTGTTCTAAAGATGTTTCTTCGATACAAATTAATGTTGTTCTGAACATATCCCATCCACTCAAATTAAAGCTGTTCTAAAGATGTTTCTTCGATACAAATTAATTTTGTTCTGAACATGTCCCATCCACTCAAATTAAAGCTGTTCTAAAGATGTTTCTTCGATACAAATTAATGTTGTTCTGAACATATCCCATCCACTCAAATTAAAGCTGTTCTAAAGATGTTTCTTCGATACAAATTAAAGTTGTTCTGAACATATCCCATCCACTCAAATTAAAGCTGTTCTAAAGATGTTTCTTCGATACAAATTAATGTTGTTCTGAACATATCCCATCCACTCAAATTAAAGCTGTTCTAAAGATGTTTCTTCGATTCACACAAATAAATGAGTTTCTGGATATGTTTTTTTTCTCCATACAAATTATAGTCGTTTTGAAGATGTTCCTTCCGCGAATTAAAGCTGTTCCATACAAATTAAGGATGTGTTTTCCACACAAATGAAAGCTGTTCTAGCCATGTTCTACAAAAATTGAAGCTGATCTTAAGATACTTTCCACAAATATCAAAAGGCGTGTCTCTCAGACATATTAAAATTGATTTGAAATACCTCTGTCGATTTATGATGTCGACTTCATAAACTTATCGATATGTATGTGAAATCCGGTACCCGTATTTTATACTTAACAATAATTCAACTCTCTTTGTGGTGTATCTCATTGTGCTTGTCCACTCCCTATTTTGGTAATAGACAATTCCCCTATCTTATTCGAAAGCCAAAATGTCCGAGTCAACATCTTTTGTCGTTTTTTTTACATTATGACGTCGCTGTTAAAAGGCGTAATTCCAATGAGACGTGACAATGAATTTTTTTAGTGCGCAAAAATTGACTACCTCGGACATTTTTCGTCATTTTATCAGCCATTATGAATTTTGGAAAGTGGCCTTTTTGGTGTTCCTTGTCTCTTATTGTGCATATCCAGTCTTGTGTTTTAGTATTTGGGTGTTCCAGTGTGTTTCTATTCCTTGTTCCTTATTGTGCATTTCCAGTATTGTGTTTTAGTATCGGGATGTTTCAGTGTTTTGCTGTTCCTTGTTCCTTATTGTGCATATAAAGTTTTGTGTTTTAGTATTTGGGTGTTTCAGTGTTTTGGTGTTCTTTGTTTCTTATTGTGCATATCCAGTGATGTGTTTTAGTATTTGGGTGTTTCAGTGTTTTGATGTTCCTTGTCTTTTATTGTGCATATCAAGTCTTGTGTTAAAGAATTTGGGTGTTTCAGTGTTTTGGTGTTCTTTGTCTCTTATTGTGCATATCCAGTGTTGTGTTTTAGTATTTGGGTGTATCAGTGTGTTTCTATTCCTTGTCCCTTATTGTGCATATCAAGTCTTGTGTTTTAGTATTTGGGTGTTCCAGTATGTTTCTATTCCTTGTTCCTTTTTGTGCATAACAAGTCTTGTGTTTTTGGTATTTGGATGTTCCAGTGTGTTTCTATTCCTTGTTCTTTATTGTTCATATCAAGTCTTGTGTTTTAGTATTAGGGTGTTTCAGTGTGTTTCTATTCCTTGTTCTTTATTGCGCATATCAAGTCTTGTGTTTTAGTATTTGGGTGTTTTAGTGTGTTGCTATTCCTTGTTCCTTATTGCGCATATCAAGTCTTGTGTTTTAGTATTTGGGTGTTTCAGTGTGTTTCTATTCATTGTTCCTTATTGTGCATATCCAGTCTTGTGTTTTAGTATTTTGGTGATCCAGTGTGTTTCTATTCCTTGTTCCTTATTGTGCATATCAAGTCTTGTGTTTTAGTATTTTGGTGCATCAATGTGTTTCTATTCCTTGTCCTTATTGTACATATCAAGTCTTCTGTTTTAGTATTTGGGTGCTCCAGTGTGTTGCTATTCCTTGTTCCTTATTGTGCATATCAAGTCTTGTGTTTTAGTATTTTGGTGTTCAAGTTTGTTGCTATTCATTGTTCCTTATTGTGCATATCAAGTCTTGTGTTTTAGTATTTGGGTGTTCAAGTGTGTTGCTATTCCTTGTTCCTTATTGTGCATATCAAGTCTTGTGTTTTAGTATTTGGGTGTTCCAGTGTGTTGCTATTCCTTGTTCCTTATTGTGCATATCAAGTCTTGTGTTTTAGTATTTGGGTGTTTCAGTGTGTTGCTATTCCTTGTTCCTTATTGTGCATATCAAGTCTTGTGTTTTAGTATTTGGGTGTATCAGTGTGTTGCTATTCCTTGTTCCTTATTGTGCATATCCAGTGTTGTGTTTTAGTATTTGGGTGTATCAATGTGTTGCTATTCCTTGTTCCTTATTGTGCATATCAAGTCTTGTGGTATTGGGTGTTCCAGTGTGTTTCTACTCCTTGTTCCTTATTGTGCATATCAGGTCTTGTGTTTTAGTATTAGGGTGTTTCAGTGTGTTTCTATTCCTTGTTCCTTACTTTGCATATCCAGTGTTGTGTTTTAGTATTTGGGTGTTCCAGTGTGTTTCTATTCCTTGTTCCTTTTTGTGCATATCCAGTCTTGTGTTTTAGTATTTGGATGTTTCAGTGTTTTGATGTTCCTTGTCTCTTATTGTGTATATCCAGTCTTGTGTTTTAGTATTTGGGTGTTCCAGTGTGTTTCTATTCCTGGTCACTTATTGTGCATATCCAGTATTATGTTTTAGTATTTGGTTGTTCTAGTGTGTTTCTATTCCTTGTTCCTTATTGTGCATATCCAGTATTGTGTTTTAGCATTTGGGTGTAACGGTGTGTTGCTATTTCCTGTTCCTTATTGTGCATATCAATCTTGTGTTTTTGGTATTTGGGTGTTTCAGTGTGTTCCTATTCTTTGTTCCTTATTGTGCATATCAGGTCTTGTGTTTTAGTATTAGGGTGTTTCAGTGTGTTTCTATTCCTTGTTACTTATTGTGCATATCAAGTCTTGTGTTTTAGTATTTGGGTGTTTCAGTGTGTTGCTATTCCTTGTTCCTTATTGTGCATATCAAGTCTTGTGTTTTAGTATTTGGGTGTTCCAGTGTGCTTCTATTCCTTGTTCCTTATTGTGCATATCAAGTCTTGTGTTTTAGTATTTGGGTGTTTCAGTGTGTTGCTATTCCTTGTTCCTTATTGTGCATATCCAGTCTTGTGTTTTAGTATTTGTGTTCCAGTGTGTTTCTATTCCTTGTTTCTTATAGTGCATATCCAGTCTTGTGTTTTAGTATTTGGATGTTTCAGTGTTTTGATGTTCCTTGTCTCTTCTTGTGTATATCCAGTCTTGTGTTTTAGTTTTTGGTTGTTCTAGTCTGTTTCTATCCCTGGTCACTTATTGTGCATATCCAGTATTGTGTTTTAGTACTTGGGTGTTCCAGTGTGTTTCTATTCCTTGTTGCTTATTGTGCATATCCAGTATTGTGTTTAAGTATTTGGGTGTTCCAGTGTATTTCTTTTCCTTGTTCCTTATTGTGCAAATCCAGTCTTGTGTTTTAGTATTTGGGTGTTCCAGTGTGCTTCTATTCCTTGTTCTTTATTGTGCATATCAAGTCTTGTGTTTTAGTATTTTGGTGTTTCAGTGTTCTGTTCCTTGTCTCTTATTGTGCATATCAAGTCTTGTGTTTTAGTATTTGGGTGTTCCAGTGTGTTTCTATTCCTTGTTCCTTATTGTGCATATCCAGTATTGTGCTTTAGTATTTTGGTCTTCAAGTGTGTTGCTATTCCTTGTTCCTTATTGTGAAATATTAAGTCTTGTGTTTTTGAATTTTGGTGTATCAGTGTGTTTCTATTCCTTGTCCTTATTGTGCATATCAAGTCTTCTGTTTTAGTATGTGGGTGCTCCAGTGTGTTGCTATTCCTTGTTCCTTATTGTGCATATCAAGTCTTGTGTTTTAGTATTTGGGTGTTCAAGTGTGTTGCTATTCCTTGTTCCTTATTGTGCATATCAGGTCTTGTGCTTTAGTATTTGGGTGTTTCAGTGTTTTGCTTTTCCTTGTTCCTTATTGTGCATATCAAGTCTTGTGTTTTTGTATTTGGGTTTATCAGTATGTTGCTATTCCTTGTTCCTAATTGTGCATATCAAGTCTTGTGTTTTAGTATTTGGGTGTTTCAGTGTGTTTCTATTCCTTGTTCCTTATTTTGCATATCAACTCTTGTGTTTTAGTATTTGGGTGTTTCAGTGTGTTTCTATTCCTTGTTCCTTATTGTGCATATGAAGTCTTGTGTTTTAGTATTTGAGTGTTTCAGTGTGTTGCTATTTCTTGTTCCTTCTTGTGAATATCAAGTCTTGTGTTTTAGTATTTGGGTGTTCCAGTGTGTTGCTATTCCATGTTCGTTATTGTGCATATCAAGTTTTGTGTCTAAGTATTAGGGTGTTTCAGTGTGTTTCTATTGCTTGTTCCTTATTGTGCATATCAAGTCTTCTGTTTTAGTATTTGGGTGTTCCAGTGTGTTGCTATTCCTTGTTCCTTATTGTGCATATCAAGTCTTGTGTTTTAGTATTTGGGTGTTCAAGTGTGTTGCTATTCCTTGTTCCTTATTGTGCATATCAAGTCTTGTGTATTAGTATTTGGGTGTTTCAGTGTGTTGATATTCCATGTTCCTTATTGTGCATATCAAGTCTTGTGTTTTAGTATTTGGGTGTTTCAGTGTGTTGCTATTCCTTGTTCCTTATTGTGCATATCAAGTCTTGTGTTTTAGTATTTGGGTGTTCCAGTGTGTTGCTATTCCTTGTATCTTATTGTGCATATCAAGTCTTGTGTTTTAGTATTTGAGTGTTTCAGTGTTTTGCTATTCCTTGCTCCTTATTGTGAATATCAAGTCTTATGTTTTAGTATTTGGGTGTTCCAGTGTGTTGCTATTCCATGTTCGTTATTGTGCATATCAAGTCTTGTGTTTTAGTATTAGGGTGTTTCAGTGTGTTTCTATTCCTTGTTCCTTATTGTGCATATCAAGTCTTCTGTTTTAGTATTTGGGTGCTCCAGTGTGTTGACATTCCTTGTTCCTTATTGTGCATATCAAGTCTTGTGTTTTAGTATTTGGGTGTTCAAGTGTGTTGCTATTCCTTGTTCCTTATTGTGCATATCAAGTCTTGTGTTTTAGTATTTGGGTGTTTCAGTGTGTTGCTATTCCTTGTTCCTGATTGTGCATATCAAGTCTTGTGTTTTAGTATTTGGGTGTTTCAGTGTCTTGCTATTCCTTGTTCCTTATTGTGCATATCAAGTCTTGTGTTTTAGTATTTGGGTGTATCAGTGTGTTGCTATTCCTTGTTCCTTATTGTGCATATCAAGTCTTCTGTTTTAGTATGTGGGTGCTCCAGTGTGTTGCTATTCCTTGTTCCTTATTGTGCATATCCAGTGTTGTGTTTTAGTATTTGGGTGTTTCAGTGTGTTGCTATTCCTTGTTCCTTATTTTGCGTATCAAGTCTTGTGTTTTAGTATTTGGGTGTTTCATTGTGTTGCTATTCCTTGTTCCTTATTGTGCATATCAAGTTTTGTGTTTTTGTATTTGGGTGTTTCAGTGTGTTGCTATTCCTTGTTCCTTATTGTGCATATCACGTCTTGTGTTTTAATATTTGGGTGTATCAGTTTGTTGCTATTCCTTGTTCCTTATTGTGCATATCCGGTTTTGTGCTTTAGTATTTGGGTGTTTCAGTGTTTTGCTATTCCTTGTTCCTTATTGTGCATGTCAAGTCTTCTGTTTTAGTATTCGGGTGCTCCAGTGTGTTGCTATTCCTTGTTCCTTATTGTGCATATGAAGTCTTGTGTTTTAGTATTTGGGTGTTCCAGTGTGTTGCTATTCCTTGTTCCTTATTGTGCATATCCAGTCTTGTGTTTTAGTATTTGGTTATTTCAGTGTGTTGCTATTCCTTGTTCCTTATTGTGCATATCAAGTCTTGTGTTTTAGCGTTTGGTTATTTCAGTGTTGCTATTCCTTGTTCCTGATTTTTCAAATCAAGTCTTGTGTTTTAGTATTTGGGTGTTTCAGTGTGTTTCTATTCCTTGTTCCTTATTGTTCATATCAAGTCTTGTGTTCTAGTATTTGGGTGCTCCAGTGTGTTGCTATTCCTTGTTCCTTATTGTGCATATCCAGTCTTGTGTTTTAGTATTTGGGTGTTCAAGTGTGTTGCTATTCCTTGTTCCTTATTGTGCATATCAAGTCTTGTGTATTAGTATTTGGGTGTTTCAGTGTGTTGATATTCCATGTTCCTTATTGTGCATATCAAGTCTTGTGTTTTAGTATTTGGGTGTTTCAGTGTGTTGCTATTCCTTGTTCCTTATTGTGCATATCAAGTCTTGTGTTTAAGTATTTGAGTGTTTCAGTGTTTTGCTATTCCTTGTTCCTTATTGTGAATATGAAGTCTTGTGTTTTAGTATTTGGGTGCTCCAGTGTGTTGCTATTCCATGTTCGTTATTGTGCATATCAAGTCTTGTGTTTTAGTATTAGGGTGTTTCAGTGTGTTTCTATTCCTTGTTCCTTATTGTGCATATCAAGTCTTCTGTTTTAGTATTTGGGTGCTCCAGTGTGTTGCTATTCCTTGTTCCTTATTGTGCATATCCAGTCTTGTGTTTTTGGTATTTGGGTGTTCCAGTGTGTTTCTATTCTTTATTCCTTATTGTGCATATCCAGTATTGTGTTTTAGTATTTGGGTGTTTCAGTGTGTTGATATTCCATGTTCCTTATTGTGCATATCAAGTCTTGTGTTTTAGTATTTGGGTGTTTCAGTGTGTTTCTATTCCTTGTTCCTTATTGTGAACATCAAGTCTTGTGTTTTAGTATTTGGGTGTTCCAGTGTGTTGCTATTCCATGTTCGTTATTGTGCATATCAAGTCTTGTGTTTTAGTATTTGGGTGTTTCAGTGTGTTGCAATTCCTTGTTCCTGATTGTGCATATCAGGTCTTGTGTTTTAGTATTTGGGTGTTTCAGTGTGTTGCTATTCCTTGTCTTTTAATGTGCATTTCAAGTCTTGTGTTTAAGTATTTTGGGTGTTCCAGTGTGTTTGTATTCCTTGTTCCTTATTGTGCATATCCAGTATTGTGTTTTAGTATTTGGGTGTTTCAGTGTGTTTCTATTCCTTGTTTCTTATTGTGCATATCCAGTATTGTGTTTTAGTATTTGGGTGTTTCAGTGTGTTTCTATTCCTTGTTCCTTATTGTGCATTTCAAGTATTGTGTTTTAGTATTTGGGTGTTCCAGTGTGTTGCTATTCCTTGTTCCTTATTGTGCATTTCAAGTCTTGTGTTTTAGTATTTGGAGTTTCAGTGTTTTGCTGTTTCTTGTTCCTTATTCCTTATTGTGCATATCAGGTCTTTTGTTTTAGTATTTGGGTGTTCCAGTGTTTTGCTGTTCCTTGTCTCTTATTGTGCATACCTAGTCTTGTGTTTTAGTATTTGGGTGTTTCAGTGTTTTGTTGTTGCAATCGAGTCTTGTTGGAGATCCCATCCTAGAATGTCTTTTATCATTCAAAACGTCAAAACTTTATATCTGTGTCGTAAAGACAATTTGATTTGCTCAATTACATTTGTCTACTTTGAATTTAGCAAATGTTCAATTACGAGCTAGGTTAACTGAAACAAAATATATGATGAACGTTATGTATACAATAATTTTCAGAAGTCTTGATTTTTTTATCAACAAATAAATAAATCAAGATGACAACTTTTTTCTGGAAATTTTTTTAAACCATCAAATAGCAAATTACGATTGTTGATATTTAGTAAATGGGCAATGCTATGATCGTGTTGATAGATGAAAAGTCTGCTGATGATCTTAAAGGATTCACTCCCTTCGACCATATCCTTATGAATGCCAGTAATTCTACTCTATTACCTAGTTCATGTCATCAGGGATAGATATAATATTACATTCTTCCCCAAACATCATGTTTCAAAGAAGTGGGTCCATCTTTCAAAGAAGGAGGTGCAGCTTCTTTTTGGAGTTTTATTTTCGTAATCGGCATTTCATTACGATTAACCTGGTGACCTATAAAACGTCTGTACTGTCTGCACTCCAGACAGCAAGCTGACTATAATATCATTTACATGCAAAACGATGCACCGCTGTATTAATTGAGGAGGCCGTGACGTTCATTTGTAAGGAATTCGATTTTTCCGAGAATGGCAATAAAATCAAATGTCATATACTCAAGAACGGGGAATTAAAATGTCAGTGATTTTCCCCCAACTTTCATGATTAGTAAGTTCTCAAAGAATGCAGTAGGTGCATATTTATTTTTTCATCCAAAATTACTATAATTATGCACTTTCTTCCACAGTAGAGAGAGAGAAAAAAAAAACAAAAAAGTATATATTTCTCTCAAACCCATTTTCTTCTTTTTATTCGAGATAACATACCTCTCAAATTTCTTATCAAAAAGGAAAATAAATACCAGATTGAAAAATAGAAAAAAGAAATCATAACTAAAAATATAAAAAGATAGAATGATATCAAACAAAATGAAAACCCAAGTTTTGGCTATTTTTATGGGAAAGAAATTTTTGTAGAGTTCTTTTGAGTTAATAATTCGGTTAATGAGTTCAGGTAGATTCCATATTCCGATTATTGATAATGCATATACTTGTCAAAATTTCTAACTTACCATTCTACGGATATGGATTTTCGTTAATGTGGAATTCAAATTATTTTAACGATAATTGGATTTGATATACAACATTTCACTCTTTACTTTGAAATCAAGAAAAACGAAATTTCTTTCAACGGAAACAGACCGTGACGAAATTTGAATTTTGAACACTTTTTATGAATTTCGCGTATTTTATCGGAAAATTACAATTAAACCACTTTTAAAGAATTGTTTGTACCAAGTTTAATCAGAAAAACATAAAATAAACGGAATGCATTTGTTAAAAAAGCGATTATAAGCAAATAAAAGTTAACGAATTTTCCATAAAATGGATGCGTGCGCATAACTCTTGTGAATGGAGCGTAAAATGAGCTTCCAATAACCAAACATCTTTTCTAGGCTTACTTTTCAAGAAAAGAGGCATAGCACAAGAAAAAATTAAATATCGCATTCGCAGGAAATGTTTCAACACAAAAATCCTTACCCGGTATATCAATGATACCGGAAGTGGTATTGACTCGAAACGCATCAGAAAATTTGTTAGCATATCACGACGAACTAACAGTTTTAATCGCGAATATTTCAAAATCCGAAAAACGAATCGCACGATAACCGTAAGAACTTTTCTATTGTTGCCTTTTTTCAGTCAAGACACAAAGTTTTCCTACGAACCGGAAGCGGATGATTCTTTGCTAAAATGATGTAAAATTTGAAAATAAACATAGCAGGATGATCATCTATTCATATACTCTTAAAAAAACTTTCGTTGTTATTATAAATATAGATATAAGATAATTGATTTATACCAATCGTGATATTGTAAATGGGAAAATGTAAGTTAGAAATTTTGACTAGTATATTATGTAGATTTATTCATTAATGATTTATTCATTCCTCATTCATTCATTCATTCATTCATTCATTCATTCATTTATTCATTCATTCATTCATTCATTCATTTATTCATTCATTCATTCATTCATTCATACATTCATTCATTCATTCATGCATTCATTTATTCATTCGTTCGTTCGTTCGTTCGTTCGTTCGTTCATTCATTCATTCATTCGTTCATTCATTCATTCATTCGTTCATTCATTCATTCATTCGTTCATTCAATATTCATCATTTGAATAAATGTTATATTTTGAGTAAAGATATTTTATCTTATTCTACCTTATAGTATATTTCTTTTATTTTTGTATATTTGTCTGACTTTTTCCCTATTATAGTGCTTTGAGGTCAATACATTTACTCATGAGTAAAACATCCATAGCTACCATAAGCGGTTCTCTCTTATATTTCAATATTTGTCTTTGGCACAGCGTCTAGAGCTGTACTATAGCTACATATAAATGAACTGTAGAGTCCTGGAAAATTGATAAGCATCTGTACAATTAAGTTTCTGTTACAATAGAAATTCATTTTGAATTTTAATCTTATGATTTTTCTTTTCTAAATTTAAAGAAATAAAGATTTGTTTTGATATTTTGCTTAATAAAAAATGCATGAGATTTTTGCATATCTTTTTACAAATAAATCATTTCACATGTACCGGGTGTTATTATCGTTTTACAATATTAACAATTATTATTCTGTTTCGAAAATTCGAATGTTTATTTGTTTAATTTTACAGGTATATTCTGTACTATTCATCATGATAATTGATATATCCCTAGCAGTACAAAGTGTTGCAGAGAGCGCCTCTTTTGTATCCAATTATCCAAGAAGGAATCAAAACTAAAATATAATTTTAGTGCACCATGATGTCAACACGTCAGATATATTTTTAGGCTAAAATAGAAGAAACCAAGAACTGAAATCAAACCTTTGAAAATACATAAAACGACAAATAAAGACAAATAAGAATCCTCGTTTTTGCTTTTTTATGGACTCGAAAAAGTCAACGAATTTTGAATTTGAGTAACCTTTTGGAGCGATTCCAGGTTGACATGGCATACTATGTTATTATGATCTACGACTATGCACATATGAACACTCCACCCATTCATTCATTTCTTAATTTCCCTATCTGTCTTTGTTATCACGTATTCATTCGTTTATTCATTCATTTTTTATTTGCAAGAACAAAATCTACTTTCCCAAATAAAGATTTTCTATCTCATAGATAAGTGTCTCGTGTATCTGTATAATCATGATATATATTTTTTCCTAGAAGAGTGCTCTGAGGTCAAGACATTAAGTCATGAATAAAACATCCGTGACCGATCTGTAGCTACCATAAGTGGCTCTCTCTCTTATATTTCAATATCTGTTTTGGCACAGCGTTTAGAACTGTACTTAAGCTACATTTAAATGGACTATGGAGGCCTGCCATTTTGATAAGCATCTTAATGATAATGAAAATAAATATGTTTCAACTAAACCATTAGCATGATTAGTTTTACAAAACATAATTGGTTGAATAAAGATTTCATTTTTTATATAAAGATGAAGAATACAAGCGTATAAAGAGTGAAAGAAGATCCTGACGGTAATCTCAAACAGCACTCACAATAGAGCACAACATTGAGCATCGACGGACCCCTAGCAAGTTAGAGGTGGGATCAGGTGCCCGGAAGAAGTAAGCATCCCTGTTTGGCTAGCCGCACCCGCCATCGATGTTCACGCATGGAAAACAATATTATACAAAACATGTACTGTCTAAGGCTATGTCTTTATATATATGTAGAAAGTGTTATGGCGACAATGTCAGGGAGAAACATTTAAAACACTGAGAGCTGCATTCTGTTCCATAGCAGTTTCGTAATGTTCATTTACACAGACATTTGTCTTATCGTCAGAACTTTTCATTCAGCGCGAAAAGAAAAAAAATTGGACAAACAGACGGAGGCAATGACACAGCTGCAAATTAAATCGAAAGACAACTCAACTGATGAACTATCTCTAATGCATGTGTGGAGGGTATCATCTCTTTTCTCTTAGAATGCATTGTAGGTGGTGCAATGTGAAGCATGAAAATTGGTTTGAAATTTTCTTCAAGAAGGTATAGAGTTCGATCACTTCCGGTATTATTTCAAAAAGGCCAAACTAATATTTGAAATATATCAAAAGTATGATCGAAATTAAAGGAGGTTTACATCTTAGCACCATCCCTGCAATGCTATTTTGAACATATATTTTTTATTTGGATATGCTACTGAATTTACCCCATACGAAATTTGGAGCCGCAGTCTCTGCAAATTGCACAAATGTAATTAAAAAAATATAACCAGAGAGCGCTACTAAAATGAACTTTGGCTGTGTCTAAAAATAACTTTGGATGGAAGCATCACTGATGAGAATTTACTAACCGAAACACGTGTCTGATGCATTAAAGTTAGGTTGAAATTTATAATTCAAGAAGGTTACGATTTGGAACACTTGTTCTTTTTTACTTCATCGAATCTATAATTATTTCATAATTCCTTTTTGAATTCCATATGTCACTTTGAAAAGTTATTACACGTCAATCTGATTAAAGACCAGATCTCTACATGCCCCGATTGTATGTTATGTCGCGTAACATAACAAAAAATCGGGAGCATGTAGAGATCTTATTACAATCGGATTGATTACAGGTACACCTTAAACATTTGTAACGCTTCAATAAGTCTCCATTTGTGCTAAATGAAACCATTAAAATGTAGTGAACAATATGCACATGTCAACAAGTTAAACCTTTTCTGTGGTGCTTTAGGCCAAAACAGAAGAAACCGAGAAGCAGAATTTTGAAAATCTATAGGTTGATAAATGATTTATTCTTTATGTCCCCGGAATCAAAGATTTGGGGGCATATAGGTTGTGGTCTGTCTTTCCGTCCGTCTGTTTGTCTATCTGTTTTTTTCAGTTGCAGAAACTTTAACATTTGTCGTAACTTTTCAATGGTAAGTGATATGGATTTTATATCTTATATGTGTATTCCTTGTGATAAAATCTTTCCGTTGATACCAAAAAAAATTAACCTCATGACCTTTACCTTGACATTTGACATACTTTCCAAAAACATTAACATTGGGCATAACTTTTGAATGGAAAGTGGTAGGGCTTTTATTTTTCACATATATATTCCAGCAATGCTTTTGACCCCATGACCTTGATCTTTGAACTACTATCAACAAACTTTAACATTGGGATTACTTTTGAATGCTAAGTGTTAGGACCTTCATATGTCACATGTGTATTTCTTATACCAAGACCTTTTTATTGATACCGAATTTTATACCTCGTGATCTCGACTTTGACCTTTGATCACCTACTTTTCAAAAGAGTTATCATTTGGTATCACTTTTGAATGGTAAGTAATAGGGCTTGGATATTTCACATGTGTATTCCTTGTCACAAGACCTTTCCATTTTTAACCTTGTGACACTGACATTGACCTTACACCAATTTAAGGTATTAGTGGTATAATAACCGTATTATCGAAAAGCTCATCCTTGGTACCCCAGGCTATTTGCGCTTTGGCTGAATACCCTGGGTCATATCGTACTATTTCGGGGATTTCCATTTATATTCAAATGTTGCTGATTGGCTCCCTCACAAACATTTTTATCCAATCGCTTGTTTACAAACGTCTTTTGGCTAGCGATAATAAATAGTGCATGTTTGACTAGGTAAGATACTTCTTGATGCCCTGAGACAATAATCGAATCGTTAATTAGATGTTTTCGATACAAATATTCAGGTAACCGACAAAAATTCCCTCTTGTGTACGATTCACATAATATCCTCACTGCTCTGCTCGCAGCCACTACCGTCAGTTTTTTAACTCCACGAAGAAGAGCAATTTTTTTTTAAAATCCCCGAAATAGTACGATCTGACCCAGGGTATTCAGCCAAAGCGCAAATAGCCTGGGATACCGAGGATGAAAAAAGCTAGAACGTTTGTACTTCTTTATCTTACACATTTTTAGATATTTGACATATTTTAATATATTTTATTGTTTTCATTCAACTCACCATAGAAATGTATGGTACCGAACATTGCCGATTAGAAGTCGTTTGTCTTCGGCCAACTTCGTGGTATTTAATTTTTCTGTCATAAAACAACCGCAAGTAGAGTATTATACCCCTAATGCCTTAACAGAAAACGGTGCTAATACTAACAAAGATGCCACCAGGGGCATTCGTATTTAGCAAATACAGGTCTTATTAAATTCTAAAAATGGTCCAAAAATCAAGTTCAATGAAGATGCTGGAGAGACTAGACATTTTTGTACATGTAGTAAGGGTCAAATAGACTCAAAATGAAAAGTAGAATCAACGTTAGGGAACATGTTCAGCGATTACTAAGAAATACGGATGGAATATTAGAAAAGGAATTGCCTTTTGTTTCTTAGTACTCAGGTGATTGGGTGTTAACCTTGTTTCCCAACCCCTTCGAATGTGACTTGAGTTGCATATAAAATGAGAAACAATGTGGTAATTATTTCGGTTTTATTGAAAATTCCCAAATAAAGATTATCTATCTCATAGATAAGTGTCTCGTGTATCTTTATGATCATGATATAATTTTTTCCCTAGTAGAGTGCCCTGAGGTCAAGACATTAAGTCATGAACAAAACATTCATGTCCGATCTGTAGCTACCATAAGTGGCTCTCTCTTATATTTCAATATCTGTCTTTGGCACAGCGTTTAGAACTGTACTTAAGCTACATTTAAACGGACTATGGAGGCCTGCCATTTTGATAAGCATCTTAGTGATAATGAAAATAAATATGTTTAAACTAAACCATTAGCATGATTAGTTGTCCTGTTTTACATTTCTGTACATAAAATAATTGATGAATAAAGATTTCAATTATTTTTTTATTTAAAGAAGAGGAATACAAGTGTATGAAGAGGTAAATATGATCCTGAGGATAATCTCAACAACACTCACAATAAAGCACAACACTGAGCATCGAAGGACCCCTAGCAAGCTAGAGGTGAGACCAGGTGCCCGGGAGGAGTAAGCATCCTCTGTTTGGCTAATCGCACCCGCCGTCGATTTTCACGCATGGAAAACAATATTATACAAAACATGCATTGTCTAAGGTATGTCTATATAGAAAGTCCTATGGCGACCATGTCAGGAAAAAAAAAAAACATTTAAAACACTTACTGGGAGTTACATTCTGTTGCATATCAGCTTCGTAATTTTCATTCACAAAAAGACATTTGTCTTATTGTCTGAACTTTTCATATAGCGCGAAAAGAAAAAAAATATGGACAAGCAGACGGAGGCAATGACACAGCTGTACATTAAGGTATCCGTTGTACAATTGAGTCATTTTACATAGCGTATTAATCATCTCCATTGTAAAGTATGGAAAATTTTATGCCTGGTAAGGTACCACAAACTATATATCTTCTGAAAGGTAATGATGCCCTGAGTTCAGATATAAGACTCCCAGCACTTAAAAATCAAAGGGGAAAAACTCTTGTACAACTTTGTTATTTTGCATATGTTATAAAGAGAAAATAGACAATTTAATTGCTTCATCATTTATTCCCCTTTGTTTTTCTGGACAAAAATTATTATTTCTGAGCAGTAGGCATCATAACCTCTCAGAATACATCAAGGTTATGGCACCTTACCAGGCATGGAAAAATGCCCTATTGTACATCGGATACCTTAAATCGAAAGAGAACTAAACTAATGAACTATCTCTAGTGCAAGTGCGGAGGGTATCATCTCTATTTTCTTCTAGTGCATTGTAGGTGGTGCTATCTGGTGCATGAAAATTGGTTTGAAATTTTCTTCAAGAAGATATAGAGTTGGATCACTTCCGGTATTATTCCAAAATGGCCAAACTAATATTTGAAATATATCAAAAGTATGATCGAAATTAAAGGAGGTTTACATCTTAGCACCATCCCTGCAATGCTAAATTGAACATATATTTTTTATTTGGATATGCTACTGAATTGACCCCATACGAAATTTGGAGCCGCATGCACAGTCTCTGTTAATTGCACAAATGTAATTAAAAAATATAACCAGAGATCGCTACTAAAATGAACTTTGGCTGTGTCTTCAAATAACTTTGGATGGAAGCATCACTGATGAGAATTTACTAACCGAAACACGTGTCTGATGCATTAAAGTTAGGTTGAAATCTATAATTCAAGAAGGTTACGATTTGGAACACTTGTTCTTTTTTACTTCATAGAATCTATAATTATTTCATAATTCCTTTTTGAATTCCATATGTCACTTTGAAAAGTTACTACACGTCAATCTGATTAAAGATCAGATCTCTACATGTTATGTCGCGTAACATAACAAAAAATCGGGAGCATGTAGAGATCTGATTTTAATCGGATTGATTACAGGTACACCTTAAACATTTGTAACGCTTCAATAAGTCTCCAATTGTGCTAAATGAAACCATTAAAATGTAGTGAACAGGATGCACATGTCAACAAGTTAGATATTTTCTGTGGTACTTTAGGCCAAAACAGAAGAAACCGAGAAGCATAATTTTGAAAATCTATAGGTTGATAAATGATTTATTCTTTATGTCCCCGGAATCAAAGATTTGGGGGCATATAGGTTTTGGTCTGTCTGTCCGTCCGTCTGTTTGTCTGTCTGGTTTTTTTTTCAGTTGCAAAAACTTTAACATTTGTCATAACTTTTCAATGGCAAAGTGATAGGGCTTTTATATCTTTTATGTATATTCCTTGTGATAAAACCTTTCCATTAATACAAAAAAATTGACCTCATGACCTTGACCTTGACCCTTGACATATTTTTCCTTGTTACACGTGTTGCCCTTGTGACAAGACCTTTCCATCTATACCAATGTTTTTGACCCCATGTCCTTGATCTTTTAACTACTATTAAAATTGGGATTACTTTGTGGGTTCTGTAGCATCATATCCCACCCATCCTGCTACGTCTTTCGGTACACTTTTTCGACATAGTAATTTTCATACTTTTTTAGCATATAACATTGTTTAGATTTAGGATCACTGATGAGGGTTAAGTACCCGAAACGTGCATGTCTGGTCCACGTTGCCAATTTATCTGTTCTTAAATGATGCTATTCAATTTGAAGACGTTTACATTTGAATGCATAGTGTTAGGACCTTCATATGTCACATGTGTACTTCTTATACCAAGACCTTTTTATTGATACCAAGTTTTATACCTCGTGATCTCGACCTTGACCTTTGACATGTTTTTCAAAAGAGTTAACATTTGGTATCACTTTTGAATGGTAAGTGATAGGGCTTGGATATTTCACATGTATAATCCTTGTCACAAGACCTTTCCATTGGTACCATTTTTAACCCTGTGACACTGACATTGATCTTACACCAATTTAAGGCATTAGTAACCATATCATCAAAAAGCTAGAACGTTTGTACTTCTAAATCTTACACATTTTTAGATATTTGATATATTCTAATGTATTCATTCAACTCACCATAGAAATGTATGGTACCGAACATTGCCGATCGGAAGTCGTTTGTCTTCGGCCAACTTCGTGGTATTTAATTTTTCTGTTATAAAACAACCGCAAGTAGAGTATTATACCCCTAATGCCTTAACAGAAAATGGTGCTAATACTTACAAAGATGCCACCAGGGGCAATCGTATTTAACAAATACAGGTCTTATTATATTCTAAAAATGGTTCGTAAATCAAGTATGAAGATGTCGTAGAGACTTGACATTTTTGTACATGCAGTAAGGGTCAAATAGGTACAAAATGAAAAGTAGAATCAACGTACGGAGACATGCTCTACGATTGCTTAGAAATATGGAATATGGATGGAATATCAGGAAAGGAATGGTCTTTTTGTTTCATCTTGTTCCCAACCCCCTTCGCAAATGTTTCATCTTGTTCCCAAACCCCTTCGCAAATGTTACTTGCTTTGCATATCAAATGAGAAACAATGTGGTAACTATTTTGATTTTTGTTTTCATTAATTCATTTCTATTGGCAAGTACTTTGAATGGTCGATCCTTTTCATCCCGATTCATGATTTAAGGACATTAAGATATCAAATTTTATATCTCTGCTTGTCATTTTGAATTTGTTAACCGATCTGTGATGAGTACAGCTCAACTCGTCCTAGCACTCTATTCGTACAATGTCATTTCCATCGATCTTGGAGCGCTGGAGTGGAAGCTCCGGAATGCTTTAATCAGAAATCCGTTCTTTGAGGCTGACATAAAGGTTATTCTGTCTATATTAAGACATTATTGATTCTGCCTCAGAACGCTATGCGCTTTCAGACGACATGGCCTTGGTACAAATTGGCTATAAAAACAAATAGGACGGCAATGTGGGTTAATGAGATGCAAAGTAATCTAAAACTCATTAATATGGCAAAGAAAGGATGAGATTTAAAGTTCAGTGCCTTTTTCAGTTCCAGCTTGATTATATTGTTTTAAAATTCATGTTTCCAAGTACAAGCAGAAAAATATACATATTCAAAGAAAACGTTGAATTTTAGATAAAAGAATACACCCTTCTTCATACAAAAGAATTTGAAAACATATCAAATGTGTGAAATTATAGAAATGCCTGCCATTACATTAAAGTTGTTTTAATACTGATTTTAAAATACATCTATATTGCGCAAATCGTCATTGGGACAGATGAAACTTATTGCCTAAGGAATGACGGAATTCTTAAACAAAGTGACAGTTTAATGAAAGACAGATTCGAGTCCCCGTTAAAAATATTAAACTCTTGTACGTGTATGATCATAAACATGTCATTACAACAGCTGACAAAATTGCAACTGTTGACGCATTCATGCAGGAAATGTAATTCGGTAGTCCTGCTAAAGAAAAAAAAAAAAGATTGATTAATCCCCGGAAAATAGGAACTTGTCAACAGAGCATTTATCATAGAAAGGTAGGAAAATATCTCCTGTAAGACCCCTTAACAATACTCAAATGCTAGTGTTATGTTATGTTTGTCAAGTTTGTGTTGTTGATATTTAGCTGGTCCTCGTCGAATGAATGAATAGAGGGGATCTCCAACAACACGCAGTTGCAGTACCCCCAGCAAAACACTCAAACAACCCATTCAAAAACACAGGAATAACATGCACAGCAAGTGACACAAAGGGAACAAGGAACACCAAAAACAACACGAAATATCAAACACCACAAAACACCACTCAAAAACCAAAGAATGTTTTCTTTAATCTTATTGCCTCCGATTGTGGTTGTTTGTAGTTCTATTTTTGTGTGATGACCGGCCTTTGCTTAAATCATGTGCGAGTATGTTTAGATGTTAACTCTGTAACGTGGAGTAATACATGTGATGTATTTATATATCAATATCTGTTATACATAATTTGTCATAGATAGCCATACATTTAGCCATAAATGTAAGATGTGGGGGAAGTTTGTACTAACTCTGGCAAAATTACATATTAGCGTAATCATGATGAATAACAGCACTTGATATTTTATCTCCATTTTATTCTATTGGAGTTAATTGATATAGTGTTATCTTGCTTGACAGCACAAACTCTGCTTAAATATGAATCCTGGTAACAAAAGTACACTTACAGTAGCTTCCATATTACATTGTTTAGATTTGATGATCACTGACGAGGGTCAAGTACCCGAGACGTGCATGTCTGGTCCATGCTGCAAATTTATCTGTTCTTAAATGATGCTATTCAATTTGAAGACGTTTAACATTTATACCACTTTGTGAGTGTCACTGCTTGTGGACCAGGAGTCCCCGAGGGCATATGTAGCCAAGTTCGATCAATTTCGGTTGATCGTTTCTTCAACGAATTCTAAAATTTCTGATATCCAAATTTCTTAAAATTTCTAAAACGTGGGTCCTGTAGCATCATATCCCACCAATCCTGCTACGTCAATCGGTACGTATTTGGACAAAATCACTTTAACACTTTTTTGGCATATTACATTGTTTAGATTTGAGGAACACTGACGAGGGTTAAGTACCCGAAACGTGCATGTCTGATCCATGCCGCCAATTTATCTGTTCTTAAATGATGCTATTCAATTTGAAGACGTTTAACATACTATGTATGGGTACATGAGTCTGTTGTCTAGTCTAGTGCATTAAAAGTGGTTTAAGATTTCTTTAAGAAAGGGAAGATTTGGAACATTTCCATTATTACAATATTCAATTTATAGTGTTAGAAGACTCCTGTACCAATGTCGGCGTCTGGTTAACTTTGGTATTCCTAACTTTATGTTTTATCATTTGTTTTTTTTTTTTTCTGTTTTGGTGTGTCTGCTTTGATATAATTTGTTGAAGTTGTTTTGAAAGAGACACAAGAGGGACATGGAACATCAACGCACACCATAGAAATATGAAGCACAAAAGACCACACATAAACCAACGAAACCACGGGGCAACTGGTGCCGACTTAAGACGGCCATCTGCCACGCAATCAGCAAACGGTGCTGTTATTCGGATTAAGCTTAGTCTTGGGTTTTTTTTTATTTTATCGCCTAGTTTTTCATGTGCCTGAATTTTCCTTCTACCTACAAATGTATCTTTCCCTTCTCTGTGTTACACACGTGTGGGTACAGTAGTACCACTGTTGTTGGCTTTATCTTCATTTTTTTCTCTATCTTATATTTGTTGAGAAAACTGAAATGTTTCTACTTGTAATCTACTTGAAATAAAGTTCAATCCGATTTTCATCAACCAGACGCGTGTTTCAGATAAGCAATCCTCATCAATGGTACTGAAGTATACAAAAGTAAAAAATGATAGACTTAGTGCAAATGTACCTAGTAGGCAGATGATAATTTTGAGGCGAATCACGTGTTAATACGGGGTGTGCCTCCGGCCAATGACATCTAGCAAGGACGTAGCTTCAAGACGCACTGACAAAGCTTAGAAGACGTAGAACGCTTTCTAATTCTTGATTCTAAATGGATGAAATCGTCTTACAATCAGCAACAAACGAAATAAATAAAAATTTACTAGTAAATACAATTCTAAGATACATCTAGTTCATATCTTAAAGTCAGATATGTACCATTTTATTGTAAATCACATTTTTAATTGAAAAAAGTACTTTCTTTGGCATAATTTTCTGATGGAAATATTCGTACTCAATTGAATAACTTGACATATTTGTCACCAGGCAAGAAATGAAATATTGATCGCAAAAGTTCATCTTTTTCAAGGAAATTTCCATTAAGCGGCATCGCAAAAGATAATCTTAGAATGGAAGCACATTTCTCAGAACAAAGTTAATGGGGATAATGAGCTGATTTGAGTGCAATGTTAACAGATCATGATTTTAGATATATTAAGAAATAACAAGTTAGTGAGAAAACTTCCGTAATTTGACTTCATCTCATTTCCTCTAATCGACTTAACATTCGAAGTTTCGAAATGGAAGAAGTTGAGAAGCAGTGTCCTTTTCCTGAATTTATCTAAGTACTGACCGTCCATCGCCTGAGGCCATGCTCTTTTATTCATTAACGTATTCAACTAAATACAAAATGATGATGATCATGAAACAAAGGAGGGGATCTCCAACAACACCAGGTTGCAGCACCCACAGCAAAATCCATAAACACCCAATGCAAAAACAGAGCAGACAAGCACAGAAAGAGACACAAAAGGGACAAGGAACATAAACGCACAATACAGAAACAACAAACACAAAGGACCACACATAAACCAACGAGACTAATGGGCAACCGGTGCCGACTTAGGACGGCCATCTGCCACGAAAATAGCAGACGGTGTGGTTATTTTGGATTACGTGCGCACAACCCTCCCACTTTTCCGCTTACCCAGAGGTCTCAAAGAACGTACAATTGTAATGTAAAGCAACCTCCTCACTTTAAGATGACCACACACATAAGAACGCAAAACGCAGGGGCCCAAGCAACACAGATGAATATGCACATGGACATAAGAAGAGGGCATACGTCATACAATTCGTGCTCTGCCGGCTGTAGCGAGCTCATGTATATTATCACCCAAGGAGTCCGACTGATATTCAGAGAGGACAGGTGGTCGGGTCCCTGTCTTCTCTAAAGAGGTTTAAATAGGGCCTGCCATGGAGTCCCGTCGTCACAGTTAGTCAGAATGCAAGTTTTAAGAATGCGCTGTTACAAAACTGTAGACTGGTCAAGTACCAAGCCTAGTGTGACATAAGGATCATATCCACGCTATAAGAGGCGTTTGATGATTCTGACGCATGTTCGATGGTTATGCTGTCTACCTTTGATCCTTCTTATTTTGTTAATTATGTCACCATAAAATGCAGGTTGTGAAATATCCAAAGTAATATACTCTGTTGCTTGTATTGGTCCGAATTTCAAAAGAAGTTGACAATAATTTTTGTAAAATTTCCAGAAAGTCTTTACTTGTTTGTGAAAACGAAAACCTTGACCTAAAAGTTTCTTGGTAATCTATAAATTTCTACTATGAAAATCCAAAACATCAGTAGATGCTCTAGCATAGATGAGCTGTGAACTGTAGATACCATGTGACGGTAACCTAGGAACATCACCGTCAAGCCAGGGAAAATTTACTATGTTGAATTCAAAATCATCTCTTTTATCATACACATTTGTAGATCAAAAATGGTGTTTCTGTGTTTGTAACGTTTGCCTTGTTTAGAATAAAATCTAATGATGTCTCTTTGCGTCATCATCTGTGAATGACTGTCATTATCACAAAAGAAGAAATATTTACATGATATGTACATGAATATGTACATAGAGACAATCGCCGAATTTGACAAGTTTTCATGGAGCTGTTGCGACGGGTACTGCATGCAATCAGGAGACGCTGACTCTCCCCGAGCACCTGGTCTCACTTCGGAATGTTATTTATTCTGAGGTTCGCAACCATTCCAATGGAAATTCTAATAATTTTGCCTTGCCTCCTCGACTTTGAGACTGATTATCTGATAGATACTTCTTTGGTGTTTATTTGGCATATATGTAGATCGTATTTAGAAATTCGCTCTTCTCTTGATCATGATATATTCACTACTTGGATTTTCTCCTTTTCAGCCTATAATACATTATATATTCAAATGCTCATATTGTGCACATAACATTACGAAAGAACACACATTTCATAATTGATAATGATGACGACGATATTGGTATTGATTATCGTTACATCATATAAAAAAGGGAGATATCTCTGAAATCAAACTGATCGAAAAATATATATAACCTTATTCAATCAATTTATATCGGTTAATGTATTCTCCATGTAAATTTTATATGAGCGTATTGGAAAGTTGACATTTCCCTATAATTATTTACACTGTGAATGAGACACTAAATCATCCATAGCATGATTCTGTAGTGATAAGAATACAGAAATTGATCATCAATATGTTTATACGTAACAATTATAGAGTCTAGATAACACTGCTAAAGGAAGTGTTTTCTTTCTCTGATGAAATTAGTTAAATCCAAGGACGGGCACTGTTTTGCAAAAATGTACATGTTCTAGCAACTATTTAAATCAAAGTGAAACTTAGCAAGTGATGCTATTCTAATTTGGTGTATGATATAAATAGTACTGTTATAAGTCCTCAAATTCATAGCATCATTTCAGCAGAAATAAATTTGCAGCATGGACCAGACATGCACGTTTCGGGTACTTAACCCTAGTTATTGGATCCTCAATCCAAATAATGAAATATGACAAAAGAGTGTGAAAGGTATGTCAAATAGATACCCAAAGACGTAGCAGGATAGGTGGGATATGATGCCACATCACCCACTTTTCAGAAAATTCGGAAAAAATTTGTGAACAGAAATTTGCGAATGCGTTCGGAAAACGATCAACCACAGTTGATCGACTTATCTTATGTTTTTCGATACGCGTGATTTTTCTTCATAACAAACTTTCCCGTCTTTCTTCATTAAATTTATTCAAGGCAGCGACATTGAAATGATTTTGGAATTTTTTTTTATTACTTCTTATATTGGGGCCAATAAGCAAACCCACTCCCTGTTTTTTTTATTATAATATATTGAGAGGAATTAAATGATATCTCAGTTTCCTTTTTTGTCAGTCCTACATCTAGCTTGCTAGGGGTCCGTCGATGCTCAATTTATAGCTCTATTGTGAGTGCTGTTGAGATTGTCGTCAGGAATTTCTTTAACTTAATTTGATACTATACGGGAGCAACCATTTGATTTTAAAGGGGGGGGGGGGAACTTTGCAAAAAAAAATTCCGGATCGAAATATTAGGGGAAAATATTCAGGCCCGAAGGGCCGGCTAAAAATATTTTCCGGATCATGAAATTGCCCCTGCCCCCTCCCTTCCAACTTTTCCACATGCCCAGTAAACACTTTTTTGTGTGTCATAAACTAAGTACAAATAAAAATGGAACAAACTTCATGAAATTTGGAGTGAATTGATTAATTCAAGTCATCAGCACCATATAGCCTGTCTCAGTTGAGTATCATTTAAGTGAATAGATATATAGGCATCATATACAATTCAAGAAATTAAAATAAAGTGATCTGCTGGAAAAAGATGAACTCATTCTGTGTTTGATGTTTAATATGGCGGAAAAATCACACTTAATTATTTAAACTTAAGAGTAGTTTTCAACATTGGAAAATTACAACAACAAAAAATAATCCGGCCCGAAGGGCCACCAAAAAAAAAAACCCGCTCTTAAAATGGCCGAGAAAGAAATTTCCGGCTGGCAAAAGTCTTCCTGACCACCCCATAAACATCAAATGGTTGCTCCCTAACTTGAGTCATATATGTAACATGACTCATGTGATATTTGAATATGATTAAACTGTACTAATAATCTAAAATTCACAGCGCCACCTACAATGCATTCCGCAATTGCACTGGACACTGAAGATTGTTCATTATAAGATTAATAGAATCTATTACTCCTTTGTACAGGGACAGTCAGGGAAATCCCACCCGAGTATCAAGGATTTGCAGTCCACGACGAGGCTTATCCATACAAAAACTGTAATTTGGATACCAGACATCTAATACATGTAGTTACTTCCTTGTGTATGAAAGCTTAGGAGTTAAATTAATTAATAGAGCAGATAGAAACCCTGACTTAAGATGACTGATATAGGAACGTCCGTGCAATTAATTATACCGTTATCATATTGTCAAAACTTTTTTCAGCAATACGAACTCTCTGAACCCCTTACTCATGAAGTTTAGACCTCTCACGTAAAACAGATATTTGGAGAAGATGCGCCGTCTGAATGTCGCATAACAAATCGCATAATATGTATGTAAATTAAATAAGACGTTTATTCGGTTTCTCTGAATGAGCTGTCAAGGATTTCAGAGCCTCCGTGACATAACCTTCAAAGCAGAGTGCATTGGGTGTAGTTATACATTGTACTGTTTGTGCTAAGTCTTCCATGGAGTAAGCATAAAATTTGGACTCTCGTGCGTCTGAAAAATGAAACACTAAATCGGTCATTCAATAGAACTTTTATTCTTTTATCCAGTTATTTTGGAAGGTATGTGTAAAAAGAATAATTTTCCTCCATTACAATGGTAAATCAAATTCAAATAAGGCTATTTTGGGTACTGCTGTTTTTGGAGATCCCTTCGTGACGTAATCAGTGTTGATTATGGAATACAACAATATGAATGGCTAACACGCTAATTTACCATAACTCTCGTTTTTGCTTCCAGGCGCGATGAGCTAGATTCCTTAGCTATGCTTACCCGAAGACTTCAATATATGACAAACGTTACGACTTCACTTTTCAAATTTCGTTTTTTCCTTTCCTGAGTAGTGAAACTGTTTCGTCCTCTGCAAGTGGTGTATAAATATCGCAATTGATGCGCTAAATAGCCAGACTAATCTCAAACAGCATTTACTCCACTCTGTTGGGAAGACGAAGAAGTGAAAAACATCAACATATCAACATACTGCATTTTTTGGACGATGGAACTGATTCTGGCCTTGAAGTTGTTTTTTAGTTGTGATCAATACACTTCATCCTTAGTTAGTTATTTCCAATTCATTTCTATCCACTTCGTCATGTGTTTGATAAGACCTCAAAGGATTGAAGATAATCAAATCAGCTAAATTTAAGGAGGATTTGTCATATTGAACACGTAATCCGGATTTCCACACCATTTGCTACAGTACTAAAGTTACAGACGGCCCATCTAAGTAGTCACCGATTGCCTTTCGGTCTCGTTGGTTAATGTGTATTTTGTGTTTGGTGTTCTGGTATCATGTTTGGTGTTTTCCTTTTGTCCCTTTGCATCTGTTGCTGTGTAAGTCTTCTCTGTGTTTTCACTTGCGGTGTATTGATGTTTTGTTATGGCTGCTGCAACAGGGTCTTGTTGGAAATTGCCATTTGTTTTTTAGAAAGAACAATACTGATGATTTAATATGATTCTGCACATGGATAAGTCTATCTCGCGGAAATCTCAAGCTACCATATGAACAGTTCATTTTGTTCATATTCATCTACATGTTTTAAATGTTAATTCTTTTGTTTTATTCCCAGTGGTGATTGAACTCTTAAGTTTAAGATAATGATAACATGGATAAGCACTGGAAAGTTATAAATTGTATTCATACACATAAAGAGACATATTGATGACGTTTAGAAAAAGGAAGGATCTCCAGCATGACCACCTGCGAAAGAAACCAGCAAGAAAGTAATACATAAATGACATCAGACAAAACTACCAACCGCAAAAAGACACAATATTCACTAGAACATCATACAAATAAATCGAACAGACGTACAGAAACATCAAACATTAATGACAACACATTAGGAAGGAGACAAATGTGCACCCGGCGCCGACTTTGGACGGATATTTGCTATTAGCACATGGTATGGTTATCCGGATGACGTGCGCACAACCCTCCCACTTATCCGGATACACAGATGTCTCCATAGACGCACAATTGTTGTATAAACATAAAACTTCTAATTGTAAGGTGACATCACAAACGAGATAGTTAAACAAAGCGACCTCTTGTAATATTAAACGTGTTCAAATACAAGAGCATTGTTTAAGGGCGGATAAATTTGCAGCATTGACCAGACATGCACGTCTAGGGTACTTAACCCTCGTCATTGATCCTCAATCTAAATAATGTAATATGGCCAAAGAGTGTGAAATGTTGAACGTCTTCAAATTCAATAGCATCATTTAAGACCTGATAAATTTACAGCATGGACCAGACATGCACGTTTCGGGTGCTAAACCAAGTTATTATATTCAAAGACAGATTCTATATAAATGGATCTAAAAAAAATTATGGCATGCTTATGACATGTATAAAAGTCTGTGCCTTCCTGGCTAAAGCGAGCTCAACATCAATCACCCGAGAAACACCTGACCTACTTAAAATTAGGACAGGGAATCAGACCCAGTCTTTTCTGACGCTTTTTGAACAAGGCCCGTCATGGAGTCCTATTGTAACAGCCGGCCAGTGTGCAACGTTGGGAAACACACTGATTGGGCCAGTACCATGCCCAGTTTTTTTTTTGTGATGACTTTAGGATCATATCCTCGGTAAAGCAGGGGACCGACTTTTTTCTTACATTTTGATTGAAATTTGATCTGCCTTTGATCCTTCTGATTTTGTATATTAGGTCACCGTTTAAAAAAGGCAATGAAATTCCCAATGATGCACACTCTGATGGTTGAGTTGTCCCAAATTTTGAAAAAAAGTTCAGAATAGTTATTGTAAAATTTCCAAAAAGATTTTACAAGTTTATGAAATCTAAATCCTTGAGTGATAAGTTTTTTTTGTTATAATTTGTTCTATTTTTTTCATGGAAGTCCAAAACATAGGAGCAAGCTCTAGCGTATCTGATAAGCTGATAGATGTAAATGTCGTGCGATTGCAATCTTGGAACATCTAGCCAAGGAAAATTAACTACTCGTATGTTGAAGCAAAAATATTCTCTGTTGTCGTATATCTTTGTCTGAATTTCTCCGTCATTGATTTTGATATCAAGATCCAAAAATTATGTAGCTATATCATCTGTGTTCGCTTTATTCAATATTAACTCTGTTGGATAAATTTTTGTAATGGTCAAAATGTGGGTTATCAATATTCAAAACATCATAAAGATACCTAGTGGTGCCGTTGAAACATTTCAAGTTGTCATGTTTCTTGAATATTTGCAGATTTTCCAAGAATTCTTTTTGTTTTCATGAGTTTTGATAAGCGATATTTTATCTTCTCGTGAGGGAGGGTTGTGTACATGTTAGAGAAGTCGTAGGATAAGATTCGGCTTTAAATTTAAAATATATGAATTTGTCGATCACATCGCCAGAATTCTTTATTGACCCAAAATAATTGATGTCGCTATTATTCAATGCAGTTTCAAAATATTTTGAAAATTGATCTTTAATTGCTGTAAACGCTGATGTCAAATTCCAAGATAAAACTGTAGTAATAATGCGGGAGAGTTCCAACTCTATACCTTCTTGAAGAAAATTTCAAACCAGTTTTCATGCACCATACACGTGTTTCGAATTTTAAATTCTCATCAGTGATGCTTCCAGCCAAAGTGCTTTTCATAAGCAGTCCAAATTAATTTCAATAGCGCCTTCTTGCGTTATTTTTAGAATTTGAATTTCTGCATTTAATTTACAGAGAGTACTATTACTCGAGATAGCAATTAATCGAAATTTGCATAGAGATTTGTGAACTTTGCGCCGACAAAAAAATAGTTGGTGCGTCTGATTTCGAAATAGAGTGTTGAAATGAAGAAATCTCACCCAGCTGGTGCCTTAGTAATTTGTAAGGGATAGTTTCATTGCTTTTTATACTAGTGTTGGTGGTAGAAAGTTATATAGCGTTTTCAAATTATTATAGTGTTGTTTGCAGCCTTGTCTGCCGGAGCAAAGACATACTTATTGTGCAAATCCTAAAGTTTAGACTTATTAAAAAATTAGCCGATCTTGAGGATGCTTCCGAATAAGGATGATTATTTAGGATAGAGATTGAATATAGCAAAATAAACAAGACACGTGACATTGTACTTTCTGTTTCATAATACCAAAAAATGTAACAGAATACAATACGTTAAAGCAGTACGGGGACGTCCCTGCCTCATCATGTACAGACATCTATGAATAATAATTTGATTATTTGCTCAATAAATTGTCTGATTTCACACATTTTAACACCGGCCTGTACTTTAACATGATGTATTGGACAGATTTTCAAATTGTCGGCTTCTTCAAATGATGACGGATCTGATTGTAACATGCTGCACTTTCATGAAATTCGGTAAGACCAGATGATTGTAAGACATAAAACAGAATCATAAGACGATGTTTTATGTACATTTATGTCTCTACCAGATGTATATTCAGACGACAAAACCAGCGTCCTCAAAATATCGGTCACCTTAAGGCAGTGGTAGCATTCTTGAAATTGGCTATTCTTAAATTGTCCTAAGCTTCTAGCGCTGTTAATGTTACTTCATTTGTACATCAAAATTTGATCCGATGAGAAACAAAGGAGGGGATCTCTAACAACACCAGGTTGCAGTACCCACAGCAAAACACCCAATGCAAAAAACACAGAGCAGATAAGCACAGGAAGAGACGCAAACGGGACAAGGAACGTCAACACACAACACAGAAACATCAAACACAAAGGACTACACAGAAACCAACGAGAACAATGGGCAACTGGTGTCGACTAAGAAAGTAAAGGACCTTTTCTTTGCAACAGCATCAATATATAAATGACTTAATGATAGAGATATACGAATAAATGAATTATTAAAAATGAAAATAAAAAATGGATAAATTCAATGAAAAAATACTTCGTTCTCAATTGATAAAAGATCAATGTATTTACAGAAATAATTACTGTTATTCTAAATACATATATAAATCAATACCAAAAATATGCTCTCATAGCTTATAGTATGAAGAATAACATGAAAGCTAAATCGTGTATCGTTGTTGCTCTAGAATAGAAGACACCCGCATGATGCCATAAACACAAAAGACATTTGACTAATTTTTGAACACACAAAAACGATTTTTGAACACACAAACACGAATTTTTTAACACACAAACGCGATTTTTTGAACACACATACACGATTTTTTGAACACACAAAAACGATTTTTTGAACACAGACACAATTTTGTGAACACACAAACTCGATTTTTGGAACACACATACACGATTTTTTTAAAAGGCAAATTCGATTTTTTAAATCACAAACACGATGTTTTGAACACATACACGATTTTTTAACACAAAAATATTATTTTTCAACACATAAGAACACTCAATACCAGAGAACGAATAAACAAACTTGTCTCGACTTATTCAAGTCGAAGATCTTTATTAAGTTTGATATCTTTAAAGGAATTTATGAACATCCTTCTTGAACTAATAATTTTTAAATAAGTTAAAAAAGATCCTTACGACAATCTCACCAGCATTCACAATAGAGCATTGAATTGAGCACCGACGGACCCCTAAAGGTGTGACCAGGTGTCCGGGAGGAGTAAGCATCCCCTATTTGGCTAGCCGCACCCGCCGTCGATGGTCACGCACGAACGTGAAAAACAATATCAACAAAAATGCACTATCTGAGGTTATGTTTTTGTCAGGAAAAGTCATTCAATACACTTACTTTCAAACCCCTCGCGGCGAAATTTTTTACAATCTCCACCCTGCAAAGGGCATAAGTGTGACGTAAATGAGTTAAAGACGATCCTGACGACAATCTCAACAGCACTCACAATAGAGCAATTAATTGAGCATCGACGGACGTGATAATATGCTTAGAAAAATTGACCATGTTTTAGAATATCTCTAAGAAAAGGTGTCTGAATCTAAGAAAAGTACGAGTGATTCTTCTTTTTTCAACAAATACATATTGCAATATTTATAAGATTGTTGACAGTTCAAATTGCAGCTGAAATAAATTCACCACAAAGAACATAGATTACTGCCTGTCTGTATTTTTTTAAATGTTCTTTTATTTTTTGTTTATAATGAAAACAAAATTGGATCCCTATTTTCGAGAAAGAGCGAAAACACTCTGTTATATTTTATGTGTTTGTTGTTTACTCAACACATGTAGATATACATTATAAAACATATGAGACAGATTTAGGTCATTCCTTGTTTTTATTCTTTTTTGCGTCCTTTTGAAATTAAAAAAGCTACCAGCTAGCCAGGGAGGAAAAGAACTAAGAATATAAAAAAACCTGCCAATTCCATAACATTGTGACGCACTAGTACCATGTGAAATCTGATGTAAACTTATTTAATTTGAACATTAACAGTTTTATTCAACAAAAGAACGATAGACTTCGAGAAGTAAAGTTTTATGCTTTTTGACTGAACCTCTGCTCTGTCACTTAGCCTTTCTTTCAAACGTCTTATTAAACCTAGGTGTTGGATTGTGGAACAAAAATTGTCGCGCCATTATGGACATTTCCATACAAATATTAAAATCAGACCGAAAGCAGTGGGGCGCAATGGGTACCCATGGAGTTTCCAACTAGTAATTTTTTTTTGCTGGAAAACGGATCCTCCAAACACCACCAAAAATAAAAAAAATTCTCTTTAATTTTTGTAGAAAACACATTTTATTTGGAAAAGATTTTATAATTTCAATTTCATTATGATTTATGACAATGGTTTCAAAACCTTCCATCACATGGACGCAAAACAGAAAATAAAAGAAGAAATGGTCCAATTGGTGTAAAGGAAAGTAAAGAAGGAAATATAGACTTACTGTATCAATGTATTCACATTTTGTGGTTAATCGCTGACCGAATTGCAATCTTTTTCCCTTCCTCTTAACAGAGGTATCAAGGAAAATATTCTATATGAGATGTCAGATACACTATATGGTTGGTACAATGACAAAACATATAAGGAAAAGTGCAACAAAAAGTAATGATAAGAGACATAAATATAAATGAAGAAATAAATAAGGGAAGTGAGGTAGAGATCAAGATATAAATCATATGTGATTACCAATACTACATTTAAGTTAAAGGGAACAATCTGCATCTTTACCACGTCGCAGTGTCAACTTAGGAACGCACAACACGGGTCTATAAAATAACAACAATGATAAAAAACAAGCCAAAATACAGCCATAAAAACATACAGCTCGGGAAATGGGACAGAAGGGAGTACACATCATGGCAAATGAAAGTAAAGCGCAAAACCCGAAATATATTACAATGGTAAACGTCTTCAAATCCAATAGCATCATTTAAGAACAGATAAATTTGCAGCATGGACCAAACATGCACGTTCTCGGGTACTTAACCCTTGTCAGTGATCTTCAATCTAAACAATATGATAATGGCCAAAGAATATGAAAGCTATTATGTACAAAAATATACCAAAATACATAGCAGGATGGGTGGGATGTGATGCTACAGGACCCACGTTTTAGAAAATTCAGGAAATTTTGATAACAGAAGTTTTTGAATGCGTTGAAGAAACGATCTACCGAAGTTGATCGAACTTGGTTACATGTGCCCTCAGGGACTTCTGGTCCATCATTGGTACAAATGTTAAACGTCAGCATTGACCAGACATGTACGTTTTCGGTACCTAACCCTCGTCATAGATCATCAATCTAAACAATGAAAGTTTTTGAATGCGTTGAAGAAACGATCAACCGAAGTCAGGATCCTCTTTAACTCATTTGATCGAACTTGGCCACACATGCCCTCGGGGACTCCTGGTCCACCAGCAGTGACACTCACCAAGTGGTGCAAATGTTAAACGTATCAATTACAATATCATCAGATAAGAACAGATAAATTTGCAGTATGGACCAGACATGCACGTTTCAGGTACATAACCCTTGTCATTGATCCTCAATCTAAACAAAGTAAAATATTAAAGATCGTACAAATAGACGGAGACAATGACGGAGCTCCATAGGAAACACGAAGGATATCCTTATCCTATGATCTGTCTCCAGAGTCATGTGCAGGTATGGGATACTTTGTAGCCAGCGCTGTTATAGCGCGCCATGCTAATAAGACAATTTTAAACATTAGGTATCACGTGAGTCTTGTTATATATATGTTGCGAGTAATAGTCATTAGATAGGACCAAGCTTATACAAATGTGTTTCGCTGTATAATCTGAAATAGTCATTTATCCCTGTTTCAGAATGAAGAATTAGTATTTTTCCTGTTTGCCAGCAACATCCGTCACTTAGGCCGTGCAGAACGACATATTCGTTTGATTTGTTAAATTCGATGTTTGGATGGCTCTTACCAAACATATCTTCCAACATTGAGGACAACGAGTTGTTGTGATGTCTAATATGTGCATAGTGCACTGTATAATTCGAAACATTTTGCAGTGACAAAGTCGTAAATAAAAAATAGATAAGTACATGTATATCAAAATATTAACATGTAAAATGAAATACATCTATTGTGAATGAATTATGTTTGTATTATAACCAGACAACTTTTAATAGCCTAATTGTTTTTTTTTCTAGTAAGTTATTTACATTTTACTTATATTATTACTTGTCTTTTTGATTGATTAACTTATTTATTTGTTAAATTCATTCCTTGTACATCCAACATCTAAATATGAAAAAAAATTGAAATAAAACATGAATATATAGAATTTAAAATAAACGGAATGGGTTAAATTGACAAATATGGATAATGACCATATCCCTGTTTACAGCTCAAAATCGATAATTCAGAAAATCAGAAATCGAAGGCATACAAAATCAGGACAAAACAGGAACAAAAGCAAACAAACAAAAACCTCCACCATATGAAAAGAAGCGAACTCCCGACATGGGAGCGAGACCAGGTGCCCAGGAAGAGTAAGCATCTCCTGCTTGCATGCAACACCCGTCGCTTCAATTCGGTAGAACTGTCACATCCGGTGACTTCCATTTTGGAAGACATAGAGTACAATCTTTGGTTGGATGGTTATAATGATATATGACAGAATATCATCCACCAGTCTGGAGAGTGGGACATCATAGTGCATGACGAGTTCCCCATATCGACCGTAGAACTTCCTCAGTGACGATGTTAGTCGGTCACAAACATATACCTGACTGAGAAGCTTATCTGAAAGACGCCTAGCTCTCAGAACAAAATCCGTATATTTGGTACTTGCTCTGGCATAGCGGATCAACTGAGATATGAACGCGCCATAAGCAGGCGATGAAGGGATGTTGCTTCTCAGAAAAGGAAAGTTTGTAATGCTGAAATTGAAAGCGTCACGTTTGTCATAGAGTGAGGTGTTCATGTGACCATCAGTGTCGTAGGACAACATTATGTCCAAATAGGATGCTGAATTATTTGTCTATGTAGTTTCTTTGACTTCAAGCTCCGAAGGATAGATACTGCTCAGGTAATCCGCAAATTTTGGATTATTGATGGACAACACATCGTCTATGTATCTGTAAGTGAAGTTGAAGTCAGAAGCTAAGTACATTTTCTCTTCAGAGACCAAAGATTGAATGAATTCAGCTTCTTACGAGTAAAGAAAAATGTCGGCAAGGAGTGGGGCACAATTGGTCCCCATTGGAATTCCGACAATTTGCTGGAAGACCTTTCCTCCAAACACCACAAAAATGTTGTCGATCAGAAAGTTTAACATCTGAATAATGTCTGTTTCAGTGTACTTATTTTCAGAATCGGACTTTTCTTTTACACAGTAGGTTCTGTCATAGTTAACAATAATAAATTTGTATTTGCAATTACCGTTCTTACTTGTAAACGCATTACTTATAATTTTAGCGAGTCTTTCTTTCAATTTAGAATATGGAATTGTAGTGTAAAGTGTCGAAAAATCAAAGGCTTTGATCGAATTGACTCTACTAAAATGAGTGGATTTCAGATGTTCTAAAAGTTCCTTCGAATTCTTTAAAATCCACATCTGGTTGATACCACTGCGAGAATATACTGTCGAACAAGTTTTTTGAAGCCCAGATTTGATTTCAGATAAAACTTTGGTGAGAAAGATCGATACAGATTTGGTAGAACATTTTGAGGAACCAGCTATGAACCGTTGTTTGTACGGATTCTTATGCATTTTAGGTATAGAGTATAAGTATGGTAAATCTAAATCTAAATTTGTAGTGTCGAAGCCAAAGGAAGCAAGAGCTGATTTGTGGTTATCTATTATTTCAGAGGGAGAAAGGTTTGTTGCGGTGTAAGTGGGATTTCCAGGTGTCGAATTTAAACCCAACTCTTTAACTAGACTGTCGAAATAGTACTTTTTGCAAGTAAATGTGTAATTATTTGAGGCTTTGTCCGCTGGTGTGATGACATAATGTTCTTGGAGGTAGGTAAGCTCTGTGATAACATCAGCGTCTTTAAATATAGACACGAATCTGGTGTTCACAGTTGATATTAATCGGTTAATTCTAGATAAAAGTAACCCTCTGATGGATTTTATCCATTCGGAAAGGGTGTCGCGCTGTACACCCTCTTTCTTTGCCCAACGTCTTGCATATTCCTCACAAGAGTCCATGATAATTTTGACATTTTGGTTCCATGTAAAGGACATACTTTCTCTGTATTTGGG
The DNA here is from genome assembly GCA_033119305.1 of Pinctada imbricata. Classification (NCBI taxonomy): domain Eukaryota; kingdom Metazoa; phylum Mollusca; class Bivalvia; order Pterioida; family Pteriidae; genus Pinctada; species Pinctada imbricata. The sequence continues at coordinate 42,841,309 of VSWD01000004.1, read as the reverse complement.
ACCCTTTTTTAACAATTCTCTCAACTTGTCACCAGTAATAACGTGTCCACAAGGAGAGTAGATGAAATCCGATGAAGAACATTCGCAAAGAAGTGGATGTAGTGAGGGATTACTTAAATCAATACACTTCAGGAATCGATTGTAATTGTAAATTTTAGATGCAACTGTTGGTGTGTAGCTATAGGAAATACAAGGAGTTTCTTTTCTTTTGAAATATGATGGGTTTTTTTCCTGTGACAGTTTTGTGATTCAAAATTTGACCAAGATTCAATTTATCAATACCTTCGTTTGCGAATCTTACTTTAATGAAAGGACGGTTTGTTTTCTCTTCTGATTTATCTGATCTAACTGCTTGAAATAAACGAAAAGTAGAAATGTCCAAAATGACTCCTTGTAGTCTGTATTCTGGGGAACGTGTATCGGTAAATGTGAGGTCCTTCGTACATTCGTAAATTTCGTGTAACTTCCGTAAAGGAACAGAGTATAATTTGGTACGAATATAATGCAGGCCTAGAGGCTCATTCAAAAATGGAACCAATGACAAATATGAATAATGCCCATATCCCTGTATACAGCACAAAATCGACAATTCAGAAACCGAAGGCATACAAAATTAGGACAAAACAGGAACCAAAGCAACCAAACAAAAACCTCCACCGCATGAAAAGAAGCGAACTCCTGATATATCGAAGGAGAAACTATGTATCTCAGGCCTATCATATTTACAAATGCCATGACTTCGAGGTCTTCTTTGTTGTCTGTTGAATAAGCTAGTCATATTTACCGATTGACAACCGGGACTTGTTAAGTGTGCTATGCTGCTGATATTATCGTTGCACCAATGGGGCGCTGCAGTGTTAAGATTTTTTATCCAGAACTCTTCTCTGCTGCGACGGAAAGGGATTGTTTGTGGGTTGATATATTTTCTCCAGGATTCTGACTCTCATAGATAACACAGAATGATCGGCCTGGTCAAAATGTCGATAAAGAAGTTGACTTCCTTTATTATTTATTTTTGACCGATGTCCTGACATTCTGTTTCGGAGATGACCTTTGGTTTAACCCTACATAAATCAATCCACAAAGTTAGCACTCAATTCCGTACACAACATTACATGTCTTACAGTTTAGGTTTTCAAAACGATGCGTGTTTAACATATCCCACCCATCCTGCTACGTTTTCGGTACATTTTTGGACATTATGTTTTTCACACTCTTTGGCCATATTACATTGTTTAGATTAAGGATCACTGACGAGGGTTAAGTACCCGAAACGTTCATGTCTGGTCGATGCTGAAATTTTATCATTTCTTAAATGATGCTATTGAAATTGAAGACGTAATATTGGTCCTTTTTGCACATTTGAAATTGGTAAAGTGAAAACATAAGATACCTTTCAGTTATCTCTTTATCTATCATCTTCTCGATTGCCTAGTTAATGGAAACTTGCACAATTTTAACATATTCCCTTGGATCTTTTATTCCCGAACCTCGAATCGTACTTTTGTCTCTGGTATACTTGTACCTGGTATCTACAAGAATTGAAACTCTATATTAATTCAGGCTGTAGTGACGTTACTCAGCAATAGGAGCAATTTAAGATTACGCGTAGAATATATTCTCTTCCTCTATTTATACTATGGAATATACATTTAAATCATACATTGTGAAGGAAGGCATTTTCAATCTTGACTATCAATCCATAATTGGTTAATCCTAAAATATCATAATCATAATTGGTTAATTCTAAAATATCGTTATTAAAATTGCTTATTCGCTTGATTCTCTTTCAGGATCCATGCGCGGGGATGTCTGGTGAAGTTATTGAATATGTATATTTGCACAAAATTCTAAGTGGAAGGGTTATTAGGAGGCAATCCGGACATCTACATAATTTGTTCCTCATATAAGAAGCATAGCTTAGTCGACTTTGGCAACTTTCTTCTATTTTATAGATTTGAAACAAATGAGATTATACTTTTTGGAACAATTATGGTAATATGTACATATAAAATGTCACCAAAAAATACATATTTTACATATTTTTTTTAATAAACATAAATAGCATAACAAATCTCGAAAATATGGTTAAACTTGGTCGAGTCATAGACAGTCTGCTACATGTACTTAATAACTTAAATGACAATTTTATTACTCGAATGAATTAAAGTGTAAGAAGGAAAAACCGGATTTCCGCAAATATTAGGTTATCTAGTATGATTGATAACATTATTATTATTAAATGTGTAGTAAATACTTTCAAACGATTGAGAAGTTAGGATAATAATTCTCACAAATGTAAATAAACAACATGAAACTGTATGACTCAAACATTAACTATAAAACGAAAAGAATTACTTACACTTCCATATCACAGATGAGAATTTACTGTCCGAACGGCTCACTTCGGAAACTGGATAAACTTGATTTTGATGACTTTGTCATGCAGAAATTAAAATAGTGGAACAGTTAAAATCGTTCCCTGTGACTTGATGTTTAGAAGTGTATTAATTACTTCTTTCCAGCTATGTCGCCAGAAAGAAGCTTCGTTTTGGTCCTTTATCGATTTGACATCATATATATTATTTTGCTATTTCGGAAACTTTTCATTTCATTCAAAACTATCATCGAAATTAAAGGAGGTTAACATCTTAGCACCATCCCTCCAATGCTATTTTGAACATATATTTTATTTGTATATGCTACTGAATCGACCCTACAGGAAATGGAAGCCGCGTGCTCTTTGTAAAGTAAATGCACAAATCTTAATTCAAAAAATAAAAGAGGGCGCTAATAAAATGAATATCGGTGGCTCCGCTGGAAGCATTACTGCTGAGAATTCAACATTCGAAACACGTGTCTGGTGCAGGAGAAATTGGTTTGAAATTTTATTCATGAAGGTATAGAGTTGGAACAATTCCGTATTATTTCAATTGTCAAATTCTGACGTCATAAAATTATATAGAAAACGTTCCTGAATTCTGGGAATGACGCTACAAAATCAAAATTGACAAATATGTACAATGACCTTGTCCCAATATACAGGACAAAATCGATAGCTCAGACAATCATTAACCGAATGCATACAATTGTTCAACATCATCAGTTTTTTTAAGAACAGATAAATATGCAGCATGGACCAGGTATACACGTTTCGGGTACTAAATCTCATTAGTGATCCTCAATCTAGACAAAGTAATATGACCAAAGAGTGTGAAAATTATTATGTCCAAAAATGTACCGAAAGACAGCAGATTGGATGGAATATGATATGCTACAGGACCCATGTTTTAGAATTTTAAAGAAATTTCGATCACATATATTTTTGAATGCGTTGAAACAAAGGAGGGGATCTTCAACAACACCAGGTTGCAGCACCACCCACAGCAAAACACCAAAAACACCCTATATAAAAACACAGAGCAGACATGGACAGAAAAAGACGTAAAAGGGACAAGGAACACCAACACACGACACAGAAAGAGCAAACACAAAGGACAACGCATAAACCAACGAGACCAATGGGCCACCCGTGCCGGCTTAGGACGGCCATCTGCCACAAAAAAAAGCAGAAGGTGTGGTTATCCTGGATTACGTGCGCACAACCCTCCCACTTTTCGGATTACCCAGAGGTCTCGAAGAACGTACAATAGTAGTGTGAAACAACCTCCTCACTTTAAGATGACCACTCACAAATAAGAACGCAAAACGCAGTGGCAAAAAGAACAGATAAATTGGCAACATGGACAAGACATGCACGTTTCGGGCACTCAACCCTCGTCCGTGATCCTCAATCTAAACAAAGTTATATTACCAAAGAGTGTGAAAATAATGTCCTAAAATTTACCGAAAGACGTAGCAGGATTGGTGGGATATGATGCTACAGGGCCCACAGTTTAGAAATATCAAGAAATTTTGATTACAGAAATTTTCAAGTGGGTTGAAGAGACGATCAACCGAAATTGATCGAACTTGGCTACATTAAGATATCATAAACTTGCAAAATATTTTTGGAAATTTTACAATAATTATTCGGAACTTCTTTCAAACTTTTAGACAACTCTAGCATCAGAGCATTTCCCTGTATACAGCACAAAATCGATAATTCAGAAAATCATTTCCTTCATTTTACGGTGACCTTAGTAAACAAAATCAGAAAGATCAAAGGCAGATTAAACTTCAGCCAAAACTGTAAGGAAATAGTCGGTCGCCTGCTTTACGGAGGATATGATCCCATAGTCATCAAAAGAATAATGGGAATGGTACTGGATCAATCTGCAGTTTTGTACAAGTGTCTTTCCAACGTTTCACACTGGCCAATCGTGACGACGAGATTCCATGACGAGCCTTGTTTAAATCTCGCCAGAGAAGACTGAGCCCTGAATCTCTGTCCTATATGAAAGGTGGTATCTTCTCCGGTGATTGATCTTGAGCTCGCTTCAGCCAGCAGAGCACAGACTGTTTTACGCATGCCATAGCAACGTTTTAGATCAATTGACATTATATTCGTGTTTCAAGATGCCGCTGCGTTTAACTGTTTTGTTTGTGATGTCACCTTACAGTGAAAAGGTTTATGATGTTACAACAATTGTGCGTCTATGGAGACTTCTGTGTATCCGGATAAGTGCGAGGGTTGTGCGCACGTGATCCGGATAACCACAACATTTGCTAAAAGCATCAGGCCGTCCGAAGTTGGTGCCGGGTGCACAATGGTATCCTTCCTTTTATGTGTTGTCATTCATGTTTGAGGTTCCTGTACGTCTGTTTTGATTGTTTTGTATGATGTTCTAATGAATATTATTGTCTTTTTTTGCGATTTGTACTTTTGCCTGGTGTCATTTATTCGTCACTTTCTTGTTGGTTAGTTTACCTGGTGAGAGCAGGGTGGTCATGCTGGAGATCACATTCATCATCTTTCCATTTTCCTTAAATTGAAACTTTAAAGATAATTATCTCATGTTTTAAATGGAAATTATATCATTTCCACACACAGCCTTAAAACTTTTAGTTATGGAATACATCAGATCGGCCTTGACTAGAACCATTGTACTCAAAGCTAGTATACGCACATTCTGTGAACTGGTTAAGTCTCCAAATCAGTTCAATTTTTTTATACTCGAATGTACCGATTAGAAAATGAATTAGATATCTTCAATGCATATTCAACAAAATAATTAACCATTGTTATCCCGATTTGAAAAAATCATAGATTGGGAGAGACAGGAACTGATATCTTAGAAATAATTAGCTCATGGTTAGATGGAGATGATCATTTCCACACCAAGCCTTAGAAATTCTAATAATTTATTATGGAAAACATCAGATCGGCCTTGACTAGTACCATTGTACTCACAGCTAGTGTACGCGCATTCTGTGAACTGGTTAAGTCTCCAAACCAGTTCATTTCTCCAATCAATTTATGACCTAATAAACCAAGATTTCGTAGAAGTGGAATTATTTTAGTTTTTATCTTGCATAAACGAACTCTATACGTATGAAGTGGAAAATCACTGAATGATATTAGAATAAAGGCTTATTTTATACATGACTGAAAATCGAATATTTGAAAAATATTCGACTTTTTTCAAGTTAGACAAAGAAGGAAACAATGTCATAACACATCTTCGCTTAAACTTGTTTATGAAATATTGTTCTTTCAAAACGAGAGTTGATACAAAAGTTCAGATTTTTGTGTTTGATTTTCATTTTCTGAATTACTTCAGCCATAGCGTCAATAATTAAAACAAAGTAAAAGAAGGGAGGGAATCTCCAACCATACCCGGTTGCAGTACCAACAGCAAAACATCCGACACAGAGAAAACGAGTACGGCAAGAGACAAAATGGATACATAGGACATAAAAAACATAAAACGCAAAATACTACACATAAACCAACGAGACCAAATGGTTTGGTAACCGGTGTCGACTTAGGGCGGCCATCTGCTACGCAAGTAGCAAATGTTGTGGTAAGGCTATTATTCAATTAACTTTGCCGACAGAATTTAAATTGGATTTCTGGTTTCGCCTGTATATATGGAAACATTGGAATTCACATTTCGGTAATTTACGCTTACGTAATTTAAGGAGTTGTAAAGGTATTCAATTAAGTTCATTTTATAGAAAAATCCGCCTTCAGTATACCTATTTTTTCATCGTTCATTTCGATTTTTGCTATTCATGTTCTAGTTCACGTGCCTGTGATGAATATCTTCAACTTCGGTTGGTTTTCTAATGTCATTCTTTGATGTCCTTTTTGTATGTTTTCCGTCCCTCGCTGTGTAAGTTCACTCTTTATTTTTGCATGGGGGACTAAACGTCTTCAAATCCAATAGCATCATTTAAGAACAGATAAATTTGCAGCATGGACCAGTGTTAAGACTCGGTTGCAGCATCCATATCAAATTGCTGCAACATCCCCATGCGAAAGCAAAGAGTAAACTTCAACAGCAAGAAACGCATAAGTGACATCAAAGAACGGCATTTTGTTTTCTTTTGTTGTGGTTTTTTTTTTTTTTTTTCATTTCTATCACTATATATATATATATATATATATATATATATATATATATATATAATCAAAATCAAAGTGACATAATGACGATTAAATTTGTTTATTGCACTAAACGTTTTCGCCTGTTGGCTCTTCAGAGTTGCAATGAATATTCATTGCAACTCTGAAGAGCCAACAGGCGAAAACGTTTAGTGCAATAAACAAATTTAATCGTCATTATGTCACTTTGATTTTGATTATATTGACTATACCGGGAATGGATATTTATTATTTACTATATATATATATATATATATAATATACGTATGTATTCTCTTATTATTCTATTTATGATTATTGTAATTCTAATACTATTTGTTACCATTTGTGTACAAAACAATGTACCAATATTTTTTACTTCTCTGACTAATCTGCATTCTAATTCATTCTGTTTGTTTCACGCATTCTGATTGGTTCTCAGGATTTCTACAAACATGTATAACGACGATATACATGACAAATATGGATAATGACCATATCCCTGTCTACAGTACAAAATCGATAATACAGAAAATCAGAAACCGAAGGCATACAAAATCAGGACAAAACAGGAACCAAAGCAAACAAAAACAAAAACCTCCACCATATGAAAAGAAGCGAACTCCCGATATGAGAGTGAGACCAGGTGCCCAGGAAGAGTTAGCATCTCCTGCTTGCATGCAACACCCGTCGCTTCAATTCGGTAGAACTGTCACATCAAAGAACGGCATTTTGTTTTCTTTTGTTGTGGTTTTTTTTTTTTTTTTCATTTCTATCACTATATATATATATATATATATATATATATATATATATAATCAAAATCAAAGTGACATAATGACGATTAAATTTGTTTATTGCACTAAACGTTTTCGCCTGCTGTAAACCGACTCACTTGACATACTTTGACATGTATCCCTACAAAAATTTGTACGTTACAAGTTTTAGCGCACTTTTTATGTATGACGTCGTGATTCCCTTGCTCTGTGCTCCAGTGACGCCATACTGTGACATAAAACTACAAGTTCTGAACTTGTAAATGGCGTTCCCCACTTATAAACAAGAGAGCAAGTAAGTTTATTATTGATAACACTTTGATTTTCCGCCATTGTAATAAATACGAAGCAGTTGTATTTCATATTTTGCAGCGGAATAATTTCTGTTGGTCGTTGTTAGTCCTCCGTAGCAAGGTTGCCTCTAAAGCGATAAATGAGACCCTCCGAGGGGTATAAAGAGTTAAAATATGTCACACAAATTAGCCCCGACGGTATAACTGCGTCTCCAACAGTATATCTTACATATAACCGTCGGAACCACAAAATACAGTACGATTATCCCCTAATTCTGTAACCTGCTGGAAATAAGAACAAAGACTACACAAAGAGAGTAAAGAATAACGAGACAACCTAAGTTGGATATATCCATCAGTGGCACTAGAACATAAATAAGTATAGCAAAATGATGTGGATGCTGCAACGGAGTCCTTTTTGAGATTCCCTACTTTATCAGTTATAGGGTTATTTCCTGTCATACTTCCAACTCAAAGTAGGTTTGTAAATTAGTGAGGGGAAGGGGGGGGGGGGGGGGGTCGAAGCCAGGGGCCGAACCTCCTTCATATTTACACACCTTCTCTGAGAAGGAAGTATGACGAGAACTAACCCTATAACGAATTTATAGCGCCGAGAACCATTTTGTAACGTTTTATTTGTAATTCCATATTTACACATATACTTTGAGTAGAAAGTATGACGGGAACTAACCCTATAACGAATTAATCGCGCCGAGAACAATTTTGTAACATTTTATTTGTAATTCCATATTTACACACCTACTTTGAGTAGAAAGTATGACGGGAACTAACCCTATATCGAATTAATCGCGCCGAGAACAATTTTGTAACGTTTAATTTGTAATTTTTGACGTTTCAAAATTTAGTGACATACCTTAGTGTCAAGGTAGGACAACAAGTGACCGTCATACTGCGTCGTCATTAGCTGAAGTAAGTACAAGGCGTGATAAATTTCAGTGGAGCTATTTACAATTCGTATGAAAAAAAGTAATTAACAACAAAACTTTATATTCAGGTTTGAGTACGCATATAGATTCATCGTTATTGTTATTTCTGCATATTTTGTGTCTTTCCCTTTTTGTGTTACACAGGTTACGGAGGTGAGAACTTACAGGCACATTTATACGTCTTCAATCAGATATATTTCACCAATTAAACTTCAATTTTCATACCAATACAAAAAAAAAAAGAAAATAATAAGAAAATCAAAAACAGACAACATTTGGGATAGGCAGAAAAATTAACATTTGTTCAAAATTTAGTTGAAAATATAATTAATGGAATTAGAGCTTTTCCACGATATTATTATACGTCTGATACTTAAAGAAGTGTCAGACACTATTTGGGATAGGCAGGAAAATACATACGATATATTTGGTTAAAATTTTTAAGTTAAAATTGCTGCATTAAAATAATTGGCTCATGGTCAGGCTGATATTGATTTCCCACTCCAAGTTTCCTGATATTGAATAATAAATTCCAATCGACCTTGGTGAGTATCACTGCACTCACAGTAGCTCGGCACATGCTATTGGCTGGTTGAGTCAACAAAACAGTTCACTTCTGTAAGCATATAAACATAAATACCCTCATTTCCTAGAAATAAAATGATCATTGCTATCTTGTTTTCAGAGAATTGTATAAGAATGCATTACAACAAGTCCAAAAATGCAATATTTCAAATTTGGCTTAATGTCAAGAAGGGACCAACAGCAAAACACCCGATGCAAAAAACACAAAAGACGAGCATAGTATGAGACGACAAAGAGACATACGACATGTAAACATCAAACACAGAAGACTACACATAAACCAACGAGACCAATGGGCAACCGGTTTCGACTTTGGACGGCCATTTGCCACGCAAGTAAGCAAATGGTGTGGTTATCCTGGATTACGTGCCCACAACCCTCTCACTTTTCTAATTACCCAGATGTCTCGAAGAACGTACAATTGTGGTGTAAAACGTTTTCAAATTAAATAGCTGACTCTCTCCAGGTACCTGGTCTCACTTCGGAATATTGTTCATTCCGGGGTTCGCAACCGTTTCGATGGGAATTCTCACGATTTTGCTTTGCATTCTCGACTTTGAGACTGTTTAACGGTGTTTATAGCATCATTTAATAACAGATAATTTGCATCATGGACCAGACATGCAGATTTCGGGTACTCAACCCTCGTCAGTGATCCCAATCTAAACAATGTAATTATAATTTCTAACAATGTACCGAAAGACGTAGGCAGGATGAATGGGATATGATGCTACAGGACCCACGTTTAAAAAATTTAGATAACAGAAATATTCGAATTCGTTGAAGAAACAGAAATATTCGAATTCGTTGAAGAAACGTAAGTTGAATACAACATTAGCAATGCCCTGATTACTTACAAGGAGAAGATTCCTATCCTTTCTTGGCATCTCAGTTCATATCCATTTTGTGTTCACTTTTGATCCCTTACCGAATATTTCATTTTTATAGAGCTTTATTTTGAATGTTGCATGTTTTTGTGAACCCATTGGCTATTTCTTCAAAATCTGATTTTTGGTATGGCGTTTAACTGTCTTTCGCGGCAAGATGCAAGAGAACATTGAAATGATCTCTAATGAATGACCCAAGCAGTACAAACAAAGAAAATATGATTATCTTTACTCATTTGATACACGTTTCAAATACCAATTCAGGTATTTGTTTTGCCACTATATAAGCGAAATTTGGTACTCAAGTTATAGGACATTTAATAAATTACGCTTTATTGAATGTGAAAGTGTTCGATTAACACGAATCTTTTTAAGCAACAAACCATGACATATTAATTGAATTCTCATCTTTAGCATACCTAATGTTTTGCCATTTTTGTTTACAGTTATTTAACTTATTTGTAAAAATTGAAATGATTACCAACAATGAAGCAATGTAATACATCAGTATGCTATCGTCGTTGAAAATTGAAGCAAATTTGTTGAATTTATCTTTTTTCTGTAATATACATGTATAACAAAGATTAAATGAAAAGTCCAAGTGGTCAATACGCATGTACATATCATGAAATTGCAAATTCAAGGAAATTATTATTCAAATTTTGTACCGGAAAAAATATCACATACGTCATTTGGGATAGACAGAAAATATATTTTGCGCAAAAGAATTAATTGCCATACTCAAAATAATAAGCCAATAGCTGAACGTATATCATATTTCCGCTACGAGTCTATTTCTTGACATGTGGTGGAGGTTTTTGTTTATTTGCTTTGGTTCCTGTTTTATCCTGATTATGTATGTCCTTCGGTTTCTGATTTTCTGAATTATCGATTTTGTGCTGTATACAGGGATATGGTCATTATCCATATTTGTCATAAGAAACTGTCCCTAAGACCATATCAAATTGATTAGATGGTCTATGGATTATCTTGTGAAAAACGGGGTGCGAGCGAGCGAAAAATAAATTTATTTTATTTTTTAAGTATTGCAGCTTTTAAGGTGCGAGCGAAGTGAAATAAATACTATTCTGATGTTTTCCGTACTCACAAAGGAATCCCCATAGGAATCTTGAGACTAGGAAGCCTGGCACATAGCAGTACGGAAAATATTTTCAAACATTTCCCCTCCTTGACTTTCATTGCCATGTATATGGGACAACAAATTTGCTCCCAACGAAAGTTTTTCAAACACAAAAAGTATTATTTCCTTCGAAATTTGTACAATCTGAGACTTCTAGACGATTTAAAATTTGCAAAAAATCATAACCGATCCTAAAAATGCTTGAGCCAGAAATTTATTGGTGCGGGCTAGCATTTTATTTTTATGATATTATTTTTTGATTTTTTTTTTAAATATGATGCGGGAAATCCAGAGAACATTTCATTAATTTGGTATGGCAACCCTTGTTAAATAAACCAATATTTCATTGTAATGGAACTATACATGTACTAGTTTTGTAATAGATGTAAATCGCAAACAACATAATGTAACATTATAAAAAAGATTAAAAATTCTTCATGAAATTCAGTAAGAAAAAGATGTATATCTAAAACAAAAAAGATAAGAATGACATATATGGATAATGACCATATCCCAATAGTACAAATCGATAACATTAAGATTAAAGTTCATTTTCTGGATTTAATGTAGATAACTTTTATAGACTCTTTGATAATTTCTTATCAAAAAGTCGATAAAATTCCCGAGAAATGACTAACAGAAGTAATTGTTATGAAATATATGTATGCCAAATTGAAGAAAAGAAATGGAAAATAGTCAAGGTATTAAGCCACCAATTACATTTGTAAAATGACATAACGAAAGAAATCAACCAAAGTGACCAGTAAATAATGCCAAAAAAAAAAAACCCCTCCACACGAAAAAGACCCATATTGCACATGTTGCAAGGACTTTTTTCTTAATCTAAAACAAAATTCATTATAGATTAGGCCATCTTAACAATCTAGCATGTGAACATACATATTAGGTAATGAATGGGTTGCAGAGAGTAAACAAACACAACCAGAAAAAAACATCACACAAAACATCAAAACACCAAACATAAAACGGCACATAAACCAACGAGGTCAATGGGTAAAAGGGTAATCTGTCACATTAGTAGCAAATGGTGTGCTTATCCGTATACATGCGCACAACCCTCTAACTTGTCTGATTACCCGGAGGTCTTTGAGATCATCTGATTGTTGTGAACATTTATGATAACAACCGCACTGTAAAATGACCAAACAATCAAGACAGCAAGGCCCAGCAGCCGAAGTAACACACACATTGATATAAAAAGGGTATTCGAAAAGCAGTCCAGGTTCTATCGGCTGGGGAGAGCACATGCATATAGTCACAAGAGGAATCCTGTCGATATTCAGAGAGGACAGGTGATTGGGATCCTGCCTTCAATGTTATACGCCTTCAATTTAATAGCATCATTTAAGAACAGATAAATTTGCAGCATTGACCAGACATTGCACACTTCGGGCACGCATCCCTCGTTAGTGATCTTATAAATAAACAATAAAATATGGCCAAAGAGTGTGAAAATTACAATGTAAAAAAATGTGCCCAAAGACGTAACAGGGTAGGTGGGATGTGATGCTGCAGAACCCTAGAAAGACTAGAAATTATGATCACAGAAATTTTCGAATGCGTTGACGAAACGATCGACCGAAGTTGATCGAACTTGTCAACATGTACCCTCGGGGACGGTCTACCAGCAGTGACACTCACCAAGTGGTACAAATGTAAAACTTTTAATTCAATAGTTTCATTTAAGAACAGATAAATTTGCAGCATGGATCAGACATATACGTTTCTGGTACTTAATCCCCGCTTGTAACCATCAATCTAAACAATGTACTACGAGTGCGAAAGTTATTATGTCGAAACATGTACCGAAAGACGAAGGATACAAGGTTTGAGAGGAACCTGTCCCGTCGTCACAGTCAGTGAAAGCGTTTAGATATGCAAACATGAAAAAGAAAACTTAAACGATCAATATAAACTCAAAGAAGTACGTAACAGTTATTCAGTCTCAAAGTCGAGAGGGCAAGGCAAAATCGTGAGAATTCCCATCGGAACGGTTGCGAACCCCAGAATGAACAACATTCCGAAGTGAGACCAGGTGCCCGGGGAGAGTCAGCGTCTCCTGATTGCATGCAACACCCGTCGCAACAGCTCCATGGAAACATAATATACAATCACGAAAGACTATTACATGTAATATCACATACTCTAGTTTATATATCAAACATTTATATGCTTTCCCATTAGCCAAAACTCTGTCACATGCAATTCGATCTATCGTCGTATTGAATTGCTTCCGGTCATATATATTGACGCGATTACGGTTTTGCGTATTAAAAGGAAATGATAGTCGGCAACAAACATAGTGCTGCTGGCATGACATGATGATTTTCAGCATTTTTTAAATGTGAAAAACATAAAAGATGAAGAGTAAAACATTTTTCTATGATACAAAATGTTTGTCTGAAAAAAAAAGAAATCGTGAAATCGAGCAGTGCTAGAAAAGAAAAAGCTTTTGCTACCATTTTCTATCGAAAATTTCATGTATATGGTTAACACGTAATGTAGAACACATATTATTCGGTAGATATGATGACTTATGGATTGATATATGATAATATTCATCTTCATCGGTCGTTAATAATGTTGTTTGGAGATCTCTGTTTGTCGTCTGCTACTGAGGTGGCAGATTGCCGTCCTAAGTCGGCACCGTTTGTCATTGGTCTCATTGGTTTATGTGTAGTCATTTGTGTTTTACGTTTTTCTGTGATTTGATGTTCCTTGTACCACCGCGTCTTTTTCTGTGTGTGTCTTCTTTGTGTTTTACAATGGGTGTTTTGGGAGGTTGCCGTTGGTGCTGCAACTGGGTGTTGTTGGAGATCCCCTTCTTTCTTCGAAATGAGCCATGTGAATTCCGCTGCCGTAACTGCAATGTAGTGGTGTTAGATACATTTATCTTCTCTTCTTTATATCAAATACTCCGCAATAGCTATCATTTTAAAAAAATAATTTGAATCTCAAAGTAACCTCAAACTTTCCATTTATATATTACAATGTTGCTTTTTGTACTTAAAATGAAATGTGTTGCGGACTTGTTGAAATTGGTTTCTATTTTTATACACTTTATTTTATCTTGTTAGTTTGGGCTATGCTCCCATCATTGTCATTGTGTTTTGTAATTCTTGTTTTGATTCAATGTATGTTATTTTTCCCTATTGATTTACAGATATTGTTTAAACCAACGATAAATTCAATCCCCATGCTTAATTGGTATTCGATTTGCTTATATTTTGAAGAAAAATGAATAAAAAGAAACGTCATTGATGAGAGGAGCAATCCATTATTTTCTTTTTATCTACAATTCTCAATAAATTCGCTTAGTCATTCATTATAGACTGAATTTAAGACAATCCCTATGAAAGAAATGTAATATCGTCCTTTGATATTATTATACTATGTTCAATGTCTCAAAATCAGTTCAAGACTAAAAAATCAATATCCTGCATTGAGTTTAATAATTATGAAATTTAAGCAAAGAACATACAATTTTAAGCTTATGATAATACAATGTAGTAGGTATTTTAGTTTGCAAAAATGGAAGTAATATCAAACAACACTTGGTTGCAGCATCCACACTCAAACACCCCATGCAACAAGCACAGTCAGGGATGCAGAAGGGACAAGTAAGACCTAATACAACATAGAAAAACTATACAAAACGACTTCACACAAGCCAACGAGACAAATGGGCATTCGGTGCCGACTTAGGACGGCCATCTACCATATCAGTAGCAAATGGCGTAGTAATACGGATTGCGTGCAAACAACCCCACACTATCCCGGTCAGAAAGAGGCCTCAAAGGACGCACAATTGTAGTATTAAATAAAGAAACATTTGAGATAAGATCGGAGAAACATGTTATTTGTGTCATGTTTAGAGAAACATTATTACAGGCTATAAAGACAAAATCCGTAAAGATTTTAGTATTTCAACAGGTTTATGCATTTAAGAAGTTGCATGCGGAATCATTATACACGTTCAGTCTTAAAATGAGTTCATGACTATGAGCTATTAGGAACTAATCAATATTTCTTATATAATTTCAGTCTATACATCGTGTAAACTATTTGCAAGCTACAAGGGCTGATAGATATGTTGTGAGCCTTGTATTTAAGGATTTGAATTTTATCAAGACATTTTGCATTATTTTTCTACATAATCCCCTGCAGTATCTATACACTTTTGCCATCGGTGTTTAAGGGCCTCAATACCACTTTTATAGAACTCCTTATCTTGATTGGCAAGAACGCTATCCACTGCAAGTATGACGTCATCATCGTACTGAAAGTGGGTGCCGGAAATAGCTGCTTTCAATTTTGTGATTAGATGAAAGTCGGATGGAGCAAGATCAGGTGAATAAGGCGGATGCTCAATCAGATGAACGCCACAGTGATGAATGGCAACCATGGCAGTGACAAACTTATGAGCAGGAGTATTGTCCTGATAGAACAAGACACATTTAACTAGCGAGCTTTCCGCGGCGCTTAACTTTAATATTTTCTCGTAACTGTGTCAGAAGTGAAGCATAGTATGTGCCATTGAATGTTTGTTCTTTATCGAGATGATCTATCTGCAGAATACCTTCTGCAACCCAGAAAACAGAGACTCACAACAAATTAATCAACCATCGTAGTCAAAATCTACAGTCATGCAGTTATGTTCTATAGGTATTTCGTACTAAATACTATTTATTTTTTATGTGATATGTATGTTCAAATAACTTTTCAAGTCGTCTTCATTGCAGGAAAATTTATTTTTATATGGCAGTACTTTCATTGTTTCGAACTGTTTGTTGATGTATGTTGCTTTGTAGATTTTTTAAAACACCACAGGCATGTAAACAACACAAACAAGGACATTTTTAGTATCTTACATAGAACATACAAGATAATATGTCTGCCGAACCGTGGTCCTAGTGAGGCTCGAACCAACAATCTTACGGTCATTGGCCCGACACTCTAACCACTAGACCACGGCGCCGACGTTGCTTTGTAGAGTTCATAGTCAGATGTCAGGCGCGTAGCCAGACGTACGCTTGTGCGTATTTCAAATATTTCGTTATTTCAAAAAATAATAATAATAATAAAGCTATAAACAAAAACTGTACAAAATGTCATTTCTGTTTCATAAAACTGCCCATGAGATGTCCAAGATATCCACCTGAATCCCACAGGCTTCATACTGTACCTAATAGGACCTTATGTAGGCTTCCAAATCCTCTCTTTTAAGGCATCGGGGTATAATACCCTACTTCCAGTTGTTTTGATAAGAGAGAAATTAAATACCACGAAGGTTACGGAAGACGCAATTTCGGCAATGTTCGGGACCATACATATCATGGTGGCTCGAGTGACACATTAAAAACATAAAATAACTAAAAATATGAAAGATATGAAAGTACATGACTTTTCAACGATATTGTTATTACACCCCAATACCTTAAAATGTGCTTCCATTTGAAAATCACTCGGGCTACGCGCATGAAAGTTTTCAGTGGTCACTGTGTCCAGCTTCTATTTTGTATGAGATTACGCAGGATATTCTTACGTTGGACAGGGTTTGAGTACCCTGTATTTTCAATGACAAATATGGATAATGACCATATCGCAATACATAGTACAAAATCGATTCAGAAAATCAGGCATACAAAATCAGGATAAAACAAGAACCAAAGCAAACAAATAAAAATACCCACCATATGAAAAGGAGCGAACTCCCGATATGGGAATGAGAGCAGGTGCCCAGGAAGAGTCATCATCACCTGCTTGCATGCAACACCCGCCGCTTCTCTGAAAGACGACTAGCTCTCAGAACAAAATCTGGATGTTTGGTACATTTGTACTTGCTCTGGCATAGCGTATCAACTGAGATATAAAAACGCCATAAGCAGGCGATAAAGGGATGTTGCTACTCAGAAAAGGAAAGTGTGTGATGTTGAAATTGAAGTCGTCATGTTTGTCATAGAGTGAGGTGTTCATGTGACCATCAGTGTCGTAGGACAACATTATGTCTTGATAGGAAGCTGAATTATTTGTCTCTGTACTTTCTTTGACTTCAAGCTCCGAAGGATAGATTCTGCTGAGGTAATCTGCGAATTTTGGATTATTGATGTATAGCACATCGTTTATGTATCTGTTAGTGAAGTTAAAGTTAGAAGCTAGGTATCTGCTCACTTCAGAGACAGAAGATTGAATGAATTCAGCTACGTACAAGTAAAGAAAAACGTCGGCCAGGAGTGGGGTACAATTGGATCTCATTGGAATTCCGACAATTTGCTTTAAGACCTTTCCTCCAAACACCACAACAATGTTGTCGATCTGGAAGTTTAACATCGGAATAATATTTGCCTCTGTGTACTTATTTTTAGAATCGGCCTTTCTTTAACAAAGCAGGTTTTGTCATAATTAACAACAATAAATTTATATTTGCGATCGCTGTTCGAGCTTGTAAACGCATTACAATATCTTTGACGTCCATTTTTTATTTCAGTTAAAACTTTGGTGAGTAAGATCGATACAGATTTGGTTGAATAGAATATTTTGAGGAACCAGCGATGAAACGTTTGTACGGAATTATATGCATTTTAGGTATGCAATATAAGTATGGTAAATCTAAATCTAAATTGTTTGTGACAAAGCCAAAGGAAGCAACTTTTGTCTCCGATTTTGATAGGTTTATCTAAAAACAAATAAACTCAACTCTTTAACAAGGCTGTCGAAAAAGTAATATTTGCATTTAAATGTGTAGTTATTTGATGCTCTGTCTGCTGTTGTGATGACGTAATGCTCTTGGAGGTAGGTCAGCTCTGTGGTAACATCAGGGTCTTTAAAGATCGAATCTGGTGTTCACAGTTGCTAGTAAGTTGTAAATTTACGACACTCAAAACATCTAAAAGTGTTGAAATCATTGAAAACATGAATAAATTAGTGATACTTTTTGGATCTAAACATCAAAATTGTTAATGAAGAAATTCATACAAGTGTGTATGACAAACGAGATGATTTTGGATTCAACATAGTAAATTTCCCCTGGCTTGACGGTGATGTCCCTAGATTACCGTCATACGGTATCTGTATCTTACAGCTCATCCGGTATGCTAGAGCATGTACTGATGTTTTGGAATTTCATAGTAGAAATTTCAAATTACAAAGAAACTGTTAGGTATAGGTTTTCGCTTTAACAAACTAGTAAAGACTTTCTGAAAATTTTACAAAAATTATGATCAACTTCTTTTGAAATTCGGACCCATACAAGCAACAGAGTATATTACTTTAGGTATTTCACAACCTGCATTTTATGGTGACATAATTAACAAAATAAGAAGAATTAATGGTAGTCAGCATAACTATCGAAAATGCGTCAGAGTCATCAAACGCCTTTTATACCGTGGATATGATTCTAATGTCACCAGACGGACACTAAGCTTGGTACTTGACCAATCTACAGTCTTCTACGAGCGCATTCTTAAGACTTGCACTCTGACTGACTTTGACGACGGGGCTCCATAACGGGCCCTATACAAACCTCTTTAGAGAAGACAGGGCCCCGACCACCTGTCCTCTCTGAATGTCAGTCGGACTCCTTGGGTGATAACATATATGAGCTCGCTACAGCCGGCAGAGCACGGAATGTATTACGCACGTCCTCTTTTTATATCCATTTACACATTCATCTGTGTTGCTTGGACCCCTACGTTTTACGGTCTTGTTTGTGTGTGGTCATCTAACTGTGAGGAGGTTGTTTTACACCATAATTGTGCGTTCTTCGAAATCTCTGGGAAATCGGAATAGTGGGAGGGTTGTGCGCACGTAATCCAGGATAAGCACAGCGTCTACTTTTTACGTGGCAGATGGCCGTCCTAAATCGACACCGGTTGCCCATCGGTCTTTTACGTTTAATGTTTCTATGGTGTGAGTTGGTGTCCCATTTGCGTCTTTTTCTGTGGGTGTCTGTTCTGTGTTTTACACAGAACAGTTGTTTGACAGTAAGTGTTTTGAATATTTTTCCCTGACATTGTCGCCATAGCACTCTCTATATAGAAAGAACCACAGACAGTACATGAATTAAATATATATATATTTTCATTTTCGTGCATGAACATCGACGGCGGGTGCGGCTAGCCAACAGGGGATGCTTACTCCTCCCGGGCACCTGGTCCCACCTCTAGCTTGCTAGGGGTCCGTCGATGCTCAATTTGAAGCTCTATTGTGAGTGCTGTTGAGATTATCGTCAGGATCTTCTTTAACTCTTTTGCATTGGGTGTTTTGGAGTTTTGCTGTCGGTGCTGCATCCTAGTGTTGTTGGAGACCCCTCCTTTATACGATACAAAATTATACAATGAAATAGCTCGCCAAGTCTTGCCCATGATAACTTTTGTACCAATCGATGGATTTCTGATCGGGCTTTTGATATGTATAAAAATATCGTGGGTGAGGCCTGGCCAGTTGATGAATTTTAAAGATGTGTGTGTGTATGTTTGTATGTGAAATATGCTGATTTTGCATTCAGGGCAAATGACGTCAGAACATGACGTCATACATCACGCGCGAGACGTTACGATGGCTCAACAGTACATGCATTGCGCTGTATTTTCAGAAACATTCAACATTGCAAAAAGTGATAATTGATCATTCATTTATTAAAAGCAATTTTGTGTGTGACATTTTACGGCCGATATGAATAATGTCGAAGGGTTCCAACTCTCTACCTTCTTGAAGAAAATTCCAAATCAATTTACATGAACCAGACACGTGTTTCGAATATTAAATGCTCATCAGTGATGCTTTGGGCGGCGCCACCATAAATAGTTTCAGTAGCGCCCTCTTTAATCTTTAGAAGTTAGATCTTTACATTTACATTACAGAGAGCGCGCGGCTCCAAATTTCCTGTAGGGTCGATTCAGTAGCATATCCAAATAAAATCTTTGTTCAAAATAGCATTGAAGGGATGGTGCTAAGATGTTAAACTCCTTTAATTTCGATGATATTTATCGGTGAAATGGCTAGTATCCGAAATAGCAAAAAAATATATTTTATGTCTCATTGATAAAAGGCCAAAACAAAGCTTCTTTCAGGTGACAGAGCTGGAAAGAAGTAATTAATACACTTGACAAACATCAGGCCATGGGGAACGATTTTAACTGCTCCACACTTCAACGTGAAATAAGTGTCTATATTAATAATGTCGAAGGGTTCCAACTCTCTACCTTCTTGAAGAAAATTCCAAATCAATTTACATGCACCAGACACGTGTTTCGAATATTAAATTCTCATCAGTGATGCTTTTGGCGGCGCCACCATAAATAGTTTCAGTAGCGCCCTCTGTAATCTTTAGAAGATAGATTTTTACATTTACATTACAGAGAGCGCCAATTATAACCAATTATAAGACAAACATAAGCTTCAAACTCAGAATCCAAAAATCAAAAAAGTAGTATTTTCTTTAAAAATTAATCAAAACCTTAGAAAATATAAAATAAAATAAAATTAATGGGAAATGTGCCAACAATGAAAATAGCGAATTATAATCTCACAAGACGAGATGACGGAGACAACATCATCATCCCATAGAAACATGACGGGCAAATGTACGAGGGCTGATTGATATGTTGTGAGCCGCGGATGCAGAAGGCATTCTGCGAACAGATTATCTCCGGAAAGGAAAACAATCAATGACACATACTATGCTTCACTTTTTACACAGTTAATGGGAATATATAAGACTTCTCACAAGTTTAAGGTGTTTTGTTCAATCGGGACAATGCTCCTGTTCACAAGTCTACCATTGACATGGCTACCATTCATGATTGTGGCTTTGATTTGATTAATCATCCGCATTATTCACCTGATCTTGCTCCATCAGACTTTCATCTATTTCCAAAACTGAAAGCAGCTATTTCCGGCACGCACTTTCAGTCCGATGATGACGTCATACTTGTGAGTGTTTTTGATAGTCAGGATCTTCTTTATCTCATTGCAGTGGATGACTTTCTGTCAAGATAAGGAGTTTTTAAAAGTAGTATTGAGGCTCTTAAACACCGGTGGCAAATGAAAATAGATACTGGAGATGATTTTGTAGAAAAATAATCCAAAATGTCTAATCAAATTCAAATCTATCAATACGAGGCTCACAACATATCAATCAGCCCTTGTATCTGTATGACTTAATATGGAGCAAAAACCGATGTTAAAACCTAAACTTACGTGACGTCACAATTCTGAGCTTGTTATTCGTGACGACTTTAGCGTTAATTTTATTTTTCGGCGGTTGCGTGCTTAATAATCATTTCCTAAATCTTAAGTTTTGCAAATTTATGATATAAAGAAATTTTTGTATACACTTCAATTTGGAAGGGGTTTTTTTTTCTTGTCGTTCGTGTCCTTGTTTTTATATAATATAGACATTTACAAGCTTTTAAAGTCTTTTCAGTGAATGACGTGTGCTAATCAATGACAGGGTTTTATCCCTAAAAAATATTTTCGATGCACGCCACAAAAAAAGCTACTTATTTCTATTTTCTTGTTATATTTCGCTATATCAATGTAGCAAAAGGAATTTTGCAAAGGAATTAATCGGTAGATGGACAGTTATACGTACTCCAACCTCAACAATATGTATCAAAAATAAGATATGGCATGGACAAATAAAATGGTTTATGATGGGGATGTGAAATCTCTCTTTCGAGTCAATGTCACTGAGGAACAGAATCAGCCCACGAACATCCTCTCTATAAAGAAAGATGAACAAGAATTAACAGACCAAAGTCTACTAGGTCGTTGTATGATTAGTGCTTTGTTTTAATGATCTCGCACTATGATATAGAATTTCCGATTATATTTTCTAAGTTTGGAAAAAATAGGAAGAATACCAAAAGTTGTATAATTGTGAATCTTCGGAGATAGTATAATCAAGGGGTTTTTTTTTTATTTTGGGGAAGGTGCCTATGCCTGTCCCATTTGGGAAAATTTGCGACATTTTGCTAAAATAGGGAAAATTTTGGAACAAATTCTCTCCAAGGTATAACCCTAAAGTATCATTTATTAACACTCATAATCTATTGTTTTGCTTGAACTGAACAAGGGATGAACAAAAAAACTTTTAAAAATGCATTTCGAAATAGGACATTTTGTGCTGACTTCCAGATTTGGAGTCTTATTTTCTCAGGTGATTTTTTCTTCTTTGGGAATTTCAGGGTGATTTTTTGGGAAAAATAGAGGAAATTTGGCATTGGGAAGGGGCCGAAATTCGGCCCCAAAACAAGGGAAAAACCCTGTAATCGGTAATCATCTTGAACAGTATATCATGAAGGGAATGAAAAGTTTTATCCCTACTATTGAGATTGTCGTCAGGACCTTCTTCGTTTTATTTATTATTTAAAATATATTGGGGCTGAGTAAATGTATTTGTTTGTTTTCTTTTTCTTATCTGCTGTATGTTTCCGCTGCAATCACGGCAAGGTCGTTACGTTACGTAACGTAACGTAACGTTGGGATCACCTGCTTATCTCTTAAAAGAAAGAACGACGGGTTAGCGCAGTGGTAGTGCACTCGCTTCTCACCTCTAAGGTCCCGGATTCGAATCCCTGATTCGGCAGAGGGGTCTGATATGGGAGGGTTTGTAGGTCGCCCACTCAGTCCTAGGAGGTTTTACCTGGGTACTGATGTTTCCTCATGCTCCAAGGACATCGTGAGACATTAATATAAGTTTGTGTAACTTGTTTTTAGACGTTGTAACATAAATAAAGTTTAAATTTAAAAGCAATAAAAATCTTGATATACATCATCTCTTTTAATCAGGCAGCATTATGATAATTGTGATGGATGAATTACTACAAAATTAGGGTGCGTACGCAATACGATGACTTCCTGAATCCTGAAAGTAAGGGCTTGCGTGTGACATTAAGTTTTGTTACATAATTTCATTGAACAAATGGAATTCATCTGTCACGCGACCTTGTATGCAGAACAAATATATTATGCTGTTTATGACTTTTCTACGCAATAAATTGTCGTATCGCATACAAAACTTGTGCGGTATTTACTTTCTAAGCATGGTTTGTCCTTCAGTCATTCATCTGTGAATAATTTATTAAATTGTGGGTTATGAGTTTACATAAATTTAAAAACAATATCAAAATATTTCAAACACAACTGATACATATTGAAATCAGTATTAAGACTAAGCGTATATCAAAGTTTTATTTAACATAATATCATTATCATTATACTAACGACTGCCTCTTATTTAAGATTTATTTTTTCATACCTTTATGAAAAATGATTTATCCAAAATCTTCAAAAGCAAATAAAACGTGATTGTTTTAAATACCGGTTTTATATCGGGTTAAATATCGGGTTAAATACCCGAAACGTGCATGTCTGGTCCATGCTGTAAAAGTATCTGCTCTAAAATGATGCTAATGAATTTGAAGACGTAAAACATTTGAAATGTTTCAATGGTACTTCTGACGTCAGCACTCACGGAAATAAAGGAACCCGTAGCAAAATATTGTGAATCTCTTCTAAACAGGAATGATTTAATTAAAAATTTAGGGAATGTGATTGACAAAATTGAAATCTAGAAATTTATTATCAATTGTCGAAACCAATCAAATGGTGCTTTCAATAATCGAGAGGGGAAAACTTATATCTGTACATCTGAGTCAAATATTTTCTTTTCTGCTACAGAATACAAATCATGAACATGTAGTGATCTGTGTATTGCCTTGTCCTTCCTCTTGGACAGCATTTATGTAAGATTTGGTGAGAATCTCTACAAGCAGGTTGTAGGGATCCCTACAAACATAGAAACACCATTTTTGGACTTAAATATCAAAGTTGTTAATGGTTAGATTCATACAAGTGTGTATGACAAAAGAGATGATTTTGTATTCAACATAGTGAATTTCCCCTGGTTTGACAGTGATGTTCTTAGATTACCGTCGTACGGTATCTACATTTCACAGCTCATCCGGTATGCCTGAGCATGACTTTGTACTGATGTTTAAGATTTTCATAGTAGAAATTTACAAATTACGAAGAAACGTTTAGGTCAAGGTTTTCGCTTTCACAAACTAGTAAAGACTTTCTATAATTTTTACAAAAAAATATTGTCAACTTCGTTTGAAATTCGGACCCATACAAGCAACAGAGTTTATTACTCTCTTTATTATATAACAGGGTATTTCACAAACTGTATTATATGGTGACATTATTAACCAAAAAAAGAAGGATAAAAGGTAGGCAGCATAACCATCGAAAATGCGTCAGATTCATCAAACGCCTTTTATACCGTGGTTATGATCCTAATGTCACCAGACGGACACTACGCTTGGTACTTGACCAATCTTCAGCCATATATGATCGCATTCATAAGACTTGCACTCTGACTGACTGTGACGACGGGAGAAGACAGGGCCCCGACCACCTGTCCTCTCTGAATGACAAATATGGATAATGACCATATCCCTGTCTACAGTACAAAATCGATAATTCAAAAAATCAGAAACAGAAGGCATACAAAATCAGGACAAAACAGGAACCAAAGCAAACAAAAACAAAAACCTCCACCATATGAAAAGAAGCGAACTCCCGATATGAGAGTGAGACCAGGTGCCCAGGAAGAGTAAGCATCTCCTGCTTGCATGCAACACCCGTCGCTTCAATTCGGTAGAACTGTCACATCCGGTTACTTCCATTTTGGAAGATATAGAGTACAATCTTTGGTTGGATGGTTCAAATGGTCTATGACAGAATATCATCCACCTTTCTGGATAGTGGGACATCATAGTGTATGACGAGTTCCCCATATCGACCGTAGAACTTCCTCAGTGACGATGTTAGTCGGTCACAAACATATCCCTGACTGAGAAGCTTATCTGAAAGACGCCTAGCTCTCAGAACAAAATCCGTATATTTGGTACTTGCTCTGGCATAGCGTATCAACTGAGATATGAACACGCAATAAGCAGGCGATGAAGGGATGTTGCTACTCAGAAAAGGAAAGTTCGTAATGCTGAAATTGAAGTCGTCACGTTTGTCATAGAGTGAGGTGTTCATGTGTCAGTCGGACTCCTCGGGTGATAACATACATGAGCTCGTTATAGCCGGCAGAGCACGGACTGTATTGCGTGCACCCTTTCTTTATAGCCATTCACATAATATTATTCATCTGTGTAGCTTCATCCCTTGCGTTTTGCGGTCTTGTTTGTGTGTGGTCATCTTACAGTGAGAAGGTTGTTTTTCACCAGTATTGAACGTACTTCTGGTCCTCTTGTTAATCGGAGCAGAGGGAGGATTGCGCACGTAATCCAGGATAACCAAGACGTCTGCTACTCGGCAGATGGTCGTCCAAAGTTGGCAACGATTGCCCATTGGTCTTGTTGGTTTATGTGTAGTTAATGTATGGTCTTTTGTGTTTCTATTTTCTGAGGTGGTGTTCCTTGTCCCATTTGCGTCTCTTTCTGTGGATGTCTGTTCTGTATTTTTGCATTGGGTATTTTGGAGTTTTGTTGTGTGTGCTACAATCGAGTGTTGTTGGAGATCCCTTCCTTTCTTCTAGGTACCTGGAGGATATTTTGACTATCATCTCTGTTTTATGTAATATATAAGAATGAAATTTACCCAAATGAATTGACACTCAATAAAGTATTGGCATACATATATGCCCTCAACTACCGACTTTTGTACATGGCAAACACTTTCTTGGCATAATAACATGTAGCCAAGTTCGATCAATTTCGAACTTGGCTACATGTTTTGTCGTTTTTCGTTTCTTCAAACGCATTCGAAAATTTCTGTTTACAAAATGTTCTCAAATTTCTGAAACCTGGGTCCTGTAGCATCATATCCAATTCATCTTGCTACGTCTTTCGGTATATTTTGGACATTCACTTTGGCTTTATTTAAATTGTTTGACATGAAGTAGTACTGACGGGGATTAAAATATCCGAAACACGTGTCTAGTACAACAAAATTAGAAATTTTGTAATTACAAAATTAACCGCTAAATCCATGTGGTGGAGGTTTTTGTTTGTTTGCGTTGGTTCCTGTTTTTTCCTGATTTTGTATGCCTTCGGTTTCTGATTTTCTGAATTATCGATTTTGTGCTGTATACAGAGATATGGTCATTATCCATATTTGTCATTGGTACTAATATATTTCAATATTGACAATTTCAACAACTAGGCTGGTATCGCTGCTGGTGGACTATAAGTCCCCGAGAATATCGCTCACCTATTTTTAGTGTTTTCGGACTGCATTGAAATATATTCTAAATTTCCTGTCATCAAATAAGACCTAAATTTCTAAAACTAAGGGGCAATTTTATCTCCCTCATTGCATAGCTCTGTCCTTAGCTGGGATTCGGCATACTTTTTTCGGTCATGTTTAGAATTGGGCTCATTGCTACTTCCCTCCAACGATTTTTGGCCTCATTTTCACTTAAATACGCTTCTGAATAAATCCTACACTAATTTTGGAGCCGCTCATTTTGGCAAGAGGAAATTAAAGCTCTGTAATGTAGATTGCGTCAGAAAAATCCACTTTCCCTTTATTTAAAATGTTTGACATGAAGTTCTGCTGACGAGGATTAAAATATCCAAAATACGTGTCCAGTACAACAAAATTTGTACTAAGGAAAATATATTTCAATATTAACAAATTCATAGATTTTGACCATATTTCATTGTTTAGATTAAGGATCACAGATGAGGGTTAAATACCCGAAAGGTGCATGTCTGATCCACGCTGTAAACTTATCTGCTTTTGAATGATGCTAATGAATTTGAAGACGTTGAACATACCCGTCTCCGAATGTGCTGTAAAAAAATTAATTTAGAATATGCATGTTATGCATGTACATTCATATGTATAAAGAATTATTGGAGTGCTAAGAAAGTCTTTCGCATTGTAAATAACTGATTGCATATTTAGTAGACATTACAAGCGTTAGTGTCTGCATACATTCTTGTTTTCTTTTAATTAATCAATTTTTTTTGCTTGTCAGGATTGTTCTGAATACTCTGACCTTGAGTTACTGAAAAATATATAATCAGGCCGGTCTTGCATTGTAAATGAATAATCTGACCCGAAAAAATTGTCACCCCCGCCCCCTCAGTATCAAATGGTCGTCCCCTTAGATTAAGGATCACTGACGAGGGTCTACTACCCGAAACGTGCATGTCTGGTCCATGCTGCAAATTTTTATGTTCTTTAATGATGCTGTAGAATTTGAAGACGTTTAACAAAGACACGTCTTAACATTCAAGACGATGAGATTCGGTATAAATTTTGTGTTGCTTGAAGATAGCACGACATGGTTCTTGATGTAATAAACCCAGAAAATTTATGTTTAATGACAACGAATGTCTTATAAATTAGTCAACCTCATTTTTTGGCGAAGCATAAAACATTCCTTCTATTCAGTACTGACGTTAAATTTGAAAGGTAATGTGTTCCTCTGTCAAGGGAAATCTTCTGGTAGGTCTCGTGACGTCACACATTTATAAATCGGCTAAATAATTATATAATCATAAATCTTCGCGGTGAGTTGCTTTGTCCCACATTTTCTTCAACCAATTTTGTCTTGATGTTTCAGGTTTCGTTAGAACGTTGATAGGCAATAGCTGTTTTGTGTCGCCGTGACGAATTGTTACGACGATTCAACTATTCTTCAATGTCGAATCTATCATATCATTGAATGATTGTTCAAAATGAAGCGACGTTACAATCTGAAGATATAACGCGAATATACAATATACAATATATAGTATACAATATACAGTATACAATATACAATATGCAATGCGGAGAAAGTAATAAGAAGCAAAACTACCAACCAATTTGTCAGCACGAAGTGATTCTACCAATGAAAAAACAGAATCGAAATGTCTCCTGTGTATTGTATTGATAACAATAAAGGGAACATAAAAAAAGATTATTACAGCAATAAAATAAAAAGAAAATTCAAATAGATAAACGGATACATAAATATCAAAAAAATGAGATTGATAAATAAATGAAAATAAAGTCTGATATATATTTTGATACGTAATATATTGCAACATGTTCTTTACCATGTTTACAGCATTAAAATTTATTTAAATTCATTTCTAATTTATTTTATATGATTTTATTTCTGCTTGGGTCGCGTCGGTACAAAAGAGAAATGATAAGCCATCAATTTGAAAACTAAAATCATATGTAAATTAAGAACTTTATCAGTAGATATAACTATTAGAAAAGTGATCGGAATAAATACCATGGCAACAGGTGGATGTCAATAAATCAGGAAAAATAGGGAATGACACTTCAAATTCTAAAAGAGGAAAAACAATTTCAATCAAATTTATAGGTGTGAAAGACATGAGGTGTGCCCCATAAATTAGCAGATGAAAGAATAAATACGAAATATGGACGATCTTTAGAATACAAAAAAGATTTCTCAATGAACACGACCATGTTTACCAAAAGACGTCAATGGTACATGTAAAGTGCATGTACAGGTGCGAATCTAGACAGCTGGAGATGAATCCCAGTATTTTCAAAAAATAACCAAAAAAAAAAAAAACAAAAAACAACAACAACAACAACAAAAAAAAAAAACAACAAACCCTGAACACAAAAAGGAAAAAAAAACAATGCACGCATAGGCGAAGATATAGGGAGGGAAGGTAGTCATTAACCCCATGGCATTTGTATCCCCCAAAGACTCCAAAAATAAAACAAAATAAAAACGCAAAAGAAAACAATCAATGTACCAATTTGTCCTACGGTTGAATTTCTTGTTTTTCATTTTTCTTTAGTCGGGACCCCTCCTCTCAATAAACAATCTAGATCCGCTCGCGATGAAAGCAACAAAATAGGCGGAAAATACTTAAAATTTGAAGGTTGATAAGAAGGTGATTTGAAGGTGAAGACGAGGCTGTTTGATGGTCCATGTCCGTATATAGGTTAATTATAGCTTATGCACTAAATACATTTCCTCTGATAAGACAAAAGTGTCTCGTTTTATAGTCAGTCTCAATGACTCGTCCTTATACCGTCCCAAAGTGTATCATAGTGTCAACAAAGATAATAACTCTCATTAAGGACCGTTGTATATATTTCCTGTCAAACATTTCCTGGATTCTATATTTACACCAGTTAAGACATATTTAGAACTTTTAACCTTTCGTTGTCCTGATCATTTGACCGAGAAAGATCCCAAACCACGTGTGCGAGGTTCTTCTTTTTTTTGTGTGTCCAGCAAATTTGGTTTTTGGTCCTCTTATTGAGTCTAGTTTTCCGTGATCATGGAAACTTAATGTGACGGTTTTCTCTATCTTTCGGGTAGAGCATTTAAGGAATTTTAATTCTGATTCATATTACATAGTTCTAAGTATATCAAACAGTGCACTAAATATCGATACTTTATCGCAATTATTTTGATTTCAACGCAGAAGTGTAGTTGTCTAACATTTGGTTTTATAGAGGCGTTTCTTGTGACTTTCAAGAATAGGGAAAACAGCTTCGACACGGCAATGCCACATACTCATCGAACACAGCGGAGCACACACATACATGATTGTAACAAACAATGGACATACAAAAAAAACTTCAACGACCAACTAAACACATGAGAAAACGTCAATACACAAACAAAACAGATATACTACTTAAAAAAAGTTTTGCATGACAAGTTTATTTTCTATTTCTATTTACTTGCATTATAAATGTATGACTTTCATACTCAATTTCCATAAGGTATCTTATTATTATTGAATTTGACATTTTCTACCATAAAGGAATTAAATTACTTAATCTGATTATAACTTCCAATAAGTCTCAGTATCCCTACAAGGAAAGACAGAGAAGTTTGAAAATTACTAAATTTTAAAAAAAAATTCAATATTTGATACAAGTTGCTATGAGGAATTATTGGAAGTGATTGACAATTACTGATCTGTGTTGAAGAATAAATACATTCTCTTTGCAACATTTTAAAGTGCAACAACAGTGTGCAAAATAAAGATGATGATAAATTCCCGATACCATACTGACCAATTCCCAGAAAGTTGCAAAATATTTGATAGCTCTGATAACGCGTAACA
Source organism: Pinctada imbricata (assembly GCA_033119305.1). Taxonomy (NCBI): domain Eukaryota; kingdom Metazoa; phylum Mollusca; class Bivalvia; order Pterioida; family Pteriidae; genus Pinctada; species Pinctada imbricata. The sequence goes on along the minus strand of VSWD01000004.1, from coordinate 42,811,042 downwards.
GGCAATTAAAGTATCAATTTACACCTTTTCCCGACTACTGCCGAGCCGTGCGCTGGTCAGTTTGCAGATAACCACATGTGGGAGTCTCTACGACAACTTATGAACGCTTATCTCAGTATACACATAAAGTTAGGCAAGTGAATGAAGAATGGCCTCGGAATTATACGATGTTTTAGACGAAGAATAAACTAGTTTGTCATTAGAATGATCAGAATTCGATGGAGAAGGACATGTCGTTTCTGATTTAAGCGACGACAGCCTTTCCGAAGACAATTTGTGCGGTTAATTTCGGATGACCAAATTACCGATGAACATATGCATCTAATGTCAATCTTTCATCATTAGCAATCTGTATACATTGTATATGAATTGTCATCATATAAAAACTGTTCGTCTATTCGTCTGCATTCTGCTTTCTTATAAATATTGATTATTTGTAAGCATCACGGAAAGACAAAGGGACTGTTTGGATAATATATATATAAGTATAAAAAAAAGGAAAAAAATAATCTAAGATGCGAATATGAAAGTCAGATATATGATGGGGGAAAGTGTTTCAGTGTACAACAAAAAATAAATGAGGAAGGCCAAACCAAATTAATTAAATGTTTTTTGGAGGCCCCGAACCACATTTATTTTAGGAACAATTTGCTCGCCCACACCACTTAATTTCTGGCTCAAAAATGTTAAAGGTTCGGTTCTGATTTCTGCAAACTTTAAAGCTTCTAGTAGACTAAGAGTTTTCAAATTTCCATGAAAATGATACTTTTTGTGTGTGAAAATTTTTGTTGGGAGCAAATTTGTTGTCCCATATATGGCAATGAACGTCAAGGAGAGGGGGGGGTTCGAAAATCTTTTCAGTACTGCTACGGTATGTGCCAGGCTTCCTAGTCACCAGATTACTATGGGGATTCTCTTTTGAGGACGGAAAACATGGAAATGTATTCCTGGGTAACCCCCTAAATAAAAAAAATATATTTCACTCTCTCGCACTTTAAAACTTCAATACTTTTAAAAAAGATTAAATAATTATATTTTCGCTCGATCGCACCTTTTTTCACAAGAAAATCCGAAGAACATTTAATTAATTTGGTATGGTCTAACTCTGAATACCAAAATATTAATAGATAAACAAAATATTAAAATATTATACTTTACTTATTTCCAATGCGTTTGGTTGATAAAGCCCCTTAATGTCATATATGAATAAAAATTATCATATTAAACAATGATAATAGGTAAAAAGAATTATACAATAAGACAAAAAGATGGTATAATAAGATATTGCGTTTAAACTCATTTGCCTTTAAAGCATAATCGTTTACAATGGCCAAATAAAAAAATAACTTGGAATAGAATTTGCCTAATAAAAAACTGTGTTTGTTTTTTTGTTTTTGTTTTTTTTTTTGTTTTTTTCGTTTTTACATATATATTTCAAAAGCATAAAATGATAGGCTTGGCCAACCCAAACGTCTCGAAACCCCTACCCCAACCCACCCCCGTAAAATGTTCTAGGTCGACCTCATGTTGAAGTCATGAAATTCTGTACGATAGTTCATGGAAGTTCCTCGGCGAAGTTGGTAGAGTTGAGTGGAATACCCCCCCCCCCCCTCCCCCCCCCCTTTCGAGAGTTCTCAATCATGTCTGGGCATTTTGACTTTTATTTTTCTCGTTTTCAATGTACAATTAAAGAATTTATGTGCTACTTTCTGTAGAATCTCCTATAATGTCTGGACGCTATATGTCCATCTGTTCATAAGTTGTCGTATCGCGCCGAGCACCGCCGAAGCCGCAAGCTGGGATGCTATCTTAATTACACACAGATGTACCTTTGTTAATAACTCTTGAACCAGTTGGACTATCAATTTGGTTCTTTCGCACATTAGTTAGAATGATCATTATAATATAGAAATTTAAAAATATAACTTTCACTGTTGTGGCACTTTAATTTTCATCTTAACTTATTCAACAATCCAATAGAATTCTTTTCAAATGATTCATTGGAACAAGATACTTATTGGCAGAATAGTAAAGGGAAATCCCATGTGGTGCAAAATTTATTTTTTTAGTACACACTGAAGCACAGTATATGCTGGGAGATCAATATGAACCCGCCGGAGACTCAGAACGGCCATCCTCTATATCCTTAACAAATGGTGTGATTACCCGGATTACGTTCACAACCCTACAACTTATCCAGATACACACAGGTCGCTTTGGGCATTTAATAAAAGTAAAATTATCAGATCCCCTTTACCGAATGATCAGTGACATTCTGGATTGCGATTAAATGGCTGTCATCATCACCAAACAAGAAATACCTGATACGTACATCGTGACAATCACCGAATTGACAAGTTTCCATGGAGCTAGGTGTTGCATATGATGTCCCACTCTCCAGAATGGTGGATGATATTCTGTCATAGACCATTTGAGCCATCCAACGAAAGATTGTACTCTATGTCTTCCGAAATGGAAGTTACCGGATGTGACAGTTCTACCGAATTGAAGCGGCGGATGTTGCATGCAAGCAGGAGATGCTTACTCTTCCTGGGCACCTGGTCTCACTCTCATACCGGGAGTCCACTTCTTTTCATGTGGTAGAGGTTTTTGTTTGTTTGCTTTGGTTTCTGTTTTATCCTGATTTTGTATGCCTTCGGTTTCTGATTTTCTGAATTATCGATTTGTGCTGTACGTATACAGGGATATGGTCATCATCCATATTTGTCATGCAATGAAGAGATTCTGAAGCTGAATCTCCCCGGGCGGACTGTTATTCATTCCGCGGATCGCAACCGTTTCAATGAAAATTCTAATGATTTAGACTAGTCTTAATGACTTTGAGACTGAATAACTGATGGTAGCTTCATTGAAGATGCACGGTAACGTGTTACATCAGAGAATAAATGTCAAAAACAAAGTTCGAAATCAGAATCAAAATAAAAAAAAAAAAAAAAAAAAAAAAAAAAAACACACACACACACACACAATCAAAAGGCTTACAAATTCTTGAAAAAAAAATATAATAAACATAACTTTCTTAAGAAAAACGATTGTGCCTCACATGAAATTCATATGAAATGATGAGCATCATGTAAATTTCACATGAAAGTTCCTCTGCGTTCGCGGTCTTGTTTGTGTGAGGTCATCTTACAGTGAGGAGGTTGTTTTACACCACATGTGTTCGTTCTTCGAGACCTCTGGGTAATTGGAGAAGTGAGAGGGATTGTGCGCACGTAATCCAGGATAACCACACCATTTGCAACTTGCGTGACAGATGGCCGTCCAAAGTCGGCACCGGTTGCCCATTGGTCTCGTCGGTTTATGTGTAGTCTTTTTGTGTTTGATGTTTACATGTCGTGTGTCTCTTTTCCGTCTCGTGCTGTACTCGTCTTTTGTGTTTTAGCATCGGGTGTTTTGGTATTTTACTGTTGATGCTGCAACGGGGTCTTGTTGGAGATCTCCCTTCTTTCATGTAAAATCATAAAAGATTTATATGAAAAATATTTCACATGAATTTCACATAATTTTCCTTCACATGAATTTCACATGAATTTTTCTAAGTGACCTTCACAGGAAACTGAATTCACATGATATCCATGTAAAAATCTTCACATGAATTTCATGTGAAACATTTCACATAAATTTCATGTTCATGCTCGTTTTACATAATTCCATGTGAACTTTCATGTAAAGTTCATGTAAATTTCACATGAATTTCATATGAGGCACAATTGGCTGTGTAATGCAGTTACGTAATATATAATTAATGTATCTTGGTAAAGTAGAATTGAATATGAGGCCCCGAAATCAGAAAAAGGGTCAGAAAATTATCAAAATTCATTGTCAGTTTCAAATTAATACAAATAATCAAGTAAGATGAAGTAATGAGATATATGCACTGTTATTCAAAAATGCAATAATTACTTTTCTTAAATAATATACAATATGACATCGCTTATAAAGATGAGAAGTTACACGGAACCGAAATGCCTTCTGCTTTGTTTGACTAAAACCGGAGTCTAGTCCATGAAATGCGGATACAGGTGCAGAATATTGTACTTGCCATGTCCTTGATTGGGGAATTTGTTATTGTTTATGTTATTAACGCCAATTTCCGACAGTTAAAGGTAAAGTGTATTAGATTATCAAGGACATTCGAATAGAGAAAGTTGTAAACAGCCCTGTCGTGTTTTATAAACATTTATAAGACACAATACTTGTAACAATATTATAGGGTAGGGTGCACTGCAAGCTCAAATTACACGTACACGTGTATGCAGCTGTACAAAAAGAGTAAAACGAGTATAAGTTTCAATTACGTTTTGCATAATCTCTCTCTCTCTTTCTCTCTTTCTTTAATTTGTTCAAAAGCCCCAGATTTTGATTGATTTAAGCATCAATTCAGGAAACATTTACATTGCGTGTCAAGTACCACCATGGTTTGTTATGAGTTGATTAAGTACGTTGTTTATTGTTTGTGCAAAAATTAAGGACCCCCTTGAAGGTCATTAATTGATGAATTAGTAGCGTAAAATAACATGCTGTACCACTGTCACAGCCCCCCTTTACGTAAAATAAAATCCTGTATGCACAAGTACAAGTCAACCCATAGACTGGGAAAATGAATTTTCGGATAAATTCTGAAACATAATTTCATTTACATAGTGGACAGATGGTCTCTTGGGCGAAGTTTGGACAGGGTTTGTCATTAATTTTGCTCCTTCGTCACAGTCAGTCGTTAAGAAAGCGCTGGTACAAGACTGAAGATGGTTTAAATACCACACAGAATGTCCCTCTGACACCACGATCATATCCAGAGTATAAAATGTAAGGCGATTGATAAATCAGACGCATTTTCGATGGAAAAAATAAGTTTTTCATGAATCCTTTTTATGTCACCATAAAAGGCAGTTGTGGAAATGCCAACGCAAAACTCTCTGTTGCAATTACAGATCCGCATTTCAAAATGAGATAAAGAAGATCTTGACAATAATCTTAACAACACTCACAAAAGAGCACCAAATAGAGCATCAACGGATCCTTAGCAGAGGTGGGCCATGGTGCCCGGGAGGAGTAAGCATCCCCTTTTTGGCTAGCCGCATCCGCCATCGATGTTCATGCATGATTCAAAACGAAAACAATATCCAACGAAAACAATATCAAAACACACTGACAGAGAGTGATATCTGAAAAATTCCCAGAAAGTTTAAGTACTTTATGAAAGCAGAATTTTTGGCATTTCTCTTAATTTACATCAATTTGTAAAAGATTTTAAGGCGTTCATTTTGTTCTGTATATATAGTACAAGTACATGTACACTAATAATAATCTGTGATAGAGGGTACTGACATCAATATTAAAAGAATCACGTTGCTTGCCATATGAATAGGACAGGAAAAGCCATTGTTTTGTTGAGAATTGACGTAAAACCAAAGTAAAAAAAGTAATAAGAAAAAACGGTCAATATATCATGACAATATATTTTTAAAAGTTTAAATAGAAAGGAAATAAAACAAAGGAAGTGTATAGAATTTCGTTAAACATTGAATAATATCGTTCATACATGTATCGTTCGCCTTGTTTTACAGTGCTTCTGCACTGACTTGAAATTTATCATAAATTTCCTGATACTTAATATACACAGCCAATTGTGCCTCACAAGAAATTCATATGAAATGAGCATCATGTAAATTTCACATGAATGTTCATGTAAATTTCATATAAATTTCACATAAGATTTATGTGAAAAATATTTCACATGAATTTCACATAAATTTCCTTCACATGAATTTCACATGAATTTTTCTAGGTGACCTTCACAGGAAACTGAATTCACATAACATCCATGTAAAAGTCTTCACATGAATTTCATGTGAAAAATTTCATGTAAATTTCATGTTCGCGCTCGCTTCACATAAATTTCATGTGAACTTTCATGTAAAGTTCATGTAAATTTCACATGAATTTCATGTGAGGCACAATTGGCTGTGTAATTGATAAATAATTCAGAAACTAAGGAGTACATTTGTATCTTCCTCGTGGTATAGCTGTCTTTAGCCAGCTCTTTGGCATAAATTTGAGTTAAAAAAGATCCTGACGATAATCTCAACAGCACTCACAACAGAGCACACAATTAAGCATCGACGGACCCCTAGCAAGCTAGAGGTAGGACCAGGTGCCCGGGAGGAGTAAGCATCCCCTGTTGGCATACCTTTGAGGTCATGTTTAGAGTTTCCTCTCATTCGGTCTTGAGCATCACTGATGATAAATCACTTGTTGAAATGCACATTCTTAGTTATTACGATAGAGCAGATCTTTCAATATGATAAATTCAATTAAACAAGGACAATACTTCTAAAAACATCGATAATCAATTGAACAGAAACATTTTATGACAGTCACAATTCTTTTCATATTCTTCATTTAAACTCATCGGAAGACATACTGAAAAATTGATTTTTCAAATTTAGAAAATAAAATAGACTGTGCTAGTTTTGAAGCCCCTCGTAGGGAAGGTCACCCTTTCTCTTTCGGAATTTTTCAAACACAAAATTCCCCATTTCTAAACATATTTTTTATTTATACCTTTAGGGTTAACACACCCTCATCCGGAAAATTCTAGTTCTGAGCATTTTTATGAAAATAAATAACATATAAGTACATATTAAATAATAAACTAGGAAAATATTTGATTTTCTTAACCAATACATCATAGAGGATAAGAAAATGACATGCCAACGAAAAATAATTTTTATTGAAAGAACGGATTTAAATTAAATAAAACGTAGTAGTAAACTCAATAAAAAAATGAAAAATAAATAAATAAACAAAGACAAATATACCTATTTAGTTAAAGGAAAGAATTAATTTTTCAATAAAATGAGGACAATTCATTAAATATTAAAGGGTACTTGATTCAGCTACTTGTTCAGGGTTATATTACAAAACGGCTGAAGTCATCATTGTGGAAGTCTTCGGTCGCTACGGGGATATTACAAAAGCAAATCAGATCTCTCTTTCAAGAAATATCAGTGACATTCTGGATTGCGATTGAAAGGCTGTCATCATCATCATCATCAAACAAAGTCATATATACCTGTTATGTACATCGATTTGTAAATCGAGACAATCACCGAATTTCACAAGTTTTCATGGTGCTGCTGCGACGGGTGTTGCATGCAAACAGGAGACGATGACTCTCCCCGGGAACCTTGTTTCACTTCGGAATGTTATTCATTCCGAGGATCACATGTTTATGAATTTTTAATGATTTTGCCTTGCCTTCTCGACTTGAGACTGATATGTTTTTTTCGTTGTTTTTATTTCTTGTACTTTTCTCGCAAAATTTATGTAAACAGTTTTGACTAGGATTTTTTTGTCACCAGGAAATCAATCAAGATGAATTACCTTCTCAAATTCTAATGTCATACTGCGTATTATGCTCTAATTTCGTCCTACCCACAGAAACCGCCGTCATAAATATTTAATTCATTGTTAAACCTGAAAGAATGTCGACTTTTAGATTAAAAAGTAAGGTTAATATAACAATAATAAAAATAATGTATGATGACGTCAATCGCATGTAAATTTATAATGCATATCCTGACACAATGCTACCAAGGCGGATCTAAATGTAGAGGCGGATCTGATATTTTACCAAAATTATAGTCAACTTCTTTTGACATCCGGATCTATACAAGCAACAGAGTATATTACTTTGCTCATTTCACAACCTGCATTTTATGGTGTCATAATTAACAAAATAAGAGGGATCAAGGGTGGACGGAATTACGATTGAAGTTGTGTTAGAATCGTCTAACGCCTTTTATACCGTTGATATACATGTAATTCTTCTGTCACCAGACGGACACTTGTACAGCCTAGTACAGCGCATTGTTAAGACTTGTACTCTGACTGCTTGTGACGACAGGACTCCATGACGAGCCCTATTCACACCTCTTTAGAGATGACAGGGCCCCGACCACCTGTCTCTCTGAATGTCAATCGGACTCCTCCGGTGTATGAGCATGAGCTCTCTATAGTCGGCAGAGCACTGACTGTATTTTGCATGCTTCTGTTTTCATATCCAATTACATTCCATCTCTGTGTTTGTGGCTCCTGTTTGTATGTTCAGGTTATTTTACACCACAATTGTGTGTTCTTGGAGACCTCTAGGGTAATCGGAAAAGTGGAGGGTTGTGTGCACGTAATCCGGGTAACCACACCTTCTGCTGAATGCGTAGCGGATGGCCGTCCAAAGTCGGCACCGGTTGCCCATTGGTCTCGTTGGCTTATGTGTTGTCTTTTGTGTCACATGTTTCTATGACGTGAGTTGGGTGTTCCTTGTCACTTTTGAGTCTGTTTCTGTAGATGTCTGCTCTGTGTTTTTGCATTGGGTGTTTTGCTGTGGGTGCTGCAACCGAATGTTGTTGGAGATCCCCTCCTTTCTGGTATTTGCAAACAAAGAAAACAAAAAATATATAATAATAAAAAAAGAAGCCTGATCCCAACAGGTAAGTAAACCCCTTCCCCTTGGAATAAATACGACATTGTTCTTTTTTATTCCTTCGATGTTATCTTTCTTGGCAAAGTACGCTGTATGATATTTAAACAATTTTAATATACATGTACAAAATGTGAATGTGTAGGTCGGGGGAGCTGGAACTATTTTTTCCTTGAAAACATTGTTATAGTATATCCTACAACTGGAAGACCGTTTTAATTTTTCCCGTACTTTGAATAGGTGAACACTTTCGCCTTCATAGCCTAAAAGAAGTCCTTACGCGTAGCAGATTGGATTTTTTTCCCCTTTCAGATCTGTCCACAGGAATCACGTTTTCTGTTCGGTTTTATGTTAACCATGTTCACTGTGACGCAAATCTTAACGCGGCACGTTCCGCCCATGATTATTTTTACATCAACTGACCTGCCTTTGTGCAGCTCCGCAAAAATTCATTTAAGTTGCGCCATCTACATTACAGTGGGGTGGATTGTTGTACCACGCGCGTCGGTGAAATGCATTTTTTTGGACGAATTATTCTGGCGATATGTGCATCAGAATAAAGGACAGACGGACAGACAGAATGATTCCTATATACCCACAAACTTTGTTTCGGGGGGTATAAAAATGGGATTCATTTCCTTTAATATTAATAGTAAATTTGATTTACTTTAATTAAAATATAATTCATTTTAACAGATCGGAAACGAAGTTTGTCATAAAAATTCCACAATTGTTCATTTTTTGTGTCACGTTTTTTTTTTAATTTGAATAAGTTTGACCTTTTGATACAAACAAATGAACAGAGTATAGATATATCACTGAAACTGATATATCAAACACTTGTTTATTTAGATCCAAAATGTACAACGTCATGAGCGAATATATTTTTTATCAGTAAGGTGAAAGGGGGGAGGTTGAATTCCAGACCAATTGAATGTAAATTTTCCATCCCAGTCCAATTAAACGTAAACTTTCCATCCATGATTTTTGTCAAATAATATACAAAAGAAATCCCTTTGACCAATTTCAAGCAGGGTCTTATCCACCCCCTCCCCCTATTCCGCATTCGCGCATGGTGAGATCTTGACTATTTTCTTTTACTTATGAACATAAGATGAATGCATGGTATTCGACATACCTTAACCTGGCCTTGTATATATGATAATATACAATCTATATTCGAGGTGACTCCATTTGAATATTATTACTTTCTAGAATAGAATTCTGACAGATGTTTCTCTTTTTAAATATCCTACATGCATGTTGTATTTCTACCTCGGTTATAATAGTAATTTACAAAGTGCGGATTAAGAATTAAATGGCGAACGTTCCTTCCATAGGAATAAAGGTCACCTATGAGTCAATTAAAAATAATAATTTTAATATGTCTTTTTTAGTCGAAAAGAATTTCGACACTTTTTAGCTATAGATGATCATCTTAGCACACTTTTTCAACTCTTGAACTCATGCACATGTAAGTACTTACAAGTTACATATTAATAAATTAGTACTATGGTATTTCAAATATGGAATACACAAATACGCAAGACAATGAATAGATGTCACAGTAAGGACAGATATAATCAAATATACATGTAGTTACTTGTACCACAATACACGTCAAAAAAGTTAAATTGAAACCAAAATAAAAAACAAACAAAACAAAACAAAACAAACAAACAAATAAAAAGAAAGAAAAAAAAAATTCCGATTTCGAGCGGAACCTATGCCCATTCGCTCCCTTCTCCTGCAATTATATACTGGTAACATCATAATTTTACATCTAAAACGAAATATACCCAAACGACTCATTTCCCTTTCCCCAAAATCACCCTAGAAAAAGTAGAACTTGAGAACTGAAAGATAATTAATAAGCAAACGCACATACTTAACAAAAACCAAACATAAACAAAAAATAAACAAAAACTAACCGTAAAAAAACAACAAAAAACATACAAACAAAAGTAGTAAACAAACAAGGCAAAATAAAATAACCAAAAAAAAAAAAAAAGGATTTTTCAATTATTATTGTAGATCTACCATTCGAAAATTTAGTTTCATAAGCTCATATAAGTTCACATATTTCATAAATGTTCCAATTAAGATCAAAAGTGAAACCGTGACGATTTAACCTTATGTTTTCATAACATTTAACCTGAGTGTAAAGATTAATGTCACCTTGCTATACTACACTATCGCTTCAGCAAAAACTCGGTTAAATTTACCTTATATGGACATCGACATGTATCCTTGAAAAAGTTTAAATGCGATCAACTATATTTATCTATAATAACACGAGAATTAGGGTCAAGTCCTATATTACTCTCATTTGGCCCACTGACCGGTCATAGATCAAAGTACGTTATTCCAGTGGTCAACTGACCGGCTACATGCTATATTAATCCAGGCACAATAATGCTGAGGCCAGGTCCAAGGACGGGTCAGCGGGTCCAAGAATTCATCTCACTGGCCGGTCAGGTCAGGTGTCGAATCATAACGTGGTCAAGTAAATTCGTGCATGTTTATTTTGTTTCATATAAACTGTATTTTGTTTCCATTTTAGGTTTTCAGAAGTGAGTGGGGGCGTACACGTACCTGTTTATAGCATAGTCACATATTTAAAATTTGTATAATTCTCAGAATGCAAAACTTAAATACGTATTTGAATTAAATTTCATCAGGAATTAAAAAAAGGCTGTTTCAGAAGTTTTCTGCATATTTGACTTGGACATATATTGCCTACAATGTTATGTGCTTGTAGTTTCATATCTTCTCGGAAGGTACTCTCGAAACTCCGCTAATTCGAAATAACTCGATCGGTTATCCCGAAATGACGACATTTTCAATCTTTATAAGAGAGACCAGCTCTTTCGTTCTAACGACATTTTCAATCTAGCTTTTTCGTTAAAACGACATTTGCATTGTTGTGCCTAGGTGTTCGAAAGTGAAAAATTCTTATATATACATGTACATGTATAGTAGTAATGCTGTTTTTTGTACATGTCTTTTTTCAAGAAAAGTTGAAAATCATTCCTACTGACCTAACAATCATCCATTAATTCTTAAAACAACAGTTAAAGATATTCAGAATACATGTGCAACCTATAGCTCAAATTACGATTTTTATATGTATACATGTGGATGTTCTAGTGTTGTTTGAACAGCCGGAAGGCGCTGCATAATATTATACGTTAGTATAAAAACAGATATAAATCAAGTGCAAAACTACAATAGCAAGTCTAGACATACTAGTATATTGTTCATTTATACCATATCTTTCCCTTTATTAACATAAGCTGTACCAATCAATACATGTGAATCCAGAACAACCTGCTTTAGTACACATGTAATGTAATTGAACTCACTGTTGTAGGAATTGGCTTATTCTAAAGGATTGTTTGAACAAAATTGTATATACAATGAATTACGATTCATGTTTTGGTTTCTTCCATAGCTTTCCATTGGTGTTTGTGAGTGTTGTCAATACATCTGGTTGTTTGATGCAAGTACAGGTCCACGTAAGGATCAGACAGTAATAAAAAAAACTTTTAAAAAATATGAACTTCTTCCATTTCAAATGTTTTCAGATCTGCCTCGATCCATACGAATGTTCTTAAGGAGTTTTCCTCATACTTGGGTTGTGAAGAAAGTTATAAGGGTAGCAAATTCTTGGGTTTTTTTTGTCCTTTTGCTGTGACTGTTCTCCGTGTCTCTTGTTGTTTGTTAGTATATTAGGTTGCGTTGTCTCCATTGTTTATTATCAAGGATGATTAAGTACATTCTTGAGAGGGGAAGGATCTCCAGCATGACCACCCTGCACGCACCCAGCGAAACAAACCCACCCACAAGAAAGTGATACGCAATTGACAGACAAAGCTACAAACCACAAAAAGACAGGACAACATTCACTAGAACATCTTACAAGACAATTGAAACAGACGTACAGAAACATCAAACATTAATGACAACACAAAGGAAGGAGACCAATGTGCACCCGGCGCCGACTTCGGATGACCATGACCATTTGCTATTAGCAAATGGTGTGGATATCCGGATTACGTGCGCACAACCCTCCTACTAATCCGGACACATGCACATATGTCTCCATAGACGCACAATTGTTGTTTAAACATAAAACTTCTCACTGTAAGGTCACAACACAAACGGGATATTTAAACGCAGCGGCCAATTGTGCGTCTATAAAAACCTCTGTGTATCCGGATAAGTGGGAGGGTTGTGCGCACGTAACCCGGATAACCACAACATTTGCTAATAGAAAATGGCCGTCCAAAGTCGGCATCGGTGCATATTGATCTCCTTTCTTTTATGTGTTGTCATTAATGTTTGATGTTTCTGTACGTCTGTTTCGATTTCTTTGTGTAATGTTTTAGTGAATATTGCGTCTTTTTGCGGTTTGCAGTTTTTGTCTGCTGCCTTTCATGTGTCACATTCTTGTGGGTTTGTTTCGCTGGGTGTGTGCAGGGTGGTCATGCTGGAGATCCTTCCCTTTTCTTTGCCACGCACCAGTGCATATCGCGGGATGCAGTCCGTTTAGATTGTAACAAAGTTGCAACGTAAGGATTTCTAGGTAATCACAAAACATCTGTATGTACTACAATTGTATGCATTGCTATCTCTTACTCTTCCTTGTACTTTACATCGGTGATTCACTGAAATCCAAGGCCGTTTCTCTTGGTTGTTAGATTATCGTATCTTGTATCGTACAAATTAAGGAAATACTCTTTTGAATCGGTCTTTCTTTTAAGAAAAAAATGGTGATACCCTCATATGAAATGGCATTTCTATGGGCATGATACACATTTTCTCGTTTTCCTGTCATCCGCTAAAGATACACAAATAATATAAAAGTCAAAAATAAAGAAAAGCACTTGAACGGGCGAGACTGGAATGTGGTTTTCTGAACGTCAACAGCAACATTATTTTCATGATTATTATTAATTTAGTAAAAGGTGAAGCAAAAAGTCGAAGAATCGCTTTAAATGGGCATACAAAACCCTAAAAAATAAAAATGACAAAAAAAAAAAGAAAATATAAATCAAATATGAGAATGAGGTCTGACATCCCCCACAGCGAGAATGCTGATAATGCTTTGATGTCAACTCTTCATGAAAATGTATAAAAATGTATAAAGAAAAGTAAAGGTTATCCGGTATGACCATCCAGCACTAGCTGACCCAGCGGAACAAACCCACAGAAAGCGACACATAAATGGCATCAAAACTACAACCCGCAACAGGAAACAACAATATGCACGAGATCATCATACGTAACAGACGAAGAACAGTCAAAGCAGACGTCGAGAAACACCAATGACAACACATAAATGGAAGGAGACCAATGTGCACCCAGTGCTGACTTCTGCCATAAGCAAATGGCGTGGTTATCCAGATAACGTGCGCACAACCCTCCCACTTACTCGGATAGAAAAAAGATCGTCATAGACACACAATTGCTGTATGAAATACATCATGGATAGCTAATTGTTTTTTATATGCGCATATGGTGCATTGTAAAAGTATTCCAGAACATTTGATGTTGGTATCTCTGCTTGTAGACTGTTTGTCCCCGATGTTATCTTTTGCCTAGTTTAAACAAGGTGTTTCAGACTGACTTGAACATATATCCTTTTATTATATAGTCTGTTTATATTCCCACTCTCATAAGCTGAGAACTGTCACGTAACGAGTCATTGTCTCATCATATTGACCTGTGAGGGTGATTTCATTAAATTACCATACCACGAAAAATCTTGCTTCCGGCTTACCATGAAATATCGAAAACGCGCGAAATTTATATCTGTGACGTCATTAAGGTTTTTTCGTAAATAGCAGCAAGGACGCTGAAGCTGAGCTCATTTTTTTAATTTTTAGCCTATCTACGGATTTTGACTCTGGAATAATCTTCATTTGACGCATTAAATGAATTGTATTACGTTCATCGGCCATTTTCACAAAAATACTTACGATAAATTTGAGGATTTATCGTAACTTTCAATTCATCATATCTCAGTATAATAAATCACAATATTCAAACAGTTTTGATTAATTTCTCTAACTACTGAAATATCCAAAATATGGAATAAGATTTAAATATTGAATATGGATTTGTAGAAATATACAATTTGAAAGTTACGACAAATTCTCAAATTTATCGCAAATATTTTTGTGAAAATGGCTTCAGGATAGTTCAGCGACAGATGATGCTGAAATTAACACGTCTTGAAATATTTTCAAAGAAAAGTCGATGTCAGGCATTTCGAAAAGGTACCTTCATAAATACTGATTAAGTCCACTATATAATAAAACAATTATTGACTTTTCACTCGATGAATATGGTGTAATATTTTCTGAATTTGAAAACATCGTGTGTCACCATATTCACCTTGGAAAAAGTCCATAACTGTATTATATTTTACTTCACTTATTTGACAAATATTCATACTCTATCTCGGCTCCGGATAATGCACATACTATGCAGTGAGATTAGAACCATAAAACATATATTTCAATTCTGATTATTTACAGTTTGCCATCATCATTTCAAATCGTTACGATTTTGTATATGCTAAAAATATAATCAAAACTGACTTCTCTAGATTGTGAAGGAATCCGTGAAAGGACGAAAGGTTAATGAACCTTTCAAACATTTACAGCAAATAGGAGAGGAGTTCAGTAGAATGCTTCATACAAATCTTTTCTCGAAATAGCCTATTACATGTAATAATTTTCACTTCCTACAAGAATTACACACTTCGGCATCGGAAATATTTTTTTTACAGGACAGCCACAAGAACACAAATAAACCATCAGATCCTGGATCCGCTTTTGTACAAAAACAAATGTCATTGACCGCTGGGGTAAAGACTACTACGGGAGCCAGTAGATCAGCTTGTAGGCATTAATCGGTCCATTTCCTATAGTGTTGTATTGGACGGGTTATCCCTATTTGGCCTCCATACCTCAGTGAAAGAGTTTATTTGAAAGACACGCTAACCACCATGACGGAGATTAGTAAATTATCTTGATTTTTATAAAAAAAAATATCATTGCTTTTATCCCCTTAAATTTTTCTTGAAAGGGGGGATGAATTGAACAGTCAAATATCAGAAAATAGCCCCAATATTGAACACCTAAATATTTCTACAGTATATATATATATAAATACTGTACATGCAAGAAAGTCTTACATGTATTAATATTATCCAATCACAGAAGCGCTATCTTTTTTACTCCTTGTCAAACTTTTTGGTAGCCTTAGAAGGGAAGCGACTCGTTCTAAATAGTCCCTACCTGTATACCTTTAATATCATAGTTCTAAATAGTCATTACCTGTATACCTGTAATATCATAGTTCTAAATAGTCACTACCTGTATACCTGTAATATCATAGTTCTAAATAGTCACTACCTGTATACCTATATTATCATAGTTCTGATCGTCATACATTTATATTATGAAATTGTACTTTACATATGTACTTAGTAAAATATAAATGCTGCCCAATGTACACATGCATGCTCTATTGACACGAATACAAAGTTAAGCATAATGCGTATTTTATGTTCTAGATTTTTACCCGAACGACGCCATGCTTATTATAAATGTGGTGTATTTATGGATTCATTTTTAGATACGTATTTATATATATTTTATTACCTAAAACTTAAAATCATTAAAGTTGCCTAAATGTAGCAATTTACGCTTCACTTAATTTCTTTAGATGTCTACGCAATATCTTTATTTAATGACGTAAATTAACGCTGTTTATTTAAAATTTAAATACCATGCTGATAAAGTAAGAAGGTTAAAAAAGAACAAACCTACATCTGTTATTGGAAATTATCGCAGAAATATGTTCGGCGCGATGAAGTTTTTTTAGGGTTGCAAATTTGGAATTTATCTCTACGAAGTCGAAAATGTGACGTCCAACGCATGTCAAAATGTCATTTCATCGATTTTATATGTCAAAATGTCTTTTACAAGCTTATTTTTACAAAATTGTCATACAAAGATATACGTAACCGGCTTTCCTGAAAAAAAAAATTGAAATTGAATTTACGACAAAAATTACAGCGATGATATTTAATCTTCCTTTAACGCAATATATTACACTGGATTCTTGTCGGATTATTATTATTCTGAAATACCATACGTAGGCTTAATAAATTCAAAGAGACAACGGAAATATTTTATTCAGTCTTTATATAAATGTGTAATTTGCACAAATTCATTCAGCATAAATATATAAAAAGCGCCTGTACATAATTCATTACAGTGAACAAAACACAAAGTACAAATGAAAAAAAAAAAAAAACCAACCAAACAAACAAATAAATATGTCTGCCGTATGAGGTTAAGTGAACGCTTAAACTGTGAGTAAACCTTGACAAGTTAAGGTATCCCCTGTCTTTATGTTGTACCCTTAAACGAGCTCGGTATAACATTATCAAATAAACGAAATTCACAGAGTAAAGTACTACTCTTTGACTGTTAATTAGTCCCCGACAATACAATGGTAGTTTGCCTAGTCTTACAGTATTTTTATACCGATTTGACATATAATTTTGATTTTGTGATTAATCTTTGACTGAATTAAGTAAATTATCCTTCAACTAAGGAGTATCTCCCCGAAGGTATAGCTCTGTCATTAGTTTCCTCTTTGACATACATTGAATGAAATATGGCCAAAGATATGTCCAAAAATGTACCGAAAGACCTAGCAAGATGGATTGGCTATGATGCTACAGGAGAAACGTTTTATAAGTTTCAAGAAATTTTGGTAACAGATAATTTCGAATGCGTTGAAGAAAAGATCAACCAAAGTTGATCGAACTTGGCTGCATGTGTCCTCAGGGACTCCTGGTCCACCAGCAGTGGCACTTACCAAGTGTTACAAATGTTAAACGTCTTCAAATTCAAAAGCATCATTTAAGAACAGATACATTTGCAGCATGGACCAGAGACATGTACGTTTCGGGCACTAAACCCTCGTCAGTATGTAATATGGCCAACAAAGAGTGTGAAAGTTATTATGTCCAAAAATGTACCGAAAGACGTACATGTAGCAATAAGGACGGGATATGATGCTACAGGACCAACGTTCTAGAAGTTCAAGACATTTTGATTACAGAGAATTTTGAATGTGTTAAAGAAACGATCAATCGACATGTGTCCTCGGGGACTCCTGGTCCGCCAACAGTGACACTCACCAAGTGGTACAAATGTTAAACGTCTTCAAATTCAATGCATCAACTATTTTGATTTTCACTATTTCAGCCTCAAGATTATATTATAAGAAATTAAGATATATGATATGATATACTCAAATTATATAACCAAAGAAAATGTATTTCAATATTTATGAAAATGTAATTCTATGTTAATAGCACACGTTTTTGATGTGTCTTTACACTTCACATGACCCTTACTGACGTAAACATGCATATTTGACCGACTCATTTTCACTATCAACTATTTACATTCCCTGATAACTTTGTCACTGTTGTGCCTGATCGCTATATGCATATTCAATCGGTCGAATACATCAAAAGTGCTTACATGTCGGGCAAAGTCACATTTATAGAGGGCTGAGGTGAAACGAAGAAAAAATTCAGACATTTTCACACCACTTATTTAACCACGTAAGGTCGTAGAAAGTAGAATCACCTATTCAGTATTGATTTGTATACCTTACTTGTTTATCAACATGGGAAACATACTTTGCTTTTCCTTGCATTAATCAACTTTAATTATTGATGCAATCGGGTTTTTTTTGTTCTTGTGCTAAAATAACAACTTCTAGGTACTTTACTCCTTTCGGATGCTACAAAATTTCCAATGTACGAAACATGTATTGAATCAAGTGACTCAAATTTCAATTAAGTGTCGCCACTTTTAATGAAGTTGATTGAGATTGCTTGTTTGTCCTTAACCATCGACGGCGGGTGCGGCTAGCCAACAGGGGATGCTTACTCCTCCCGGGCACTTGGTCCCTCCTCTAGCTTGCTAGGGGTCCGTCGATGCTTAATTATGAGCTCTTTTGTTAGTGCTGTTGAGATTATCGTCAGGATCTTCTGTAACTCACATGTAAGCCGTCTTTTTGTACAATCTTTTCTGTGTTATATCTCATTCATGTGTATTGCAGTAATTACAATTATCAATTGTAATCAGTATTGAAATATACATTTTATAATAACATTTCAGTGAACCATAAGGTATGTCTCGTCAGTGATTCTCGAGGCCAAAATAGAGGAAATAAAGATGATATGAAATTACTACGAGAAAAAGTCTAAACTTGATCTTATGTGTCTGCATAAGAACCTGTTTGAAATATCTACCATCTTTTGAATATTTGAAAGGCCATTCATAAAATGAAAATCATCTGGCACCTTTTCGTATTTATGTGTGTTTTCCTTCATACTTTCTTGATAATTGCTGGTTTTTTGTATGTAATTGTATCTGTCTGTATAGTGAAGTGGTATCTTTTTAATTTCTAAAACATGGATCCTGTAGCATCATATCCCATCCATCTTGCTACCTCTTTCGGTACGTTTTTGGACATAATTACTTCCATACTCTTTGGCCATATTACATTGTTTAAATTGAGGATTACTGACGAGGGTTAAGTACCCGAAACGTGCATGCCAGGTCTATGCTGCAAATTTATCTTTTTGAAATGGTGCTTTTGAATTTGAAGACGTTTAACATATTTTAAGTGATGTCACCACTTTTTTGTGTCACTCACTTTAACGTCGTCTCGAAAGAGATACTCTATTATTTTGATGGGTTAAATTGACTGTTATGTCAGAGGGTAAGACAATCGCCGATTCTTGTCTTGGTTTCCTCTTTCCTTGTGTCCCCAACAACCTAACGCCAACATCTGACTCAGAGCCAGTGTGAGACATTTCTATTCCTATAAATTATCAATGAATGAAGGTATTTAACTATAGAAATCATTATTGTGGTAAAACCCTACAACTTTCATAGCACGACAATGTAAGTCCTATTTGTTTTCTTGTTGTGCGTTGTGCGTTGTCTTCATTATTCTAAGGATACGATTTCGTGTTACTGTTCTATTATTTTATGATGACAATGTTTTAAACATAACTTATGGGGCCTGACGGATAACGTGGTTATTTTCGTTGGGGAAAATTTCGCGATATTAACATTCCTGCCAGGCATTTTTTTTTTCGCGTGGAGGATATATTCGCGAAGTCCAATGATTCGAGAATCACTCGAATTTTAGCCTCATGCGAACATTTTTACGTTTACAGTTCTTCCTGTTTAAATTCCCTGCGTACATACAGCAATTCCACTCGTTTTAATACTTTTTATTGGATTCGTCCATTTGACTATGTCCTGGTAACCCTTTCATGTATATTCATATGGTTGACAATTTTCTTTATAGTTTCGTTATTTCAGTTACAAACTAAATTTGATAAATTATTCTGAAACTAAGGAGAATCTGACTCAAATCATAGCTCTGTCCTTAGCTGTCCCTTTGTCATATATGTTAGGTAATGTTTAGAATATTCACTTTTCTTTCGGCCTCGAGCATCACTGATGATACATTGTTTGTGAAAACGCGCATATGGTGTATTAATTTTTTACGATAGAACATACATTTCAATTTGATAATCTGATTTCCAGCTGCGTTTGGTGTGAAGCTTTAACCCCCCCCCCCCTTCCCGTTTTTTTTTTATCATTTACATGTATAAGCTTTAAACTTCCCCTTTTTGACCTACTCAAAACAGATACTAGACTTATGATATTCACTGCTCAAAATAATTAAAGGAGGTATTTTTCCATTGTAATATAATGGTACATAGATTGTAATATATTTGGGATAAGCAAGGCTACATCATCAAGTTTTATCATGTGTATATTGTTAATCTTTTCAATACAGACATTGGTAGTTAAGAAATGACTATTAAATATGTCTTAATACATCTATGTTCGTCATATAGAATAAGCAGCTACAAACATGTGTTATATGAAAGTAGAAACCTTGCAACCTTAATTTGTTTAGTAGTGTAAGAACACCATCTACAGTATATTCCGTACTTGTGCTGGAGTCTTGAGATTATTCATGAGAAAAAGTTGTCCTTCGTGTTTGTTATTGTCTCTGTCCGATTTTTCTATTCTCAAAATGCACCGAAAGACGTAGCAGGATTGGTAGGATATGATGCTACAGGACCCACGATTTAGAAATTTCAAGAAATTTTGATCACAGAAATTTTCGAATGCATTGAAGGAAATATCGACAAAGAAAGTTGATCAAACTTGACGACATGTGCCCTCGGGGACTCCTGGTCCACCAGCAATGACACTCAAGTGGTACAAATGTTAAACGTCTTCAAATTCAATAGCATAATTTAAGAACAGATAAATTTTCAGCATGGACCAGACATGCATGTTTCGGGTACTTAACCCTCGTCAGTGATCCGCAATCTAAACAATGTAATATTACCAAAGAGTGTGAAAATTATTATGTCCCAAAAATTACCGAAAGACGTAGCAGGATGGGTGGGGTATGATGCTATAAAACCCACGTTTTAGAAATTTCAAGAAATTTTGATTACAGAAATTTTCGAATGCGTTGAAGAGAGGATCGAATTTGGCTACATGTGCCCTCGAGGACTCTTGGTCCACTCTGAGCCAACGTGAGACATTAATATAAGTTGTTTAACTTGTTTGTTAAACGTTGTAAAATATATAAAGTTTAAATTTACTTTACTCATCCATAATTAACTTTTTTATTTAGAATAAAGCACTCCAGAATATGTTAGTAAAACAACTTCTTAAGCATACATGCACTAAGACATAGACGTTTAAAATATTGTAACATAGAGCATGATTCAACACGAAATAAATTAAGAAAAGTGCATAAAACCTATGGAATGTTATAATGAAAAAAGCTGTTCTATATTGACGTTGCGTAAACTCATATAAAGTGGTCATAAATATCTTTATAAGTTTGCTCGAAGAAGGCTTTTAAAGAACAAAAAACAATACTTTCTTATAGAAATAATAATTCTTACAATGTATCTCCCAAAGTCTATCTTCTATGTTTTCTCTTCAATTTAATAATATCAGGAAAGAGAAAAAAATGAAAATATTCTTTTTAAATATACATGTTTGACCCTATTTTTTTTCAAATCTGCAGCTTAGAAGATAAAAGGAGATACAGGATATACTGACCTATAATTACAGTCTCAGGATACGTAAATATTTATGTGAGTTTCTAGGATTCTTGGCATAGTGATAGAAATCTGTGAAAAAAAATGTCTCGATATACACAATAAAAACAGAAAAAGAGAGTTATAAAGTGACTAAGCAAATTTCATATAGAAATAATTGCTGCCGCGCATTAGACTAGCCGTCGGCCATCTTGACCTTTGCCTCAGATGACCGTTGCTAGTTTACCTTATGTTTGTAAACATAGTAACAAAACCAAAGAACAGAATCAGAATAAAGTTCAGAAAAAAAGTTTGTTTTTTTTTACTTTATTAAAATTTCTATCCATTCATACCACTTTTCAACGTAGAGAAATAAGCAAGAAATAGAGCATAGTGTATGTTTAAAAACGTGATGTTTCGTAACCGTGCCTAGTATATGCCACGCTATATAAATGTAAACAATGGTTGATAGGAATTTCTAGGTCAAGGTGTTACTTACCGTACTACTCCGCCATTGAGAAAAACATTCGACCGAATTGTTTGCATGAACGAGGGCAGTCATGTGTTGAAGGTATGGTGGATAACAGAAGTATGGCGGCTCAGATAACGTCCTCTTTGTATCGTCCAAGGTCAATACGGTCGCAATGACAAAAAGTTCTAGGTACCCTTTGCCATGTAGGTCTTTGAAGACAAAACATGTTATAGTGTTTTGTTGTCCTTAGATATACTTTGACGATGTCGCTGAAACTTTTTGAATCGTTTCTTTTCGGAACGTGCATGACTTTGTATAATTAGATGCAGAAGGGCATATTATGTAATTTGAATCCGTAATAGTGATGCATGTCGTGCATAGAAAGGGTACGATTTCAATGTCAAAACTATCGTATATCCTTGCACATGTACAGAAACCATGTGTCATCAAGATATGTGAATCATGCACAGATAGTTGAATTCATATATATTTTGGTAACCGACGATCGTGCCTTTAGTTTACAAAAAATATATTTCTCTCTCCGAATTCAAATATCCGCAAGTGCAATTCTGGGGAAGATGTGGGGTTTTCGAGGACCTAGCTAGAATGTCAAAATGCCAAAATTCCTAATCGGTTTCATCGTTTTCTACGAATCTGGAAAACCCGGGCTTGATTGATCCTGTTGTCCGATTAATATCTTGATCCACTCATGCGGGTGCGGCTAGCCAAACAGGAGATGCTTACTCCTCCCGGGGACCTGGTCCCACCTCTTGCTTGCTAGGGGTCCATTGATGCTCAATTTGGTGCTCTATCATGAGTGTAATTGAGATTTTCGTCATAATCTTCTTTATCTCATTTCCTTTGATATATCGGGCCGGTGAATACATTCCCAAATCCATCCAACATAGAACATTTTCATTCATTTTATTGAAATGTTTATAAAAAGAAAATATGATTAATTTCATCAACATACCCTCCTTAATTACATTAAACATATCATGAGAAATGGAATTCGTAATGTGCACAAATATACAGAATGCCTAAATTATAGTTTTAACACTGCATGACAGATGAAGAAAAAAAAATTAAATTTCGGAGATTTTTGTTGGTTGAGGGTTGTGGTTCTCTTTTTTTTTGTGTTAAGAAACGAATAAAAACAAAAATTAAGTATGATATATATGCATTATTCAGAAAAGAAAGGACAGATTTCAGGTAAAGAGTGAATCCAACATAATACCATAGAACAAGTACATGGGTATGGCCAGGTTTTATTTGCTTTTAAAGTCAGAGTACCAGATGATAATGCCGAAAAAGGAAATAAAAGCAGTAAATATATGGGGAAAAAATCTACACACTACAAGAACAGAATTTTTAAAATAACTTATCAAGTAAACACATCCTTCTGACTGTAGCATAACTTGTCAATTTAGCGTTGACGTTCCTTGTCCCTTTTGCGTCTCCCTCTGTGCTTGTCTGCTCTGTGTTTTTGCATTGGGTGTTTTGGGGTTTTACAGTGGGTGCTGCAACCTAGTGTTGTTGGAGATGGGTTTCCTCTTTTTCGGCCTCAAGCATCACTGATGATACATTATCTTTTTAAATGGGAATATGGCGCACTGAATGTTTAACAACTGATTACATGAATATATTTCAACATTGATAATTTTGAAAAGTGTATCAATTTCGTTTACGAGAATGGAAAACTTTGAATCTGAAGCTTCCACATTTGAATTGAGGTGATAATAACTACTTATTTTAGGGAGGTACATGTATGTGCTTATATGGCGGATGATGGTAAAAGGTCTGGCCAGGATCATTTAATGTATTGTTATGCATGTTACACGTCTTAAAATTCATTAGAATCATTTAAGAAGAGATAAATTTGCAGTATGGACCAGACATGCACGTGATGTTGCGATATGTCTGCTCTGATTGGGTGTTGAACTGTCTGTTCCCTTGTCTAAAAGAGATACTTTGTCTGCTGTCAATATATAGAGCAATTTTAATCCTGCATGTTTATTCTGCTCTATAGGAAGTGTAAAAAGACATTACATTGCTGGAGTGTTTCTCATATCTCTGGTACTGGGTGAAACATACCTTTCTCCGACAATAATCCTAGCTCCCTTCCCCTCCCACCGGCCAACTCTCAAATGAGCCAAATGAGCCCGAGTAATCCAAGTATCCACCGTTCAAAGACATCAGCTACTACATCAAATAAAAAATGATCTAGAGGAAGGGCAAACGTACGTTGTTGGCAGCGTACACAGTCTGTGTTCATCCGACCCTTTACGTAAACTAGGGGTGTTATACATACTTGGGGTGCACTTTTACTCTACGTTCGCCAAGTGCATTCAGAGAACTCTTAAGGCATACATAAATCAGTTCCTGATGTAATATCACTGACAATTTTAAGATTAAATTGCGGATAAACCGATAGCCATGCGGGCTTGATGATGTCAGATTAGTGTATAAATATTTAGTCTGGTACATGCATGTACGCATTTAGTAATAGTCGCTTATTTTTTTTTATTCAAAAGTTTTTTTTCCTCGAAAGACAAATTTTCCTTCATTGAGTCAGACTCGGAATATCTTCTCATAATATCTATATACATCTTCTTCGAATAAACTAAGCTTGAAAAAACCAACCAACAAGGAAGTCGTGACAGAGAAAATTAGAAATATAAATTGAAAAAATTGTTACACATGTTAATTTTGAATACTAGGAACAAGGCGGATAGTTTCTGTGTGTGGCATAGAAACCTCAAAGACAAAGAAGAAGATTAGACATGATAACCTTCTGAAAATCAATTTAAGAGGAAAGAGTATTCAGAAATTTTTCTGTAGACTCTGTGAACAAAGGGAAAAGGAGAGATACTGCGCATAATGCTCTCATACATGTACAAGTACATTAATTCACCAATACATACTTGTGAACAATTTGCTGTAACACGTTCAGATTTATAAAAATAACATTAAAAACATAAACAAAATTCATGTTTCGCAACGTCAACGCTCGATCATAATCAACTCGGTTTCTCGGTTAATGTATTGAAGATTTTTTATGTATGAACACCAGGTACATTTGAACGTATGATTAGTTCCAACTCTCTTTCTGTTTAGGATCGATATTTTTATTATTATTATATTGTTTTTTCAATATGTACCGTTTTTTGTTAAAACAATCTCTAAAGATACAAAAATAGCCAACAACATTACGTAAAGATGAACAAATCCTGCCATGGTGATTGACAAATACATGTATGGCAGATGAATTCTTAATGGAGCGTATCTTTAATTGAATACTTTCTCAAAAGTTTAATAAAATTTTACAAAATTGAGACGTAAATTTTAATCGTTTCTTGACTGAAAATATGGACTAAATCTTTCTTCGGTTTTACTATATGGATACATGTACAAAGTCTAAGCTTAAAATCTTTGAACGCAAGATTTCTGATCGATGTCACAACAGATTCGACTTTTCTTAGAAAGGCCTATTCATAGGGTAGTCCTTGAAATGTTTTTATTTCTTTGTGGTGAAACCCAACTTCCCGAAAATACATTGAAACTTTCCTCCTAAATTGACGTTATGAACAAAGAAAACCACAAAAAATGACGGCGTATGTACGTGCACGAATACATTGGTATTGGAGTTTAGGAGAACGCATTTTGTCTCAGCCCTAAACTGAACAAATTGTGTGAGGCGTTTTGTGATGTGACAGAGGGGTAATAATGGCGAATAATCATGTATGTGCTTCCAAAGGTAATTTTTCTAGACACATCTTGCAGGTGCACTGTGGCCTTGCTCAAACGTACAAGAAAAAACAGCTTAGGGGAGTAAGTGCAATGATTAATATACTATATGGAATCTAAAAAGCTCTTGAAAACCACAAAAATTTTGTTTATCGAATTCCGTGATGAATTGTTCCTACGAAAAACAAGGTTAATACATGGGTAGGATAGCCCAAGACTTTATTCAAAATCCGTACATTTATAAATAAACAAGATAATGTAAAAACAAAAGTTGTGCAGATGAAAAACCCTTGACAAAAAAGCAAAGAAAAACAAATGACCTAGGAAAACTTTTAAACAAATTTGACTCAAATTCAAAACATTTTAAGTAAGAGAAACGAACTCCTCCTGCATTCATGAATGTACATTTTCCCATTGTAGTACATGTAATATTAAATTCATGTTGACCAAATTAACGACACTATACGTTCATCTTGCACTTGGGTTATTTATCATCCGGCTTAATACATGTAGAGACTCACCACTTATCTTTAAAAAAAAACATAATGTAACTTGAAGAAAAACCATACTTTTTTTTCTTATCCTTCCAACATCCACCCTGAATGCCATTAAGTGGTTACAAATGAGCAGAAAGGGCAACAATGGTAAAAGTGAATCTCTGGCTCAGAATAATCACCACCTCTGTGACGTATTGTCAATAATGAAATATATGTTCCATTGTAAAATTTCAGTGCACCATATGCGCATTTCAACAAGATATGTATCATAAGTAAAAAAGAAAGTTACATGTAATAATATGGAGACCATCTCCGACAAAACCACACTGCAGTGACTACAACAAGTAAAATCGAACAAGCCGGGGCAGTGGAATCTTTCAAAGCAAGAAATATTATCATTTACGGAATAAGTTTTAAAATTTGTGTTTTGTTACGGGTATGCAACACACAGCAAGTGCATTTATCGTACATTTTATGCCTATATTTCTATATACATGTACATGAAATGTACCGAATTTGTCACTTTCATTCTTTTTTTTCTGAAATCGCGATTTCCAGGAAAAATAGTGAAGTAAACATTAAGGTCACCGTAGCTTCAGGTTGCAGGTTATAGCAGACGTCAGGGCATGTTTCTGTTTACCTTATGCATTATGACGTCACTAGCATTTACATGCAAAATGCAACACGTTTCAATAGTTTCATCTCAGGGAATTACATTGGTTGTGCATAAACTGTGTAATTGTTAGAAACCCAATATTAGAATTCGATTCAATATATATCAAGGAGGATGTACATGTATATGAAAATAAGACTTAATTAAATCATAAAGTTGTAGTTGTGCCTCCTTAAAAATTATATAATATTGTACATCAAAAAACTTTAATTGAACTATATTATAATCCTGCCTTTAACATGCAAGTCCTGATTTTCTGGACGTCAAGTAACTTATCTATGTAAACATAAAACAACATGTGACTTGATAATCTTGTGATGTCCACATCAGTATCTTGCATGTTGACATGAATAATTCGTATGTCAACATTATTATCTTGCGTGTTGACGTAACATTTTGCACATTGACATATATAATCTCCATGTTCTTATTGACAACAAACATAAACATTTATTGATATATCTATGTCTGTAATCCAGAATATGGTATTCAGCTACATCTGCGCAACTGCATTTATTATCTGCATTCCAAGATCACCGGATAGAAATATAACTCAACCAAAGATTGTACTCTATGTCTTCCGAAACGGAAGTAACCCGATGTGACAGTGCATGCAAGCAGGAGATGCTTACTCTTCCTGGGCACCTGGTCTCACTCCCATATCGGGAGTTCGCTTCTTTTCATATGGTGGAGGTTTTTGTTTGTTTGCTTTGGTTCCTGTTTTATCCTGATTTTGTATGCCTTCGGTTTCTGATTTTCTGAATTATCGATTTTGTGCTGTATACAGGGATATCGTCATTATCCATATTTGTCATCATTACATGTACATAAAAGTGACAATAGTACATAAATGAAATTAAAAAAAAATTGCAGCAACCAAACTGTATGGCTTTTGTATATGCTCAATGTGTTTGCCATATAGGGATTCATTTGTCCGATCTGAGGTAGCATTTCTTCATTTGCCCAGAATGTAATAAGTAAACAATAAAATTCACTGGGGATTCATCATGAAAAGGGAGATGCTCTCCATCCAGATCACACTTTGTATATCGGACATAAGAACAATGAAATGACGAGTAAAAACAGTGTTAACAAAGACTTGTAATCTTTTATGATCTGCAAAATGACTTCTCTGTAATGTTTACGGCAATTAATGCACAACAAGCCCAAATAGAAAATGCTGATCGCACCAAAAGGAACAATAACAATCTTGCGCAGATCAACAAATATTTTCGAGGATTGGGGGACAAGCCTTGCTGGAAAGTCAAATCTTTGATTTTGAGAACATAATTAAAGTAAATATTCTACAATGTCATCTGAGAAGTTATGTCAAAATCCCGACTCAAGATCCACCTTCTTGATCCGTCTATGCAACTGAATATAACAATCAGAACAAGATCATTCAAATCATGTCATGTTATTGAAGGAAATACGAAGGGATTTGCATAATCCGAAGAGACGAATGTCCGTGTTACATGAGAGGTAATTTCGGCAAGTTTGACTGTTAATTTGAAAATGAAATTTCTATGGTGTGAGTTGGTGTTCCGTGTCCCTTTTGCGTCTCTTTCTTTATGTGTCTATTCTGTGTTTTTGTATTGGGTGTTTTGGGATTTTGCTGTGGGTGCTGCTACCTAGCGTAGTTGGTGTTCCCTCCTTTCCTTGGTACAAATGTTAAACGTCTTCAAAGGGGTAGGGCCACGAGACCCCTAAATCGGCCCTTGATTTTCTCTTAAAATAAATTTCATGAGGAATACTTGATATCTCTCATGAAAATACACAAATGTTTACCACTTTTCATGAAAAGAACAATATCACCAAACAATGTGCCATTTAACTGTAATGACGTCATGAAGTGACGTCATTTTGACGTTATTGACAAAATATGGCGAAAATTGCCGGGAATTTTGTCTTTTGTCGTAGAATTCAATGTGGCCGCATGCGTTAACTGAGATAAAACGTTTATGACAAAAGGATATAATGATAATCTTTCACATATAAATTTTCCATCATAGTTTATGCATGCGGCCATTGCTAATTTAATAGAAATATTGAGTTTTTGCATCAATTTCGCCGAATTTGACCTATTTTGGTGTTTTCAAAGGGCTAAAAGGTGTTGATAAAAGCAATGTTTACAAAAGTAGATTCGTGATTCAGTAGAGAACGTTTCAAAATGCCAAATAACAGTTAAAGATTCTATGAAGTACAATGCTCAAAATTCATCAAAATTAGGGCCAATATCGGGCTTCGTGGCCCCATCCCTTTAATAGCATCATTTAAGAACAGATAAATGAACCAGACATGTACGTTTCGGGTACTTTACCCTCGGCAGTGATCCTCAATCTAAACAATGTACAATTTAGTCTAATTTTTAGCGCTGTGAGGTTTCACTGATACTTTTATGAGGTGACAATTTGACTGAATATATTACAGACAAGACCATTCAAATAATAATAATTGACTGAAATACGAAGGGTTTTGCAAAATGATAAATCAGAAGATGCGAATTTCTGTGTTACAAGAGAGTTGTTTAGGAATGACGCCTGTTTATTTCTAATGCCCCATCCCAGAGAAGCGGCCTTAAAAATAATTTTTCCTCAGCAGACATAATATTTGCTGTGAGGTTTAACTCACAATAATGTTGGTTTTAGTTTATCAGGTGATTTTTATAAATAACAATTTGACAAATACCTCTTATTAAGATATTTTAGGATAATACTTTTGAAGAAAACAAATTTTTGCATTTCAATGAGTTTGATAAATGCACGTTTGGGTAAAACTAAAAAGTTATGAAAATCATGAACAATCATGCACTAAATTGGTTAAGTATGAGTTCATAAATTCTACTTCAAAATTACTAAACATACAAGAAAGAATATTTTATCTACCAAGTTGTCTACTGACCATTTTTTCCCATAGGTTCATTATATCAGGCGATATAACGTTTTATTATTATTTCAATAATACAGGTCAATCATCAGAAGTTCTGTGACCTTAATCAAACGTAAATATCTTGTCTGGTGCATGGATACTTAGTATATAACTTGATCCTCTTATAAAAGCTCTCACAGTCTGCGTCAGCAGTATATGTAACATAGTGTGACCTTGGTTTAAACCGTAAACCGATATTAATTAAGGAAGGTACAGTAGAACGCATTTCGTACAAACAAAATCAAAAATCTTAAACACGTTAAAGATAATCAGGAACAATAATGAATGTATGACGTTAAATATAACATACAACAGTATGTTGAATAAATAAAAAGAACCAAACTTTGCTTAAAAATCATGAAAAGGGATAAATATTATCATGTAATCACTGGATCAGAACAAAAAAAAAAGCAAATTCGAAAGAAAACAAAATTCATACAGCGTGAAGATACATTAGATTCGATGCATTCAATTGAATATCAAGACAAAATCCAAAATATACATGTGCATGCTAGCCATCTTTTCTGGTATCCTCAGTTTCAGTGAAAGAAAGGAGGGGTCTCTATCAACACTCGGTTGCAGCACCAACAGCAACACATAAAAACACCTAAAGTGAAAACACAGAGAAGACACACAGCAAGAGGCACAAAAGGGACAAGGGACAGCAAACACGACATCGAAACACCAAACACAAAAAGACTGCACATAGACAAACGAGACCAATTGTCGTGGCTTCTTCTGCCTTTCACCTAGGCAGTTTCCATTGAATTGATACATATATCGATCTACAGCCACCCGTGGTCAAGAAGTGAATGTTGGAATGGCTTACATGTATATATACATGTACACCATACAATGTACCTGATGGAAATTTTCCTTTACCACATCTCTAATCTTACGTGCAATTTCATAATTTTGCCAACTTTTTTAAACGGACAAAAAGCACACGCGGATCTTTGTCTTATTCAGGATTTCAGGCTTCGCATCCCCTCTCGTACAATTTGACAAATATTCTCAGTCCGTTTTCGCGGGGGGGGTCGAAATTATAGGACGATCCTCTCCCTGAAACACTGATTAACACCACTCCTCTTCCTCCCGAGAAAATTTGTCGACTTCAGTCCAGATTTCTTCAAATGTTAAACGTCTTCAAATTTAATAGCATCATTTAAAACCAGATTATTTTACAGCATAGACCAGACATGCACGTTTCGGGTACTTAACCCTCGTCAGTGATCCTCAATCTGACTAATGTAATGTGGCCAAAGAGTGTGAAAATTATTATGTTCAAAAATGTACCGAAAAACGTACATGTAGCAGGATGGGTGAGATATGATGCTACAGGACCCCCGTTTTATAAATTTCAAAAACATTTGATAACAGAAATTCTTGAATGCAATGAAGACACAGACGATCAACCGAAGTTGATCGAACTTGGCTACATGTGCCCTATGGGACTCCTGGTCCACATGCAGTGACACTCACCGAGTGGTTCAAATGTTAAACGTCTTCATATTCAATAGCATCATTTAAGAACAGCATGGACCAGGCATGCACGTTTCGGGTACTTAACCCTCGTCAGTGATCCTCAATCTAAACAATGTAATGTAGGGATATTGTCTATAAGAAGACAAATTCAAAACTTTTGTTTCTGAAATAAATAAGGGGTGAGTTCCGAACAAGAGATCCGTTCAGGAACAGTCTTCAAATTTTAGGGTCTGTCATACATTTGTGTTCGTAGATCAAATGATCTATGTCAATAAATTGTGCAAAACTTCTGGGTTTCTGGTATTTTGGATTGTTGCGAGTAGGTAAACCATTCGTCATTATCAGTAAGTCCCAAGTCGCCTCAGTTGTCATTTCAATTTATGTGAAATCTTTTGGTCTTTTGGGTCGTTCGCTTTTGTTCCAAGAGGGCATATATTTGGGATCTTCCCTCAATGGCCTTGGGATGATGCTAGTTGATATAGACAATATCCCCATAGCTACTGGAAATTGGGGTTGGAGTTCTAATGAATTGTAACACGGAAAATTGGAAGTTCAGCATTTTTGGCATATTCAATCACCATCCATTCCAATACGAACCCACTCTCCCCTAAATTCAAAGTACATAGATACCCGAAATATAAAACGATAAAGTTAAATTTACCTGTGCTCTAGTACTGTTCATGGAAATATAATTTATAAACTTTGTTCTGTTTTACGGAGATGGTCACCATCCATTCCAATACCAACCCACTCTAGATTCAAAGTACATTGCTACCCGAAATATAAAACGATCAAATGATTAAGTTAAATTTACCTGTGCTCTAGTATTTATCATGGAGATATAATTTGTAAACTTTGTTCTGTTTTACGGAGATGGGTTTTAATACAAACGGGTCAAATTTTAAGGACATTGACTCAATTCGCATATCTGGCATTCCGACAAAATGTCCTCAAGGAAATGCGCGTAACCAAATGCTTAAGGGAGGGTAGGGTATTGTGGCATTTCTTGGGGTTTTTTTTATTTTGGACATAAATTCTTAGTCAAACTTACCAGATATGTCCATCAAAATGTAAATCGAGACAATCACCGAATTACCAGGTTTCCATGGAGCTGTTGCGACGGGTGTTGCATGCAATCAGGAGACGCTGACTCTTCCAGGGCACCTGGTTTCACTTCGTAATTGTGTTTATTCCGAGGTTCGCAACCGTTCCTGTGGAAAATCTAATGATTTTGCCTTGCCTCCTCGACTATGAGACTGAACAACTGATGGGTACTTCTGTAATGTTAATTTACTTGAACAGATTATCTGACTGATTAAAGTTGGG
This sequence comes from Pinctada imbricata, assembly GCA_033119305.1. NCBI lineage: Eukaryota > Metazoa > Mollusca > Bivalvia > Pterioida > Pteriidae > Pinctada > Pinctada imbricata. Next base: position 42,778,210 of record VSWD01000004.1, on the reverse strand, counting down.
ATTTTTTAACTGATACTTTTAAAGAGAGAATACAAAAATGGAAATTCTTTTGCAAGAGCGGTACCAGAATGATACAAGTGATTTGTAGTAGGTGCGTGGAGTAGGGAGGGGGCTGGGATGGTGGGATTGATATTTCAAATTGCTATTAATGTAGCTATACAGTAACGCTCATATGAAATGAGGTATACCGATATCGATACAGTTGATCTGTATACATTATTCAGTTTGATTATGTATCCGTTAAGTATTTGTCCAGCTGATATATACTGACATCAGTAGCTGTACTAGTGTACTATGTGCACTTCTAGTTTAAGGTCAACATCCTCCTGATCGTGATAAGGAGACCTTGTTCCGTTTTTTGACCTATATTGTATATTTGATGTTATATTGCTTCAATATCATTGCTCATACAGGAAATGTGTTCGGACGGTGTACAATGTAAAACTGTTCTCGTGTATATGATATGCATTTCTTCGTCATTTGTTGACGATATCTACATGTATTTTCAAGTTTCTATATACTATAATTGCTCTTTATTTATCTCCCTTTTAATTTTTCGTTTACTGGAAGCTAGAATCGCCTTAAAAATCCCACTGAATTTTAATATTGGGGATGGGGTGGTTCAAAGATCTCTCATTCATGCTTAGATCAAGAAAAAGTACATTCCTACCAAGGACGCAAATATCGGGGAAATAACATTTTTAAAAGTAAAACCAGTCTAGGCAGGAGGATGAAGCGGGAAGGGGGGGGGGGGTTGATTGGCAACATCCATCCCTGAATCAATATCTAGATTTGCACTAAAACTACCTGTACCGACACACCTGTTTAGGTGAGACATTACATGCTCATTTTCATACAGAAAATATTGCTGGATAGAAAAATGTCCTGCCCTTGTTCATTGATCTTTGAGAATGTTCCTTCATCCGCGTCTGTAAATGTTCTTATATTTCACGTTACCTTGAATGGTGATAAATCAATAGGAGCAGTGACCCACTGACATTGTAATCAATTTACTTCGTCTCACCGAGAATTGAGTGATAAAAATAGTCCATAATGGAACCAATTTACTTAAATGTTACAAAGAATATAATGGACTTTATACCTGCATTGGACGATATATATATATAGTGTTGCGCTTCATAATTACGCATGACGTCCGAAAGGGATCATTAAGAATAGGGAAAAATAAAAAAAACCCTCATTTTTAAAAAAACAATTATATAATGAAAAAACATTGTTGATTGATTTTTTTTCATTTTAAATTGTAGGCTTTTTTCGGGGGGGGGGGACGTTCGGGTGAAGTACGTTGATGTAGGCCTAAATGGAAAAAAATATATTAATGTCGTCAAAATGGCGAAAATAATATTTTTTTATTTATTTCTGATGTGACTGATAATTTGAAGAAAATGGCTGCTTTTTTTGTTTAAAATTAAGAGTGAATCAAAATTGCGGATGTATATTCTGCACGACCGTAAGCATCAATTTGTGGATCAAAATGGACAATAACAAAGCCAAATCTGGTCGGTATATCACGTCGAATAAAATACAAAATGTGGAAAATAAAAATACCAAACGGCTGGTTCTTTAACCCCCTAACGCTCACTGCCTTGTCCTCTAGATCCGCATCTCATATTTCGTCTGACCGAAGTGAGCATTAACCTAAACCAATTTTTCGTGTTCTAGATTGTCAATGGCTTTTGGGGCGTGGTTGTTTAAATATGTAGAAGTACAACTTTTATGTTCTATATACAGCATTAATCCGTTCATGGTCTTCCAAACGTTTAACGATGCGAAATATAAATTTTCACACGAAGAAACATCTGCGGAAAAAATGATAACAGTAGATATAAAAGAAAGAAATTGTGTTTTTTTTAAATCGACCTGATACTACCCCTCCCTCGGTAAATATTTAAATTCTTAAAAAAAAAATCTAAAAGAATTTGATTATATATACACACACATATACATGAATATATGGTTCTTCCTCATACATCTGCACTTTTAGGGAATATTAATTTGATTGATACTTTCTTAGTAATTTTACTTTTCAGCCATCTCCTTTTTCATTTATTTCTGAGTTTGTAAATGGCATCGTTAACGAGATCAACTCGACTTAAAGAGAAGTCGATCCATCAGGAAAGTACAAAAATCCAATACTCACAACACACTACTTTATAGGAAAGAATTCTATTATAGTAATTCTTTATCAAAATCTCAAATAGAGATGAACTTTTATCAAAATATTTGGGAAGGGTTAATTTGCGCCATCTAAGGCCAAAAAGTACGTTAGCATTCCAGTTACATGCCGCTATAGACATGAGTTGGCGCCGTATCGACAAAAAAATTCATTTCTCGCCTCAGAAATCCATCTGAATGGGACATATATCGATTTTGGTATTAATAGTGCAAACTTATAGTGCAGCCGACGGAGTAGTCACGTAAACCAAAACTGGGATCAAAGGAAAAGGACCCTGCACAATTTGCCACAGTTTTGGCAGCAGTTTTCAGCATTTTGCTTTCCTTTTAAGGGAAGAAGTTCAGACTGAACGCTTCTATATTTGCATGTACCGCTATGACATCACATGTTCGGATCAGATGTAGCTTGCACTTGATGGATTTGGTCTTGGTCGATAAAGGTCATCAAAGACAAGATTTATTAAATAATAATATATAATATAATATATCAAATAATATTTAACATCAAATAACATGTATATGTAAATTTTGTTGAGAAATATAAAAACACATATCTTTGATCTTTGTTAAACTCAAAAAATAAAAAAATTAAAAAATCAAGGGTCAATATTTATCCTTGATTTGTGTTAATTTTTTGTTAAACATTTTGTCAAAAATCATTTTAAGCATTTACATATCCTTGAATCAATGATGTTGTAAGATGATTTACAAATATGTACATAAAACATAATGAATTATGAGAAGTTATTTATATTTGCCTTGAATATGTTTGGCCCTCCATTGGAATTTGATACTGAATATATCAATGTTTTATGTATCGTCAAATCCATTCAATACATAGGCTTTATCCCTCTGGCGGGCTGATCCTTTATCCCTCCCCTAGAAAAACTTACCCAGATCCGCCGGTGAATGTTCCGATTGTTCACTGGTACCGTTTGTCTGACTGTTGGTTTCCTTGTGATGTTGTTGGTGATGATCTACATCAGTACAGTGTTGAACGTCAGCTAGAAATACATGTAAGTATGTTGCCATAAACACACTTTTTCTTTCCCATGCGCATTTACAAATAACACTTTCATTCGGTCAGATACAAAGTGGCCGACCGAAAACGGAGTTATCAACATTAATCTGAGCGGCGCCGCACTAATTCATTTAAGTGGCGCCACCTACAGTTAATTACGTTTCCATAATAGATGTATATTAAACGGTTACATGTAAGTTTCTTTTCTTTTTGTTTAAATTGTAAACGTTTTGCAAAAGGCTTTATTTTGTTGTCGGAAGATTGTGACTTGAACATACTACATTTATGGATTTATCATATTGTGTAAATCTTATTAACAAATTGTATTATATCTTTTAAAAGTTGAGTTTGTATAGGGGAACGTTCAGAATATATTTCCTAATAGTATGTTCTAATGCAAACATTACGTATTTTAGACATATGTATGGTTGCTTACGTAAATTGCAAACATTATATGCTGTATTCAAGCGTTAAGGCCCTTTGAAATAGTATTATATTTACCACATTAATGCTATTTTTGTATTTATATATATATAACCAAAGATAGCAAAAATTAGCTTAGATGGCAGACAGTTATTTTCACACATGATTATCAGCATGTACTAACTGTACTTACAAATGTACATGTAATTTAATCAGAATTAAGTTGTCTGCCAAAATAGACCAAAAAAGAGTCAATTTTCAACATGTTCAAAGAATGTTAGTGTTAAGATTAGCGAGGAAGGGATTTAAGGTGTTTTTTCCTTGCATTCACAAAAAAAAAAAACCAAAAAAAAAAAAACCCAAAAACAAAAACAAAAAGAAAAAACAAACCAAAAACAAAAACCCCCCTGGTGAAATTCACTTATGTATCATGTAACAGTATATTCTTTGTCGGGATCATGCATTAGAATATCGATGTTACAAGTAAAATTAGTTTAAATTTTTGTTCAAGAAGGTAAAGAGTTAAACACTTCCGTATTATGTACTTGCGAAATAGTTTATGCATGATCTTTTGATTAATTTCACTTTTATAGTTATACATTAAAATCTGAAAAGGAAGTCCTCTCGTCAGTTTATTTTCAGAATATCTTTTGATAGAACTCAAATGTGTTTGCCAGGTTCACCCAACGTTTAAAGAATTAAAATTCATTTTATTTTTATTAGATTCAATTATTTTTTTTTATTTCATCCGTTCCACTTCTAAAACTGCTTTTACAAAATGCAGTTAGTAGTAAATATTTTGGTAGGGAGTTTGAAATCCTTCTAGAGTTCAAAACCGTCACATCGTTTTTTTTTTTTTTTTTTCATAGAAATCTCTTCATATATATATATAATTCTAAATTTTAATATTCAAATTACTTGTAGATTTTTATCTCTTTGTCATTTCCTGTTACATGATAGAATTTGTGACTCACCGCGCCTTCTGTCACGGATCTTAAACTTTTGTTCCTAAAGTGACATCTGAAATTTATTTAACATATTCAGAAGTGAGAATGTCAAACCTGGCAACTTAGCAAGTAACAAGTAATAAATAGAAACTGTGTCAGGGTTGTTAATTTCTCGTGCAGGTGTCCCACTGACCCACTGACCTACTCTGCTCTGATTTGGCGCATTTTAAATGACGGAGCTCGTCGACGGCGTGATCAACATAAAGAAAAGAATAATTCTGTAAATGTCATTAACTGAGTAAGTTACTGATTTTCACATTTATCGTCTGGTCTGGTATTTGTCAGAAGATATTTTACTATGCATACAGTCAGACAATCAGGAAAGAAAGAGAGGGTATTTTCCCCAATGGTTCAGGCTTTGCCTAGAACCGGATATCCCCTGTTTTGGGAAACATTTCTTGATTTATGAGCATGCTACGTACATTCAAGGTAATTTCTGCCAGTAGGTGTTTCGTTAACAGATTTTCTGATGTAAGATTAATTAGAGGGAAGAAAAGGCAGTCTGATTTTATTCACATAAGTTGTTTGACTTGCCAATGGCAGACCTTTCACATAGAATTTTTCAAGTCTTTTTTTTTTTTGCCTTCCTGCATATGATACGTATGAATTCCTATTTCATTTAAAGATATGAAGATTTGCAGATAACTAGCTATATAGATTGACTCGTGATGTCAATATCTGCATGTATTATTGCCTTTATCCATTAGTACTTGTGACTAGTGATCTTTTTTTAAAGGGACAACGTTGACTGAAGGGAGGGGGGGGGCACATTTCGTTTGAATAAGGTAAAGATTTTTCCTGCAATGTGCCCTACATGCACCCAAGTTTTATGTTCTCATTACGGTCTCATAGAGTGGTTTTCTACCCCCTCCCCTTTATTACATTTACGTTTTTAATTGCCAACTTTGACTCTTTCAAGAAATCATCTCGGCACTGCTTAGAACTCTTGGTACATGCTGATCTTATCTTTAAAAATGCGTTCTCGGCGATTTTCCTCTTTATGGTTTTTTTTTTCTCAAATTCTATAAGTTTTATGTTTCGTTCCGTTTCGTGTCGATCCGTTTTGTTTCGATTTGTTTTGTTTCTTTTCGATTTGTTCCGTTTCGTTTCGCACTTTACAGGGACCCGTCACGGTACAAGAGAGAACGAAAAGAAATATATTTAGAATTCGATTTATTAAATTCATACAAAGAGTTAAAGTGAAAAAAAATCATGATATTCATTAAACTTCAATATATATATATTGTTCTTTTTTTTGTTAACCAGGAGCCTGTTTTATGAAAATACTTCAGATTTTTTTTTTGGGGGGGGGATTTTCGTAACTTTTGATAGGTTAGTACTTCATATAAACTAAAAATCACGATGTTTTGTTTCTGAATTTGTATTTAGTGTGTAGAAATGCTATGAGAAAGGACAACATAATGTAAAGCGAAAAATATTTTAAGCTTAAGCTTTTTTTTATTGATGATGAAAGTTACGAAACTATCTAAAATTTTTCATAAGTTTTTTTTTGTAAAACAGGCTCTTTGTCGACAAAAACAGTGTTTCTATCCGGTGGGAGAAGCTTACTCCTCTGTGGACAGAGTTCATATAATTTACACTGCCATTAATAAATAACTAAGCAACAAACTAGGAATTCATTTTAAATTCTCTATTAATTTATCCCAATTTTCCATTCTGAACGTGAAAGATTCATTATAATGATCCAATTTGGCTTCTTGTAATTCAAAGTTACGAATTGTGATAAGATTTCATCGGCACAGTTGTTTTCTTCTAAAATTGTCATTTTTATGTTTCAAAAGATCAAAAATTCCAATATTTGGGTCCATTTTGTTACAAATGATTTATGTAAGGTTCATCTTCAGAATTATATAGCAATGCAAGGATTCGCAACTGTTCATTTTCTAACATGCAGCAACATGAACTGAAATAGTGTTACATGTAGTATACTTATTTATGGATGGCAGTGTAAATACATATAGTTTGTGTACTATTTATTTTATTGAAATTTAAACTTTTTTCTTGTGATTTCAATTATGACTACTTTCGGTTTATACTGGCATTTTAATTGCCTATTGTGAATTTGTTTTTCGTCCAGAAAAAGCTGCTCTGTTGAGCAGAGTTGGAACTGGAGTGCCTTCTTTAATTGTTTTTCCTAGACTGGATCGTAATCTGTCCCTCTGATGAGAGGGTATAAGACAATATGCATAAGGCTTCATAAGCTCTGGTCCATTTAAAAAGACGGAGATAGATGCGTGCATCTCATCAATGAATGTCTTCTCTCGTAGTCGTGTTTTTTCACAGTTTTATTAATGTCTGACTGACATTTTTGTTTATATCTTCTCCAAGTTTTGAATGATTTTTATAATGTCCGCTTTCAACAATATGTGTATTAATAAAGTCATAACTATATATAAGAAAACATGACACTTCCATATATTTCCTAGCAAATTTATTTTGACAAGAATAAATTAATTTCTTCATAAATAAATAGAACAATTGCGACATAAATATCATGACAAAATTACACATAAATATCATGACAAAAACATAAATATCATGACAAAATTACAAGTTCTCATGCAGCTATTACACATTTCATACAATCGAATCTCACTATAGATTTGTACAAGTACTTAATATCTGTAAATCTAACTTACAAAGCATATATATTTTTACATCGTAAATGACCTTGTAATATATATGAAATCTTTGAAAAGAATTCTGGACTACATTAATATTCTTTTCCCGAACTTTGTCCTCTTGTTTAAAATTTTATCCTTGATTTCATATTTGTACCAAAAGACAAGCATGCTTAAACAAGTTTCAAATACATAAATACAGCAATGTAGAGCAGACTTAAATAATAATCTGGACGAAGTCTTTGAGGTACACAATGTGAATGTAGGTCATTTCGTCATCAAGTTCTTTAAATGCAAGGCCAAGTCCAGGTGTGTCCTTTAATGCCCATTTGACCACGGTATCCCGCGTTTGACCTTAATCTGTATTCATCGTGATACATAAAATCATTAAATACATATATAACATTTTTATTGCTCAAGTGATATTTTTTACGATTTACTACATGATCGAGTTTATTCATAAATGCTTTTCTTCTTTTATTTTTTGATTTTAAAAAGTAAGTTAGTCCATTTATTCAACATACATTTTCTTCATGATCGAGTTCTTTCATAGATTTTTTTTCTTCAAAAAATTGTAGTATAGTTCTTGTCAATAATGTTGAATTGAATTGAATTTTCTTGTCTATAAAGTTGAATTGAATTGAATTATGAAATAAAATAGTCGATTTTATTCAGCATACCAGTACATGTACACTACCGACATTCACTCATTGAAAAACTCAGTTTTGACAGCCAATGGACATTTGGAATGATCAAAAATACTATGACTTCGACGCTCAGCGTCTTACATGTATGCTGATGGAAATGAAAGTAAAAATGGCGAATATCTCTCAATTTTAAAAGTTTACCGGCAATAAGTTCATTTAATGTCTACTGTGGGAAGGTGGCAAGTTTATAAGTTCTGTAGCATCTCCTTTAGAAGCATTTCTATATCCATGTTGCCGTTGATGTGTTTGCAAAAGAGGTTCTCAATCATCTTGCAGTTTATCCCGTACAATGCCGGCAGACATAGGAGCAGACGAGAATAGTGCATGACGTCATTTGGACGGGATGTCTGCACGTGCTCCTTCAGAAGCTGTTGTATCAAGGAATTCAGTTGGTCAACGTGCTCTGGGCGGTCTAATCCACTGTATCCTGTGAAAAAAAAAAAGAATAAAAATATCGTTAGAATTTCTCAAGTGAAAATCACATTAATTATTAATAGAAAATCATACGATCTATTAAAGATTTATATTACATATATAGGTCAAGTATCGACTGCTTGCTTTTACCGACGGCGACGCCTACGTGCTGATTGCAGCCACACGTCTTGCGACATTGAAATTGTTAAATAGCTATTTTCAGCGTTCTCGGAAATAAAGAGCATGAAGAGAACGGAGGCGGTTAAAGGGATTTTCCTTTATTATTCACTCACAAACATCGGGTTTGCGATGTAAATCCTGTTTATGTTTGACACGGTGACACAGATATCCAAGGATAAAGAGAGCACGAGTACTTTAGGTAAAACGAAGCTGTAGATACAATCGGTAATCTTCCATACAGGATGCTGGGATGTGTATTGATTTATAAGTGATATGATTATGTTATATTGAAGAGGGAGAAGAAGAAGAAGAAGATGATGATGATGAAGAAAGATGATGATGATGATGATGATTTATAGTCATTATTTCTTTCTATCATTATGTACAACTCAATTAATTTCATATATTAAATAATTTCGTCTATACCAAGAAAAGGGTGAACGTTAAAAAAAAAAAAGAAACAAAAAAAAAAAAAAAGAAATTTACAGCCAAGTTTCGAAACTTCCGTCAAAACTTGAGAATGTCCGTCCGCTTGACAGGTTTTTCCATTGTCATACAGTCGTCGGGAAGTAAGTACATGTCTACATGCACGGAGTAAATTGTTTGCTAACTCTAAAGTGCACGAGAGGTCAATACGGACAAATTGATTAAACAGTGAACTTAATTAGCCTTCATACACTGACCAATCCCTTTGCTAGGCTGGCCTTGTATAATACACGTACCAGCGTATCAAAAATCGTTATCTAGTCTAACCCAAGTATTTATTTACTTTATATGCTCGGGAGAGATTAAAGGGTTTCACACTATGTACCGAGAAATACCCTTCAAGGACAGAATAATTCGGTCATTCATGTAAACAAAAATATGTAAGCACGATAGACGAGTTTATGACGTCAGTTGCGGTTCGGGGCTGACGCATGGGATCCGGTATATGGGAACGGCCGGTACTTGGAAGTACGAGGGTCATGTATCATGATCGTTTCTTGCCCTTGAATTAAAATTTCATTCATCAATAAACTTGGACAATTTACAACGTGATTGATAATGTTAAATCTCTCCCGTTTATGTTGTCTATTTGGTAATCTAGGCGTGATATTTACGATTGATATATTTGGAATGCCCTCTCCTTTTTTAACTTTAACCGTCATCAAACTTCAACGCGCACTTTGATTCACATTTTCACAATATTTTATTTGCTCTGGTCCATTGTTTTAATTATCGATAATAGATTCAACGAATTCAAGATTCGGCATTTTACAATCATACAACTCCATAATTATCAACTGTTGAATGGTTTTTTTTTTAGTCGCTAAAGTCTAAAAAAATATCTAATTCAAATCAATTCAATATCTTATAATCTGTATCTAGAAGACTAAGTATATTTTTCTGTTTGTACGATGACAGAGTAAAATGTTTTTATGAACAAGTTCACGTGCCTACTGAATCATTGTCTATAGTATGCAGGGGATAGGACAGAAATTTCTGGCAAAAATTCAGGTATGCTAAAATGTAAGATAGGCCCTTGACAAGGTCGAATCGATTAGAGAACATATTTCGTAAATCCACAAGGACGTGGAATAAAAGAGTGATTTAAATGTCAAATAAGCCTTCAAATGTCATCTGATATTCCAGCAAAGTATAGTTTTCAAGGCCTCAATTTCGCCCTTTAAATCTCAAAAAAAAAATCCGATTTTTTTCATGGTAAAATAGATTGGAGAAGGCGGAAGGTTGGGGGGGGGTCGTTATAATCAGGAATTCCTCCTTTTATATTATATTCTTGGGCTTTCATTCCCATCTTTGGAATATTTCTCTATAGATCCCTGCTTGAATAATGAAAATAAATATAAGAATTTGGTTATATAAGAAAAAGCTTAAAAGTACAACGACCTGGCCCAGCTGGGATCAATATACAATTTTTACCCTGAGCGACTCCGATGCGCGAGATTTATAACACGGACACGGCATCTAAGGTCAACGACTCGTGACGCTTGGCGCGGTTACCAAGGACACTCTCCTGTAAAGGGAGGGGAGATTGGCCATCTGCCATTAATTCAGTCATTGCCCTTGGGATTTAGCGCTTGACGTCTCCCTTTGTTATAATCGAAGGCCACGGATTCTGATAGGGTCAGGATACTACACTGAATATGGGGGTGATACTATTTCGGACTCCAGCGTCCAGTGGCTAATTACAGGTCAGAATAATAAAATGTTGTCCTCACACGGTCAGATGACCGGTCATGGCTAAATCTTCCCCTGCGCATTTTCACTAATTACTCCGGCCAGGTTCAAACGGTCAAGACTTTACATATGGCTAAGGAAAGGGGTCATGGAAGTTCAAATAAACTGATGCTGTTTACACTGTTTACTGTATCGATACTAGGTACGACGATACTTGACCAATATATGCGTAGTGCGCAATTGATTTCATAAACAACAACATGTCGGTCAAATTTTCGCGTAAACATCTTTTTCAATGAGTAACTTCCATGAATGAAGCATATCTTATATCAACGATCAAAATTAGTAGAACGGAAAGCACCAATTGTGCAAAACTCAGAACATTCAAAGATTAATTTTGCAACATTTTGAACAATTTATATAATGAATAAATGAATTACATGTAGTTATATACCAATGGCTAACTACAGTACATGCAAGGATCTAGAGGAAGGGGTCTCAGGGAGGCCCTCTGGATTTTTCGAGAAACTGCTGACTTTTCCCATATGACAGTCTAAAAATCAAAGGTTTGATTCCTCAAATAAGTGACTGCTCCCCCCCTCTTCCCTGGAATAATCTCTAGATCCGCGCATGATGTTGATATTTGTGTAAAGAAAAAGTATCTTACCAGCATTAAATAAAACAGCCATTCTCAGGAATGCATATTCTTTCTGATCGAGATTCATCACCTGGCATTTGCGAATAAAGTTCTGAATAGTATCTACAGATTTCATAGTGGGCTGGTCGGGTGACGGCACTGCTTTGTCATCACCTGACGTCACTTCCGTTCTCAGTGGCGTCACAGCAAATTGAAAGTTACTCTCAGCCATGTAAAGCAGAAGAATTCTCGTCCAAGCGTTGAGTATCAGAGAAACCTTGTCGTTATGAGACAGATTTGCAAAGTCTGGAATCGACTTGGAAAACTGAATTATTTTAACTAACCAGTCTGACACACGGGAACCCACCGGATACATATTTTTCTTTGCCAAAGTCACCCTAGTGGTCCCGTTAACGTTCCTGATCGGAGGGATTTGTTCAGAGTCTAAATTGTCACTGAGATCTTTGAAATTTCCAAATTGTGCATCATTTTCATGTTTGCCGCGGGACAACAAATTGCGAAGCATTGAAGAACTGGAGCTCATATCACAACTTCCGGTGGAATCAGAACGAGGCGGGGCAGGAGAGGCGGCTTTGCACGATAAATCGATTGGCTCCTCTTGGCAAGTTTCAGAGGAGCACGACGACAAAGGTGATGACGATGACGGATTCTGTGATGCTGTAAATGTTTGTTGTGGACTACACTGCTGTGACCAAAGGGGGGATGAGGAGGGAGCCGGCGCGGGAGAATGCATGTAAACATCGTGAGGCGCAAAGGACATCTCCTCGTATTGTCTAATCTGTATCGGGGACGATTTGGTAGGGGGTGAGTACATTTGAGGTATAACATGTCGTGGAGATTGCACACTATGTTGAGAGAAAGGTGAGGATCGCTTTGATACCGGAACCGGAATGTCTAATATTGATGAAACATGCGCCTGCGCATTTGAAGGTGAATGATTTTCGTGTCTTCCCTGAGAGTACGGAGAGTGTCGATGAGAGGCGAGATGAGTGTAGGCAGGGGGGACTTTGCCGAGTAAAACATTTTCTAGAGTATTTGATCGTTTTGGCGACCCGGACGCACTCGGTAAGGTACTGTTAATATTGGACGACACAGGTGCACTAATTGCGGTGTTGTAATAACTAGATAGTGGCACTCCTGTAGTGTATTTTCTATCTTCGCCATAATATCCTTGGGGCGGCATGATTCTATGGGGACTGCAGGTCTGGTACGAAACAGGAGGACATGCGCACACCGAGCCTTCCTGTCTAAAACCGTCCATCATCGCCCATTCACTTCTGAAAAATCAAATTGAAGAAACAATAAAATTGAATTTAAATTTCTTCTGTTGTGGTAAAGATATGAAATTCAGCACTAAAAAAAAAACAACAACAAAATTAATGAAATTTATTAGCAGTGAAACAAAGTATTAAATTTTCCTCTTACAAAAGGTATGTTTTAATTATCCAAACGGACCACTCAATAAACGGCTACGCATTTAACACAATTTCCCAATACTGAATATATATGATATGATTGTAAAATAAGTATACCTTTACTTAAGAATCACCTATGTCAATTACATTATTCATTTACTGTTCTAAATACGTCGTATGTAAAAAACCTATTACGAACGTGAAGTCGGTGACACACTGCCCTACTTCGCTCACGCACTAAAGGGTTAACCATGCGAACATCGGCGCTGACGTATTTAGATTCATGTGATTCTACTTTAAGGCGTGCTCCTGCGTTTTATTTATAAAGTACCTATTTCTAATAATATCTTTGCATAATGACTTCTTTTTTCCAGTCGAGTGGTAAAAGTCCCCCTCTTTTTCGTCATCGAAAAACGATAAAATCGGCACGACGGCGAAAGAATAAAAATGTAATCGTTGAATCGATACTGCTTTTCTTAGAAAGATGCCCGACTTTAAAGTACTTTCTTTAGTGCAGCTATGCCAAAAGTGTGTTTCTTGCAATCTTGATTTATCTCCACTACAAAAATTATCCCCCTTCCCACGGTGTCCCATCAGAGCCTCTCACTTATATAAAATCATTCGTCTCTAGACAATGATCTTTGATGCAGATTTGAGAGAAAATGAATAGTTTTTACAAATCTTTTTTTTTTACAATTTTTTTTTCAAACTATGCTATTACATATTATTTATATCTCTTTTGTTCTGTTTAATGTTTTAAAAAAAAACCATTAAAACATAAAACATGTTAAAATTATATATTATATATCTTCTAAAACATGGCAACCTTGAAGAAGGAACTAAAATATCTGAGATATTAATGATAATCCGTTTCTAATAAACTGAAAGTCTACAGTTCACTAGTGACTTACACAATCACATGCTAAATGCATTAATTATAATGCACATGAATCGAGAAATTTCTTTTTCAAGTGTCGAAAAATATTACACGATAAAATATGAAAATAAAAAAAAATAAATAAATAAAAAATATATATTTATAAATTTCAAAATATTTACCTTTCAATTTCTAAAAAATCCAACTTATTTAAAATGTCTTTCTTTCTCCAATAATGTTATCACAATTAATAAATTCACTTTCGCTTTTGCAAATTAAACAAAGAAACTAACGTCTGTCTTTGGCAAGTCTCGAGTTCAGTATGACGATATGAACCATAGAACGAGACTTTATTATTGGAAGTGCAATTGCCCTACTGAATTTGCCCTAGATTGACCTTGGAAACGAGTACTTCCTTGAATAACGTATCATAGAAGGATGAACATACTCTCTAACCTCATGGATATTCATGAGCTTCAAGTGATTTTGCCGATTTTCTCTCAAAATACTCGTTACACAAGGATACTAATGAATGGAAACATGTTCCATTAGAATTTATCTTTCTAGTTATATTGATTTTGATAAGAAAGGAAGTTTGAATCGATATATGTTTATAATTTGTTCTCTTCGGTTAGAGATTATTTGTATGTATGACGCAGAAACCTTGAAATTCTAAACAAAGATTCATATGAATAGCTGACCTACATACAGAAATAAACCACTCGTTATTGAAGGTCGACATGAATTAAATCAGATGGAAAAAGTGCTTGAATATATGAAAGATTACTGTATGAATTTAAAAGAGAACTTGTAATAACACAGCCCACGTTGGATTCGGAACTATAAGTGCGTTATTGGGAAATTTGTTTACATCTCTCATAATAAAAGGACATTCCCTCCCCGCACTTTGTTTATCAGTCAGAACTCGGTCAGCCGACCTTGTTTTAATAATAGCTTCAGATAACGCAAAATCATACCTCCCTTTGTTTGATTGGGCAGCCTAACGATAAGGGCGTCATGTGCGGTTTCAAGGGTTTGGATAGGGTGCCGGGTGGTCAGAAACCTTTCGAATTAGTAAATAATGAAGTTCCGTAATAGTTTTAACGTAAAATTTTAAGGTCATCGACTTAAATCTCCCTCCCAAATCCTTTTGGATCAGCTCCTGGATATTTCTTGATCCTTGAATTGTAGGCGTGGAACAACACGTAAATACATCATTGCAAGGTCATCCTTTTGTGAACTTACTTTCTCGTGTACACAAGTTTGCGAACAATCGATCAGACACACCATGAAAGGACGTAAACATATTAATTCGGCCTCTATATGTTTTTCAAGGACTCTAGTGACGTTTGAAGGCATACCTAAAAATCCTTTGAATGAAATGGTTGTTGATACAAGGTACATACATGTACAGGGATGGGTAAAAAAATTCTCTAGTCCTTGTTTTAATCCTACATGAATAATACAAAGTTGGGCTTAAAATATTTGGATGAAATAGTGGAATTTCATTAAAAAATAGGCATTTAATAAAAAAGATGCATTTTTGATTCAAACATGCATGATTTGTATAGTTTCTGATTTTCATGAAAACTATCTATTCATATACATTTAAATTTAGCGAGAAAACAATCATCGTCGATAATAGAAATTAAGCTTTTATTCTGACTTTGGATGTAATATTGAATTTGAATAAGGCCGTAGTAATTTTAAATTTTGTTTTACGTCCCGAACTTTTTCTAGAAGGTACCCATCCGCCAGGCATGAAAGATCAATATGAAGGAATTTTGAAAGGAAGACTGAAAACATTATCTTTCTGTAGTGAAATGGATATAATTCTGACTTAATTTTTAGAAGAAAAAAAAAAAAAACTACAATTATCTCCTGATGTAAATGATGGAAAAGACATATTGTACATGGTATTCAAGATCATTTACTGATATTTTTTACCTGAAAAATGCATGACTTTGTTTTGTTTGTGTGTGTGTTTTTTTTTTCTGAGGAATTCTCCTAAAAGCTGCGGACGTAAAACAAAATATTTAATTATTATGGACTAATTGGAAATCGCCGAAATGAGTTTAATAATATTTGTAGAGTGAAAAAGAGTTCACGTTCACGTTCGAATTGTCTCTTAAAAACATGGCGGTCTTAAAATGATAATTGAAATTGAATTTGATTGATTTATATCATCAGTAAATTATTATGCCTCTCGATTTTATACCGATCACAAATCCATTATGAAACTTACCTTTTCTACAACACGAATAAAGGTTAATTTTAATGAATTACTCGAAAATTCTTTTCAAAGTTCCTTGTTTTCTGAATCAAGTTGAGTATAACTATCATATTTTATCTGTACATGCACCAGGCTAACGTTCTTTTACATACGGCATTCAACACGTTCCGCCATCGGCACTAAAACATCACAGTTTACTTTTTATATTCAAAACTTGATAAAGAAACTGGCAATTATGTATCATTAATCTCCATAGATCTCCATTAAAAATGAAATTCGTTGTTGGGGGCGCAAAATCAATTTGTGCGCGTTGCAAAGAATTAAACGGAGATCCATCGGATTTGTTTGATTTTTTTACTACACTATATAAATGTATTTAAAAATGCATTAAGAGTGATTAATGTAATAATTAGAAATAAAATTGTGCATATCACAAATATACATGTAGAATCTTATTAAAATCTTTCATATAATAGTAAATATACCTGATAGTTTCCATGTTCTCTGATCTATATCTAACTAGTAAATGAACTTATTTCTAGTATACGGCTGACATTTATAGCTTTTTGTCTAATCAAATATAATTATAGGCATATTGAAGGTGTGTCAGTCGTTTCCAATAGGAGTTCTTTTTATGGTAGGTAGGGTCGTAAGAGTTCTGTATGCCACTAGGTCAAGAATCCATGCGTATACAGAAAAAGATTGGCCATACACAATTAACGCGACGTTGACCTTTAAGAGATCGAACAGAATCTCTCTCAAGAGAACTAAGTCTCACTGCATGTATGGTGATATTTTACTGACTGAAGGTTAAGTGGAAAGTAAAAGGCCAAAAAGCACATTTTAGAACACATTATTTAACATTAAAAACGAAAGACGTCTTCAAATTCATAGCATTAATTTGCAGCATTGACCAGACATGCAACTTTCGTGTACTTAACCATCGTCAGTGATCCTCAATCCAAACAATGAAATACAAATGTATGGCAAAAGAACGTGAATGATACTAGTATGTCCAAAAATACCAAAAGAAGTAGCACACTTCTTTAAAAGCTTAGATTTCTGCCTCCAGATTATCTTAAAGACAGGACTTGCAAGTCAATTACTTTCTTCAAGGAGGAACTGTTACACTCAAAAGAGAAAAGAATCTATGGAAAGATTTAAGGAATGAGTGATTTATTTTTTGCGTTTATGGCTTTTACACTCTGGTTCGACAGACGCAAATCCCGGGAAGCGAAGTGGTTCACAAGATTTGTGCCTGTCGAACAAGAGTGTAAAAGCCACGAACGCAAAAATAAAACACATATTCCTTATATTTGCATTCAGAAACATTCAGATGTAAAATATCTTTGAAAACATCCTCGAAATTTTATAGAATCTGGTACATTTTGGCTTTATTAATATAAAAATGAATAAATTGAAAACTTAAATTCATTTTTTGGCTGAGATCTAGAATGAGGGACATAAGCGCAGTAAAACATGATTGAGATTTGAATTTTTACGGTAAATATTTGCTATGACGTCAAGAACTATATATGGTTTATATAATAAGGTGGCCCCCTTTTAGGTCAAAATTTTAAAGTTTCTCGTCAAAATCATCTGTGTGTACCAATATTTCTCCTTATAGGCTACTGATAAAATGATACATAATCTTTTACTCCCCTTTCTCAATTTCTTAGAATTTGGGATTCAAAATTGCAATATTTTGCTAAATTTCTGGAAAAACGTCATTTTAAAGCTTATCTCCGACAAACTTCCTAATATATAGTATCGAACCGGCATCTGAACAACTTTTATATTTTGATATGATATAATCTTTGCTTGTCATTAACTGCATGCAAAAGGAAAAAGTTGTTCACTATCCCGCTCGATTTTATCTTAATGGAAATAACCAAGAATTATGCTACTTTTTCGTTAAAAGTGGAATAAATCACCGGTTTCATGATATTAATGCAAAATTTACAATGTCTTGGAGAGCAAGGGGTAGTTTTTTATAACTAGTTTTCTTAAAATATAGATGACAACTATGGATAATGACCATATTCCTGTATACAGCACAAAATCGATAATTCAGAAAATCAGAAACCGAAGGCATACAAAATCAGGATAAAACAGGAACCAAAGCAAACAAAAACCTCCATCATATGAAAAGAAGCGAACTCCAGATATGGGAGTGAGACCAGGTGCCCAGGAAGAGTAAGCATCTCCTGCTTACATGCAACACCCGCCGCTTTAATTCGGTAGAACTGTCACATTCGGTTACTTCCATTTCGGAAGACATAAAGTACAATCTTTCTTTGGATGGTTCAAATGGTCTATGACAGAATATCATCCACCATTCTGGAGAGTGGGGCATCAAAGTGTATGACGAGTTCCCCATATCGACCGTAGAACTTCCTCAATGACGATGTTAGTTGGTCACACACATATCCCTGAATGAGGAGCTTATCTGAAAGACGCCTAGCTCTCAGAATAAAATCCGTATATTTGGTACTTGCTCTGCCCCTCCTTTGTTTTGCTCTGGCATAGCGTATCAACTGAGATATGAACACGCCATAAGCAGGCGATGAAGGGATGTTGCTACTCAGAAAAGGAAAGTTTGAAATGCTGAAATTGAAGTCGTCACGTTTGTCACAGAGTGAGGTGTTTATGTGACCATCAGTGTCGTGTGACAACATTACGTCCAATTAGGATGCTGAATTATTTGTCTCTGTAGTTTCTTTGACATCAAACTCCGAAGGATTGATACTGCTGAGGTAATCTGCGAATTTTGGATTATTGATGGACAACACATCGTCTATGTATCTGTAAGTGAAGTTGAAGTCAGAAGCTAAGTATCTTTTCCCTTCAGAGACCAAAGATTGAATGAATTCAGCTTCGCACGAGTAAAGGAAAATGTCGACAAGGAGTGGGGCACAATTGTTCCCCACTGGAATTCCGACAATTTGCTGGAAGACCTTTCCTCCAAACACCACAAAAATGTTGTCGATCAGAAAGTTTAACATCTGAATGTTTCAGTGTACTTATTTTCAGAATCGGACTTTTCTTTTACAAAGTAGGTTTTGTCATACTTAATAACAATAACTTTGTATTTGCGATTGCCGTTCTTATACTTGTAAACGCATTACTTGTAATTTTTGCGAGTCTTTCTTTCAATTTAGAATGTGGTATTGTAGTGTGTTGATCCTCCAAAAATGACAACAAAATTTAATTTTGGAGAAATCGATTTTAGGGGGCAATTTACTGTATAAACCATATATATTTCTTTGAGCAGCAGGATTAAGATATACACGACGTATACGTGGTATTGATTATCCAATGGCCTTTTCAGGATTTAAGGTGTTGGTAAGATATGATTCAATATTGACAATTTTAACCTCCTGGTTAGTATGTCTGGTGGTGGATTATGACATTGTAGTCCCCGAGGATATCATTCGCCTAGTTATCAATTCAATGTTTTAAATATATTTGTGAATTCTCCGTCAAAAATTTCATGAAACTTTTCTAAATCTAAGGGTTATCTTCCTGATGACATAACCCTGTCCTTAGCAGGTTCTTTGGCAGAAACTTTAGGTCAAGTTGAGACTTTTGCTCTGGTCGCCATGGCACTTTCTATGTAGACATTACCTCAGACAGTGCATGTATTTAATATATTGTTTTCATTTTCGTGCATGGACATTGACGGCGGGTGCGGCTAGCCAAGAGGGGATGCTTACTCCTCCTGGGCACCTGGCCCCGCCTCTACCTTGCTAGGGGTCCGTCGATGCTCAATTTGTTGTTCTATTGTAGGTGCTGTTGAGATTATCGTCAGGATCTTCATAATAACTTCATATTGTTTGGATTTCCTCTCTTTCGGCATCGAGTATCACTGATTAGATATAACTTGCTGAAATGTGCATTTGGTGAACTGAAATTTTATGATAGAACATATATTTTGATTTTCACATTTACAGGCTGATAAAGAAGAATAACATGGGAATTGAATATTTCAAAACCTACCGTTCATCCGTTGGATAAGCGTAACAAAAAAGTGTAGAAGGAAAGATAACTCTAATTGATTAAAACCTAGATCAACTGAATGTGGATTGCTTGTCTCAAAGTGTTTATGAGTCATTTTCTCTCTGTAGTTTCTCATACTCGAGTTCATTTTTCTTTTATAATTTCTTTCTGCATCTTTTAAATGTGTAAAAGTTTCATCTGTTTTATTATTTCTGTATGTCATTTTCCTATATCTATAAGCTTTTCTAGATGTTTTACATTCTGTATCGATCCAGGGCAGAAAGGGTTTTTGCTTACTTTTATTTGACAATTTCCAAACTAGCATAGCGTATCACTTATGAAATGTATATGCCATAGGGAAGCGAAGAGGGAATATTGCTGCACATGGAGTTAATGTTTGTGCAGATGAAATTAAAATCGTCACGTTTCTCATAAAGTAAGGTTGTAATCATACAAATAGGTATCACTTGAAAGATAATTCCAAAGGCTCTCATTTGCGTCAAAGTTCAATTGTGTAGGAAATATCATTGGATTATACAATAAAATCCGTACATTTTTGGAAAAAAAAACCATCCAGATTTTCTATAATACATGAAATATCGTATCCAACGTAGTTTCGCCTTGTAAAAATAATTTTACGATGTAAAAGTTTGCAATGTTGTTCATTGTCATATTGCTCTACTACATGTAGGAATAGTGTACGTTCTATTACAAAATGTCATGACATATCGGTCATAATTTATTCATAATGTAGACTTGCGCTACTGAAATAAATTTATTTAGTTTTTCTGAAAATTACTTTGACTTGAAAAATCGCAGAAGAGGATACTTTAACTTAAAATATTTTCTTTCCGAAGCTCGTGTCTGGTGCATTTAAATTGTTTGAAATGCTGTACTAGAAGATTACGAAAATTGGAACACGTCAATTTATTTTATTAGTTATACGGTTAGTTCCTGTCATACTTCCTACTCAAAGTAGGTGTGTAAATTTGTAGAGGATGAGGCCGTAGGAAGTATGACGGGAAATAACCCATAACGAATTTTTCACGCTGAGAAACATTTTGTAACGTTTAATTTGTAATTTTTGACCTAGTTTAGTGACCTACCTCAACGTCAAGGTAAGACACCACGTGACCGTCGTAATGCGACATCATTGGCGTGATGATGTTTTATATATTTTGAACGTACTGGTGTATTTAAACAGTAATTGTATTGAGACCGAGGTTTCTGACAAAGCTGTCACCAACCCACACGAATGTTGTTTTTCAAAAACTTTAAATGACCGATTTTAGAACATAAAAACGATAACATGAGGGAAGATAATGATAAATACCCGTCAAAAAATAATTCTATCCAATTCTCCTAGATACTAAATTGAAAATGCTGATGACCGAATCGCTGAAAACCACGATAGCAGGAGAGAAAATTGTGTTCATAGAGTTCGAGCTCTCTTTAATAATAAGGAAGTTTTCCAACTCTATACCTTCTTGAAGAAAAATTCAAACCAAATTTCATGTACCAGATATCAAATGCTCATCAGTGATGCTTTCAGCCAAAGTTCTTTTCATAAGTCACCCAAATTCATTTTTTAAGGTGACGCTAGTTGGATAAAATAATTGACCCTTCCGAACGCGGGAAAATTTTGAGAAATTCCATGACGTCACAATGCAATTTCGACGTTTGAACGAGGTTCGAAGCTTGTTTGTCCGAGGTAAAAGCATTGTGACGTCACGAATTTTTGCATTTTTTCCCGCAATCGGGAAGGAATTGGTCAATTATGTACAATTAAGCCAGCTACAAATGGCGATAACCAAGCCCACTGAAATATCCAGTAATATGGTCATGATTCAGAGATGTCCAATGCGGAAGACGTATAAATGGAAGCAATGTAACTGCCCTGAGAATATCCTTTCACTATTGGAATCATATTAAATTATCTTTGAAAAAAAAAGAATATGGAATTTTACTGGATGGTAAATATCTAATAACTTTCAATCACTCCGAGTATGTAGGTGTTACATGAAATGACGTCCTAAGCCCACATGGAATTTTCGAAAGGAAATGATTCAAATGCATTGGTTCTATTGATATTATTCTTAAAATAAACTTTAATTAACCGATTGACCAATGAATTTTAAAGATGCGTTTGACAAAGTTTTTGAATATGAAGAAATGATTTTTAGAACGAGGTATGGTAAATAACACAATTTAATGAATTTAATATGAAATAGAATTATATGAATTTGATATGAAAAATATCCTCAAAGTAAATGAACGATATGAATGATGACATTGTAAAGATTCAATGAGGTATTTTTTAAAATGCAGATTTTTTCTCTTACAACGGATCCGACAAGGGATTTCTGGATGGGTGAGGATGTGGGTTTCTTTATTGAAAAATTGAACTTACCTATCTATCTAAGAAGATTTCCTAAACATATCCGATTTCAAATTAAAAAAAAAGACAGAACAAAACATGAGTAAGTGTTATCGTGCATTATGAAACAATTGTAGTTTATCACGGTATAATCACATTCCAAATACTTTCTGACACAGCCACATGTATCTCAGTAGCGCCCTCTGGATTTATTCTTTTGATTTAAATTTGCTCATTTATTTTCCTGAGAGTGCGCGTCTGTAGGGTCGATTCAGTAGCATCTAATCTACATGTATGACAAAAGTAGCATTGGAGGGATGGTGCTAAGATGTTAACATCCTTTAATTGCGATGATATTTCTGTATATCACTCGAAAGAGAATTCTATAGGCTCTCAATTGTCAGGGAAATATCATTAGATTATATAGGAAAATATGTTAATCTTTGAAAAAACCTCCAGATTTTATATGACACATGAAATATCATATACTCCATTGTTTCTTTTTACGATGTAAATGTTCGCACTGTTGCCCATTGTCATATTGTTTTACTGCGGCTAGCCAACAGGGGATTCTTACTCCTCCCGGACACCTGGTCCCACCTCTTGCGTACAAGGGGTCCGTCGATGCTCAATTAATTTCCCTTTTGTGAGTGCTGTTGAGATTATCGTCAGGATCTTCTTTGACTACTTCATGTAAGGAGTGCATGTCTAGTCCATGCTGAAAATTTATTTATTCCTAAATGATGCTATTGAATTGGAAGATGTTTAACAATAGTACAATAGTATTTAGAAAATGTTATGATTGATTATTCAGAATGTTTTCGTAAACATGTACTACTGAAATAAATTAAGCTTGTATGAAAATCACGTTGATTGAGAGAGGAAACCTTACATTTGTACATCTGAATCAAATGTTTTTTCCCACAACAGACTACAAATCATACAAATCATGGACATGTAGCGACCCGTGTAATGCACTGTCATTCCTCTTTGGTAACATTTATGTTAGATTTGGTGAAAATCTCTACAAGAAGTTTCTAGGGAGTCCTATGGGTACTACATGTGCGCCTCTTGTTGCAGATTTATTTTTGTACACTTATAAAAAAGAATTTATCCAAAATCTTCAAAAGCAATGCAAAAATTATGAAAAGTATGTCCTAAATATACCGAAAGACGTAGCAAGATGGCTGGGATATGATGCTACAGGACCCAGGTTTTAGAAATTTGAGATAATTTTGTTAACAGAAATTTTCAAATGCGTTTAAAGAAATCACCAACCGAAATTGATCGAACTTGGCTACATCCAAGAAATGAATTGATTCTCTGTAATCGTTTTCCTTTAAATGTCTGAAAACAACAATTTCTTTTATCTAAGTTTGAAGGGACATAACCCTGCATGTAAGGGAGGGACATGACCCATACTTGAACTATACCTGTATTTCATGGTGTAAAAGCTATATCCAAGAAATTGATTGAATATTTGAAACGGGTTTCCCTAAAATAACCGGAAACCAAAGATGGAACGGACGGAAGCACACACACGGACAGAAATGCGCATCACTATATACCTCCACCATTTTTAGCGGGGTTATAAATATCATGCTAGCGCTGGAAGAAATATTTCACCACATCCAGACTAAAATCATATGGCATTTACATATCACAGCACCGGTACGCTAAATCATGTAATAATATTTTCGATTTTCATAGTAGCATCCTATCTGGACATAGAGTTGTTCTACTACACTGGCGGTCACATGAACACCTCACTCTATGACAAACATGATGACTTCAATTTCAACATCACAAACTTTCCTTTTCTGAGTAGCAACATACCTTCATGGCTTATTCATATATCAGTTGATACGCTATGCCAGAGCAAGTACCAAATATACAGATTTTGTTCTGAGAGCTAGACGTCTTTCAGATAAGCTTCTCAGTCAAGGATACGTTTCTGACCGACTATCCTCGTCACTGAGGAAGTTCTACGGTCGATATTGGAAACTCTTCATACATCATGATGTCCTAATCTTCAGAATGTTGGATGACATTCTGTCTTAGACCATTTGAACCATCCAACCATCGAATATACTTGTATGTAACCGGATGTGACAATTCTGCCGAATTGAATTGACGGGTGTTGCATGCAAGGAGGAGATGTTTACTCTTCCTGGGCACCTGGTCTCATTCACATCTGGGGAATTCGCTTCTTTTCATATGGTAGAGGTTTTTCTTTGTTTGCTTTGGTTCTTGTTTTAACCTGATTTTGTATGCCTTCGGTTTCTGATTTTCTGAATTATCTATTTTGTACTGTGTATTGGGATATGGTCATTTACAAATTACCAGGAACTGTTTAGGCCAAGGCTTCAGCTTCATAAACTAGTTAAGACCTTCTTGATATTCTGCAAAAAATACCGTCAGCGTTAAAATTCAGATCTGTGCAAACAAAAGAGGTTTTTACTTTTGGTATTTCACAACCGGCTTAAAAGGATAAAACTATCTTAAATGCATCACAATCAGCAAGCGCCTTTTATATCGTGGATATGATTCTAATGTCACCAGACGGACACTCGGCTAGGAACTTGAACAATCTAAAGTCTTATACAAGCGCATCCCCAATAATTGCGCACATTTACACATTCATCTGTGTTGTTACATGTAGGTCTCTTACGTTTTACTGTCTTGTTTTGTGGTCATCGAACAGTGATAAGGATGTTTAATAAACAGTATGATGGTGCTTTCTTCTTGACCATTGGGTAACCGGAAAATATGGGAGGGTTGCGCGCACGTAAGCCTGATAACCTCACCATTTGCTAATTGCTTGGCAGATGGCCGTTCTAAATCTGCACTGATTGCTCGTTGGTTTATGTGTAGTTTTTCATGCTTAATGTTTCTATGTCCTCTTTTTCGTTTGCGTCTCTTGCTGTGCTTGTCTACTCAGTGTTTTCACATCAGCTGTTTTGATGCTTTGCTGTTGGTATCGCAACCGGGTCTTACTGGAGGATCTCCTCCTCTCTTTGACTTAAAAAAACCAATGATGATGATACTTTTACTTTTAATACCAATGATGAGGATTTACTATCCGAAGCTTATGTCAGATGCATTTAAATTTGTTTGAAATTTTGTACCAGAAATTTACGATTTCATTGGCAACACCCCAATTTATTTTGTCTCATATATATTTTGAACGTAATGGTGTACCTTAAGGGCAGTTGTGTTGAAACCAAGGTTTCTGATAATGTTTTAATCACCCACACCCAAATTGGCAATACCACAATTGGCAACACCCCAATTTATTTTGTTTCATATATATTTGTAGGTAATGGTGTAAGGGCAGTTGAATTGAAACCAAGGTTTCTGATAATGTTATAACCACCCACAAGCATATTGTTTATCAAAGTCTGTCAATGAGCGACTGACCAATCTGAAATTTAGAACATAGCTACATTTATGTACGAGCAGATATTTTCTAATGACCAGTCAAAAATAATTTTATTAAGTTAGCCTAGATGCAAAATTAATGTTGATGAACGAATCCGCTGAAAACTATCGCAACATAAAGAAAAAAAAAACGGTGTTGCTGACCAATCGGGTATCCGATGCTATGATACAGATTAGGGTCAAAGCTGAGGAAGATGTACAAATGGAAGCCATGTAAGTGCCCTGACATTGTCCTATCACCATTGGCATTATATTGAATTAATTATATTTAAAAGAAAAGAATAAGAAAAGATACTAGACTGAAATGATCAAATTACATTCCATCACTCCCAGCGAATAAAAGTTAATGACGCGCCAAGCCTTCATGGTATTTCCAAAAAGGAATTTTTTTTTCAATTGACGACATTCTTAAATAACTTATTACTAATTGACCAATGAAGTTAAAAAATACGTTTGATGAAGAAATGATTTGTAGAACGATTTATAATACGTAAATAACACAAATAAATGAAATAAAGATAAAATAGAATATTAATTTAATATGAAAGTATCATCGAACTGACAATATAATGTATCCATGAGGTCAAATTTTGTACTTCTTTTATGACTTATCCGACAGAGTTTTTCCGACATGGGGGGATTGACTTGAAAAGAAAAATGAACTGACCTATCTACGAGTTTTTCCTAATATTTTTCAACCAATAGGAAATTGTGAATAAAAAAAAAGAACATAAATTGATTAAGATGCATTCTCCTAAGTGTGACATTTACGTTTTTTCTGAGAAATAAAGTTTCTTTCACAGACAAGGGAGATAAGAACATTGAAAATTTTCGTAACGAGGCAATGAAAGAAAGAAAAGAAATCGGAAAAGGGAGATGAGGTTAAAATTTTCCCTTAATTTCTTGTCTTAATAACGGGTGTTGCATGCAAGCAGGAGATGCTGACTCTTACTTGACACCTGGTCTCACTCCTAAATGGGAGTTCGCTTCTTTTCATGTGGTGGAGGTTTTTGTTTGTTTTCTTTGGTTCCCGTTTAACCTGATTCTGTATGCCTTCGGTTTGTGATTTCCTGAATTATCGATTTTGTACGGAATATTGGGATATGGTAATTCCTCCCGGGCACCTGGTCCCACCTCTAGCTTGCTAGGGGTCCGTCGATGCTCAAATTTGTGCTCTATTGTGAGTGCTATTGAGATTGTCGTCAGGATCTTCTTTAACTCATTTGTGTCACACTTATGCCCTTTGCCGTGTGGAGCTCGTAAAAAAGTTCCCCGCGAGGGGTTTGACAGTAAGTGTTTTGAATATATTTCCCTGACATGGTCGCCATAGCACTTTCGATATAGAAATAACGTCAGACAGCGCATGAATTTGATATATTGTTTTCTATTTCGTGCTTAGACATCGACGGCGGGTGCGGCTAGCCAACAGGGGAAGCTTACTCCTCCCGGGCACCTGGTCCCACCTCTAGCTTGCTAGGGGTCCGTCGATGCTCAAATTTGTGCTCTATTGTGAGTGCTATTGAGATTGTCGTCAGGATCTTCTTTAACTCATTTGTCCATATTTGTCATTGCCATACGAGTATTTGAAAATAAAAGTCCGAAAATCGACAAAAGGATCTAATTTAAGGTAGAAGAAGTCGGAAACGGACATCAGTACTATCTCCTTAGAAGAATGCTTCCATGGAGAAATTGGAAGTAGGCATGCTTAAAGGATCGAACTTTCATATGAAAAATGGAAGTATTCAAACTCCTTACCTTTTGAACGAGATTTCAAACAAATTTTAATGCATCAATCACGTGTCGGATAGTTTTATTCTCATCAGTGGTATTTTAAGCCAAAGTGATTTTCAGACGCAGGCAAAATTATTCTAGTAGCGCCCTCTAGTTCGAAGCTTTTGATTTGATGTATCTACTTTTGCACAGAATGCGCGGCACCAAATTCCCTGTAGGATTGACTCGGTAGCATAGTAAAATAAAGTCTATGATCAAAAGAATGTGAAAGGTATGGTGCTAGTATACTTACCGCCTTTCATTTTGATATTATCTTAGGATGAAATTAGAAGTGTCCAAATTATTGACGTAATATATAATGTCATATTGATAAAGGACCACAGGAAAATGTATGATGTCATATTGACAAAGGGTCAAAGCAAAACTTGTTGAGTCGGGAAGAAAGTATTTAATACATTTTTAATACTCAATCTCGGGGAGTGTGTTTATCTGCTCCATAGTTTTGATATTATCTTAGGATGAAATTAGAAGTGTCCAAATTATTGACGTAATATATAATGTCATATTGATTAAGGACCAAAGGAAAATGTATGATGTCATATTGACAAAGGGTCAAAGCAAAACTTATTGAGTTGGGAAGAAAGTATTTAATACATTTTTAATACTCGATCTCGGGGAGTGTGTTTATCTGCTCCACAGTACGTAATACATAATATATTAGAACCTGACGGTTTGCAAGTAAGCTACTTGTACAGGGTTATATTTTACAACGGCTGAAATCATCATTGATGAAGTTCTTCGGTTGCTACAGGAATATAATAAAAGCATATTAGATCCCCATTTACTTGCCGTCTTGACTTTGAGTCTGAATAACTGATAGCTACTTCTTTGATGATTAAGGAGGCTCAATTATCGTTTGACGTCATCATGTTCCAGTCGTCTATACTGGTTCGAATAATACCGAGTGCGGTTTCGGTCTTCAAACTGCTCTTATTCGCTTGTTTCTTTACGGATTTCGACAAGTTTGGTATCGATGAAACTTGAAAATCATCATCTACAATCTGAGTGTAATAAATATATAGCCAAATGTATCGTTAAATCCATATATACAAAAATATTACCCAAGTGAGACACCTTGGCTACCGCCGTAAACGTATGTTTTCATAACGTCATCATCGGAAATTCAACCTCTTGCTGCTTGGGAACAAAATGAAGTAGGTAAATTTAAGTCAATGATCAAACAGGATATTTCTTGGAGATCATAGCGATATCACAGATGAGATATTTTAAGTTTAGTTTCTCTAAATTGTTTTTGTTAAAAGAAATTTTCTTCATTTTGTCAACTCTCGTACTTTGCAGCGAGATGTTATCGAACAAAGGTTCCCTATTTAAAAACTCAAGTGAAGTTAAGTTTCAAGCCTGCTTTGTTCAAAGATATATCCATTTTACAGATAAGTGCACGCATTATCGAGAACGAGGGAGGTGAGTGACGTCCACTTATTGACCTTGAACGTTTACTTTTTTTTCTATTTCTCTTATTCATATTTCCGTATTGAGAACCCTACCCCCCTCCACCTTAAAATCGTGACTATGACAGCCAAGTAGTATGAATCAGGATGGACGATAACATGTACTTTTTTATATTGTTTTGATGAACGGAGTTTGTCGTTGAGAAATATGTAAAAGAAAATAAGTTCTGACAAAGACTTCTTATCACTTTTATGACAAATATGGGTACAGGGTACTTTTTGTTAGATTTTCATTTTGGTTGGGGGTGCCTAAAATGTACGTTTCGGGGACAGTTTTATCTATTTCACTCTTTGAAAGCATTATCTATAAAGACATAGACATATTTGATTATATTATGGTGAAAATAATCACAAGAATGGTTTTAATGTGGAATTATTATCCCTATATCATGTATTTATCAGTCAAAATTCATTGTTTTGCGTCAGATCTCGGAGTTGGTTTACACATGTATATTCAGAGGACCAATAGTCAATCAAATGAACGATAATATGTAATCTTAATTACAAATATAAATCAACAGATATGAATGTCAAATAAACAGAATATTTTTTTTTTTGCTCTGACAAAGAATTCTTGGATTAATGGGCCACCTTAAGTAAAGTAAGGAATAATCGAACGTTGCTTCACTGTGTAGAATCAAAACAGTTTATATGAATAAAGAAACATCATAGACACAGTTGAGGAACGCTCCTGTACACGACAAGTAACTTATACTAAGTATATTTGATCGGTATCATACATATACGATATTTATCTTTGAATTAAAATTTTATTGGCTAGAATTACCGACACCCGATGATTATGTTTCAAGTATTATAATCATATTGTTTTATACCCCCGATAATGAAGTAGAGGGAGATTTACTGGTGTATAAGGAACCAATCAAATATAATAAGTACAGAACTCTTACAGTTGCTGTTTAAAATCGCAAAGTTTACTGATTTTAAGTTGCAAAGTATACCTTATTTAAGGAATCATGAACACCTCACTTTATAGCAAACGTGACGATTTCATTTTCAACATGATAAACTTTCCTTTTCTGAGAAGCAACATCCTTTTATCGCCAGCTTATGGTGTTTTCATATCTAAGTTGATACGCTATGCCAGAGCAATTACCAGATATACAGATTTTGTTCTGAGAGCTATGCGTCTTTCAGATAAGCTTCTTAGTCAGGGGGATACGTTTGTGACCGACTAACCTCGTCACCGAGGAAGTTCTACGATCGATATGGGAAACTCGTCATACATTATGATGTCCCACTCTCCTGAATGGTCGATGATATTCTGTCTTAGACCATTTGAACCATCCAACCACCGAATATACTTGTATCTTCCGAAATGGAAGAAACCGGATGTGACAATTATACCGAATGGAAGAGACGGGCGTTGCATGCAAGCAGGGGATGCTTACTCTTCCTATGCACCTGGTATCACTCCCATTTTATTCATATGGTGGATGTTTTTCTTTGTTTGCTTTGGTTCTTGTTTAATCCTGAATTTGTATGCTTTCGGTTTATGATTTTCTGAACTATCGATTTTGTTCTGTGTATTGGGATATGGTTATTATCCATTTGGACTGACTACCAGTATCTTAAGATCTGAATTCCAATGTTTCTACTTTACACATATCGTGATATATATATGACCCTAAATTGAAAAGTATACAAATATCATTATTGGTGATTTTTGACCGAATATATTTCTTATTTGTATAGGAAGTTGAAATGGCAAAAGGGGTCCTTAATATTCCTCTCCTTTAAGTTTATTTTGATTATGATACGTAAATATATCATGTATACTTTAGGTATTTCGGCAACGACATAACTAGCATATTACATAAAACTATAGTAACAAGGTACATGTACTACAGAGACCAAGAAAAATTGTGCCAATGACCAACCTTAGCTTTTGAGCCGCCTATAAAAAAGAGCGAAAATGTGTTAATGATAAAGCCCGCTTTGTTAGTATACGGACCACATAATTATAGCGATAAATTTGATAGGGGGATAATGATAAGAAAAGGGGATGATCTCCAGCATGACTACCCTGCACTCACGAAAATCAAAAGAAATTGACAAATAAATGACATCAGACAAAACTACAAATCTCATAAAAACACAACAATATTCACTAGCACATCATACATGTACAAAACAATCGAAACAGTCGCACAGAAACATCAAACATTTATGACAAATGAGTTAAAGAAGATCATGACGACAATCTCAATGGCACTCACAATAGAACTTCAAATTGAGCATCGACAAACCCCCATCAAGCTAGAGGTGGGAACAGGTGCCCGGGAGGAGTGAATATCCCCTGTTTAGCTAGACGCATCCGCCGTCGATGTTCACGCACGAAACTGAAAATAATATCCACAAAGCATGCTTTTGCTGAGGTTATGTCTATATAGAAAGTGCTATGGCGACTATATCAGGGAAAGACACTCAAAACACTTGCTGCCAAACCCCTCGCGGGGAACTTTTTTACGAGCTCCGCACTGCAAAGGGCATAAGTGTGACACAAATGAGTTAAAGAAGATCCTGACGAAAATCTCAATAGCACTCACAAAAGAACTTCAAATTGAGCATCGACAGACCCCCAACAAGCTAGAGGTCGGACCAGGTGTCCGGGAGGAGTAAGCATCCCCTGTTTGGCTAGCCGCACCCGCCGTCGATGTTCACGCACGAAACTGAAAATAATATCCAAAAAGCATGCACTGGCTGAGGTTATGTCTATATAGAAAGTGCTATGGGGAAATTTTGTACGAGCTCCACACACTGCAAAGGGCATAAGTGTGACACATATGTTAAAGGAGTTAAAAAAGATCCTGACGACAATCTGAACAGCACTAAATATAGAAAACAAAGGAGGGGATCTCCAACAACACCAGGTTGCAGCACCCACAGCAAAAGCCCAAAACACTCAATGCAAAAACACAAAACAGACAAGCACAGAAAGAGACGCATAAGCGACAAGGAACGCCAACGCACAACACAGAAACATCAAACACAAAGGACTACACATAAACCAACGAGACCAATGGGCAACAGGTGCCGACTTAGGACGGACATCTGCCACGGAAAAACTCAACTTCTGATTGGGCATCGACAGACCCCAGCAAGGTAGAGGTGGGACCAGGTGCCCAACATATAAAAAGAAGGAGACAACGACTGATATCAACAGGAATTGATTATAAACGTAAGACAATAATGTCAAAAATAGTATGCATCTCCATAAATGTTTCCCTTTTTGCGTTGTGGTTTTTGGGCTTTATTTGACTTTCACTAACAGAAAAAATGCATTTTGTGATAAATTTCAATTGAGAGAAATATGTTTGTAAAGTCAGCACACGAATGATAGTCGGAAGGTCACTTTTTTTTTTCTTATTTTACTGAATAGACATTTTCTCAACAATGATTTTTTCATATTATAAAGATTCTTATTTCACTATCTGCATTTTATGGTGACATATGCAAGAGCAAGTACCAAATATACGGATTTTGTTCTGAGAGCTAGGCGTCTTTCAGATAAGCTTCGCTGTCAGGGATATGTTTGTGACCGACTTACATCGTCACTGAGGAAGTTCTACGGTCGATATGGGGAACTCGTCATACACTATGATGTCCCACTCTCCAGAATGGTGGATGATATTCTGTCATAGACCATTTGAACCATCCAACCAAAGATTGTACTCTATGTGTTCCGAAATGGAAGTAACCGGATGTGACAGTTCTACCGAATTGAAGCGGCGGGTGTTGCATGCAAGCAGGAGATGCTTAATCTTCCTGGGCACCTGGTCTCACTCCCATATCGGAAGTTCGCTTCTTTTCATATGGTGGAGGTTTTTGTTTGTTTGCTTTGGTTCCTGTTTTATCCTGAATTTGTATGCCTTCGGTTTCTGATTTTCTGAATTATCAATTTTGTGCTGTGTACAGGGATATGGTCATTAGGTCTTCCGACTTCCGTCGGAAGACCTATTGTTTTCGTAACCGTGGAAAATTGGATCAGCGATTTCTCAAGAACCCTGTAAGCTAGGACAATGAAAGTTCTCCAACGTTACGTTTGGAGTAAAAGCTAGTAGATTGGTCTTTTTTATTTTTGGTCTCTGTTATTTTTTTTATCATGTTTTTTTAGTAGATTCAAATATTTGACGGGAGCGTCGAATTACTCAAAAGGACCGAAAATTTCATGTTTTGCTATTTGTAAGCTTAAATATCTCGTATTTTGCAATCTACAATTTCCATTCTTTTTGAAAGTCGACAGCCATGCAAGATATGAAATGCTAGATGCACACTGTAACGATTTATAACGATGACGTCCTTCACCGTCCTTCATATTTCCAAATTCAGTAGTTTATAGGAGGAAGACACTTTTTTGCTTATAATAGTAAACAAAAATTAAGCTTATGAAGTTTCCTAAAAATTTCAATATTATTATTTTTTATCCATATATCTGTCTTATTTAGTCTTTCTGATTTTTCCTATCTCTTACTGTTGAAAAGATATGAGCATCGAAATTTTGAGTTGGGTATTTCGATACACCTTCACGCCAACAGATCGGGCGCACACTAAAATTGGTAGTACGAGTCCGACTCGAGAAAAGCAGTGTTGAGATTTTCAAATTCCGATTTCACGGCAATGATGAATATGCATTTCATAAATACATTTCGATATACACAATTTGATTTTAAAACAGTTGATTAATTTAGAAGAGATCAGCTACAAACCAGAATTTACACACAAAAAGTGGTAGTTTGATTCCGATTTCTAACCTACAAACCTGTTTCTAAACTTCAATAACTATATTTTGAACATCAAGTTTAATTTCTAATTCTAGCAAACGTTCGAACATAATTTTCGGTTGGTTTATTTACAAATTGATGAACAATTTCTCCAACATTCTTCCCTCCCCTCGTTTTTCGAAAACAGTTCTGTTTATATTGAACGATGTCGCCATGATGGAAATTTAAAATAAACTTTGAAAAAAGGGAAGGGGGGGTCCAAATTTGAACCTGCACAGCGAGAACCTCATGGTATTTATATATATATATTGAACGTAACTTGTTATTACCATTTCTCTTCTCAAGAAAATTGGTTCTACAGCTACAAGCTCGCCTTTTTTATGGGGGAAGGGGGCAGGAAGAATTTGCAAAAAAACATCCCGGCTCTGAAAAATGCTGAAAAAAATATTCCGGCCCAAAGGGCCGGCAATTTTTTTTCCCGGACCATGCAAAAGTAAGGATACATTGCATGATATGGAAATTTTTGCTGGCCCTTTGTGCCAGACAATTTAAAGTCAAAAAATTAATTAATATAAATACAAACTGTTCACATAGCTGTATCTACCAGAGACCTAATACGCATAGGCACAAAAATCTAGAAAAGGTTCTTTTTAAACATCATACAATCTGTCTGAAATTCGCTAATTGCAAAGAGACATCTGAAGGAACGGTTATTAACTCATACTCTGTAACAGCGGGGAGTTTAACTTACACAGACATTCACAACATTTGACAATTTGTTTAAATCCGGCCCGAAGAACCGGCGAAAATTTTTCTCCGACTCTGGTAATGGCTGAAAAAAATGGCCTGCTCAGAAAATTGCTGAAAAATTTTACCGGCTGGCAATAGAATTCCTGCCCCCCCCCCCCCCCCAAATCAAATGGTTGCTCACCAACAATTATCGGTTTGAAAATTTAATGTTACTGCTATTTGAAAACTTAAATATATAATATAAATACATGGAATGTGACGTCCTTCATATTTCCAAACCAAAAATTGTATAGGAGGAAGACACTCTTGTTGCAACCACAACAAGAAACCTTTCTAGTTATCCATATTTTTCATAATTAACAAAATAAGAAGGAGCAAAGGGAACAGAAAGGGGGATGATCTCCACCATGACCACCCTGCACCCACCCAGCGAAACAAACACACAAGAAAGTGATACGTAAATGACATCAGACAAAACTACAAACCACAAAAACACACAACAATAATCATTAGAACATCATAGAAAAAAGACGTGGGGAGACATCAAACATGAATGACGACACATAAAAGAACTGTATCAATTGACCTTCGAGACAATGATTATTATAATTGATTGTAAACGAACGTACAGAAACATCAAACATTAATGACAACGCTTAAAAGGAAGGAGACCAATGTGGAACCCGGCGATGACTTTGGATGGCCATCTGCTATAAGCAAATGATGCAGTTATCCTGATTACGTGCGCACAACCCTCCCACTTATCCGGATACACAGTGGTCTCCATAGACGCAAAATAGTTGTATAAACATAAAACTTCTCACTATAAGGTGACGTCACAATCAAGACAGTTAAACGCAGCGTCTTTTGTAGCACAAATTATATGTAAAGGATTTAAAAAGATCTACAGCATGCGTATAACAGTCTGTGCTCTGCTGGCTGAAGCGAGCTCAATATCAATCACCCGAGAAGTATGACCAACTTTCAGATAGGACAGAGAATCAGGACATCATCTCTGGCGAGATTTAAACAATGCCCGTCATGGTGTCCCGTCGAACGACCATCGAAATTAAATGAAAGATCATGGCAAGTGGTTTTATACCGTGGATATTTAGCCTGACACTTGGCTTGGTACGGGACCAATCTACAGCATTGTACCATCGTATTCTTAAGAACTGCATTCTGACTGTGGCGACAGGATTGTATGACGGATCCTGTCCAAACCTCATAAGAGAAGACAGGACCCCGATCATCTGTCCTCTCTGAATCTCGGTCGGACTTCCCGGGTGCATGCATGCGTTCACTACAGCCAGCAGAGAATGGACTGTATTTCGTCAGCATTGTGTTTTTGTATCCATTTACATATCCATATGTGTGCTTCTAGGGCCAATGCGTGATGCTGTCTATTTGTATGGCCATCCTAGAGTGAGGAGGTTATTTTACACCATATTGTACTTTCTTCGAGAACTCTGGGTAATCGGAAAAGTGGGAGGGCTGCTGCTGGCGTGGCAGATGGCCGTCCTAAGTCGGCACCGATTGCCCATGGGTCTCGTTAGTTTATGTGTTGTCATTTGTGCGTCTCTTTCTGTGCGTGTCTGCTTTCGCATTGGATGTTTTGGGGTTTTACTGTGGATGCTGCAACCGGGTGTTGTTTGAGATCCCCTCCTTTCATCTATAATGAACTTTTTGAAACAAAAAAAACGAGGTAGCAATCATAACAGCGGATGACAAACTCATGTCACATGAAATAAGGGAGATCACACACGCTACTAAAACAAACATGCGGACACATTAGGAACAATTACATGACATCATTGAAACATGCAAAATACATATTATGAACGTATGAAATCACCAGAATAAAGATTATGAAAAAATCATATTATTTTCTTTCTTACGCTATGCAGTAGATCAAGTTTTATCATCAACATATATTTTTCCATTCATGCAATGCTGGTAGTGTTCTGACAGTCTGTCATTTTGAATTTCACATTGAATATGGCGTTGTACTTTTAATTTTACGTCATAAGAAAAGTACTATATATAGTACTTTGCCCACGTAATTGGTTGACCGGTTAGTTAGTTAGGACTTCGACATTTTAGGTCTTTTAATGTGAATTATATTTTAAAATTTACGTAAACTGGAAACAATATAAGCAGCCCTTACAAGTAGGTCAGTGTCGACACTAATTGACATACTGACATATTTGAGATATGGAACATTGAACGAGGACATAAGCTATTAACACTCAATATAAATGTCTGCTATTACAGCGAGACTTACATGTACTATGAACTGTACGTTACTAAGGGAGTAACCATTTGATTCTTATGTGGGGGGGGGGGGGGGGGGGGGGGCAGGAAGACTTTCGCCAGCCGGAAAATTTTTTTCCGGCCATTTTTAGAGCCGGAAAATTTTCGGGCCGGATTATATTTTTTTGCGTAATTTTCCAATGTTGAAAATTACTCTCAAATTTAAATAATTCAGCGTTATTTTTCGGCCATATTTAACATCAAACACAGAATGAGTTCATCTCTTGCCAGCAGATCACTTCATTTTAATTTCTTGAATGGCATATGATGCCTATAATCTATTTGCTTAAATGATACCCAACGAAGACAGGCTATATGGTGCTAATGACTTTTAAATTTGATAAATTCACTCAAAATTGCATAAAGTCTGTTCCATTTTTTATACTTAGTTTATGATACACATAAAAGTGTTTTCTGGGTAGTGGAAAGGTCGGAAGAGAGGGAGGAGGGGCCTTTTCATGATACGGAAAATAATTTTCGCCGGCCCTATGGGCCGGAATTTTTTTCCCCTAAATTTTCGATCCGGAATTATTTTTTTTTTGTGCAAAGTCTTCCTGCCCCCTCCCCCCATAAAAATCAAATGGTTGCTCCCTTACAGTTATTTCCCTAAAATTGTCAATATCAGAGATGAGAGAGAGGAAAAATAAGTTTGAAAATTTACCAATTGATAGATAGATTGACCAAGAAAAAAAGATAACCATTACCCATTAAGTTTTGACGATTGACAGGAATTAAAAAAAAAAGAAATACGGGATGACAGATGAAATGACAAATATTTGTACGGGAAATAAATTCCATTTCCCATTTGAAATGTTTAGATTTCTCATTTGAGATTATTTTATTCATATGGATTTAAAATTGTCTTCCATTTGAATATAAATTGTCTATAGGAATTAGCACAAATGAGCAAATTAATTAATCGGTTTCTGGATTAGACCGTAGATTCGGGCCTCCTGAACAGGTAGAAGGTCCATACTTCGACTTTTTTATCCGTGATTTGTCATTAGCTGAAAATCGATTTCTTACATTGAATTTCTTTTTAAAAAAGGATCAATCACTTTGGAAAATAATTAGACTAATAATGTGAGTTTAGTTGTTCAAATTTACGTGCTTTTCTCTGAACATTATTTTTCCTCTGACATTTGAATCCTATTTATTTGCTACATTATTATTTGGAAATCTTGTTTCGCCGATAGTAACAATTGATTTACCATTTACAACTCTTTAACAGTTCATGCTGGTCTGATATTGCAAATGTCAGAGAAACAATGTCATGAATTCTTGTTATTTGTACCATATGACTCACTAAATGTCCTTTACTTGATCATTTCCATTTTGCCATTCAGACCTTTCGTCTTGATGTGTGGTTCTTTTTTTGTATTTTTCCAATTACGAGTAGGTCAAGGTGTCCAGTTGTTTTGACATACTAACATAGATAGAATATGGGACATTGAGCGCAGGACATCATTGAAATGTGTAAATGACCACCCATTAGCACTCAGTATAAATATCTGAACGAACCGTCAATGCTTCAGTTGGACATTTAGTGGGTGAGAATATTACCAATGAAAAACGAGAGCGCGAATACGAAGTATAAGAGACAAGAAGAAAGGAGGGGATCTCCAGCAAGACAGCTGGGTTGCATCACCAACAGCAAAACACCCCAGGTGAAAACAAAGAGAAAACACACACATCAATAGACACAACAAGGGCAAGGAACAGCAAATCACGACATCAAAGATCAAACATATATGACCACACATAAACCAACGAGACGCATTGCTGGATAAATTAGAAAGATCTATCTTAATCGATTGCCCTAATGTTTGGACGAATGACTCAAAAATTCAGATAAACCAGATATAAGAGGATTCAAGAAGTTTATATAGTTTTCGCTTATCTGAAGTCTTAAATGTCGGCTTCTTTTCATGTGGTGGAGGTTTTTGTTTGTTGCTTTGGTTCCTGATTTATCCTGATTTTGTATGCCTTTTCTGAATTGTCGATTTTGTGCTATGTACAGGGATATGGTCTTTTCATGTGATGGAGGTTTCTGTTTGTTTGCTTTGGTTCCTGTTTTATCCTGATTTTGTATGCCTTCAGTTTCTGATTTTCGAAATTGTCCATTTTGTGCTGTATACAGGGATATGGTCATTATCCATATTTGTCATTATTTATGAAGCTAAAGTTCAAATCTGATATAATGCATGCTCAAACTTATCATAGTTTTATCATGATTTTTTTTTTGATTTCCTTTTTTACGTCCTCGGGTATCAGTGATATGATGTTAAACGTCTTTAGATTCAATAGCATCATTTAAAACCTAATAAATTTACAGCATGGACGTAATGAAGTTTTATAATATAACATATACATGTATTTCAATATTGAAAATGTTCATATGCCAATATACACCCGATCCTTCAAACAAGATTTATGCATTACCCTTGATATGAACAACATCATGTTTATGTCCGGTTTCTACTGATCAAACTGTATAAATTGTGACATTTTGCAATTTGAACCGTTCCATTTGCATTTTTGGCTCCGATTTTTCCTCTCCAATTTCATAATTTGCTTTTGTTTTATCACTCCTAATAACTGCATATTACTTTAAAGCTTTAAGTTTGCCTATTTTGGGGTCTTAAAAACACAAAAGAAGGGAGCGAATCTCCAACTAGACCCGGTTGAAGTACCAACAGCAAAACATCCGATGCGAAAACGCAAAGACGATCACAGCAAGTTACACAAAAGAGCCATACGACATACATAAATAAAACACAAAATACTACACATAAACCAACGAGATCAATGGTTAACCAGTGCCGACATAGGAATTTTACAGAACATAAGTTTTATTAAGTTATATTACAGATCAGATAAACGGAAAATCCCAAGCAAATAAAAAAATAAACGAAAAGATCCGCACTGCATCGATAACTGTTATCAGCGGACCACACTCCTGTGATTGAAACAAACAGACATCAGCCAAAATATCAACGATCAAACGGGAACAATGAGGGGACAACGAGACAACATCAAATAGACCTATAGGTAGACATACACATTGAAACATTAAATGCAATCAGGGGACGCTCACACTCCCCGGGCACTTTGTCTCGCCAAATGGACCAATAGGTAGAGAAACACATCGAAACATTAATAAAGTGGGACCAATATACACCCAGTGGAAAAGCGAGTATAGGGTAATGCGAGTAATCAAATTACATGAGCACAGTTTTTTCTACTTAAAAATCCGTATACGCAACTTATACGAACGTTTTCTCACAAATGTGAGAATCATCTGCGAACTTCTTCCATTTATGTGTTGTCATAAATGTTTGATGTTTCTATACCTCCATTAGGACTGTTTTTGTCCCTTTAGTATGATATTATTGTGTATTATATTGTGTCCTGTGGCGGGTTGTAGTGTTGTCTGATGTCATTTATGTGTCGTTTTCTTGTAGGTTTGTTCCGCTGGGTCAGTGGAGAGGGTCATGCTGGATATCCTTCCCTTTTTTACATTGCGACAACTTCATGCCCACAGAGCCAATTGTGCCTCATGCGAATTTCATGTGAAATTTACATGAATTTTATATAAAAGTTTACATGAAATTTATGTGAACACGAACATTAAATTTACATGACTTTTTTTTTTACCTGAAATTCATTTGAAATTTCTGAAATGAATTTTATGTAAATTAAATTTTGCATGAAGGTCACAATGAGAAATTTATGTGATTCATATGAAGTAAATTTATGTGAAATTCATGTGAATTAATTTTCACATAAATCTTATGTGAAATTTATAGAAATTTACATGTTGCTCATTTCATATTGATTTCACGTGAGGCACAATTAGCTGTGTTCATGTATATATCATGAAAATGTAGTCTGATCTGTCTAAAGTAGTGAGAGAAGTTAGAACCAAGGAACGCACGAGCTCCTCTATTTTTTACTTGAAAAGGGCATTAGTTTCGGGGTTAAGTATTTCGCTCTGGTCGCGTTATACGTTCATAGACAGTCCTTAATCCCGTATTCTTTGTTGAAGAATTGGAATTGTTATTATCTGAAACCTGAAGTCTTCAACGGAATTCAAATTTTGAATAGGGAGTATGG
Organism: Pinctada imbricata; assembly: GCA_033119305.1. Taxonomy (NCBI): domain Eukaryota; kingdom Metazoa; phylum Mollusca; class Bivalvia; order Pterioida; family Pteriidae; genus Pinctada; species Pinctada imbricata. The sequence goes on along the minus strand of VSWD01000004.1, from coordinate 42,737,258 downwards.
ATGTGTAAATTCTGGATGTGTAAATTTCATTTGATATTGATCTACAGTTTTAGCACCTTTACAAGTAGTTACTTCGGGAGAAGTTTTTCGCTTTAAGATGTTGTTGCTACATTGTAAATTGTTGTACACAGCATCAATCTGTAATCATGAAAATCTCAGAAATATAAAGAATATAATAGAAGCTATTGAAATAAATAAGTTTTTAGCCAATGGTCCCGCGGAATGTGTCAGATAAAGAACTGTTATCTTTCAACTAATACGCCGTTTACTTTATTGTATTGTCAAGGTTGCTCCGTGTGGTACTACCTCCCTTCATTCTTAACCCTATATAATTGCTTCCTCATACACGTATAAAATGGATTTGATTTTCTGTGAAAAGTCTTCTTTTTGCATCTATTAAAATCAATTTGTCTGCATTTGATATATTCTTTATCCTGAAGTAAGTAAAGGACATTGTCCCCGAGTTTTCCGGACAACCATCGTATGGTCATTGGTGAGTGTCACATCTGGTGGACCAGGAGTCTCCGAGGGCACATATAGCCAAGTTCAATTATCTTCGGTTGATCGTTTCTTCAATTCGTTTGAAATTTATCCATGAAGGTATAGAGTTGGAACCCTTCCGCATTTTCATTGCATTCGAAAATTTGTGTTATCAAAATTTCCTGAAATTTCTAGAAAATAAGTCTTTTAGCATTATATCCCAACCATCCTGCTACGTTTTTCGGTACATTTTTGACATTAAAACTTTCATACTCGTTGGCCATATCACATTGTTTAGATTGAGAATCACTGACGAGGGTTAAGCATGTCTGGTGCATGCTGCAAATTTAAGTTTTTAAATGATGCAATTGAATTTGAAGACATTTATTAATAACATTTGTTTCCACTTGGTGAGTGTCACTCCTGGTGGACCAGGAGTCCCCTAGTGCACATGTAGCCAAGTTCGATCATCTTTACTGCATTCGAAAATTGATGTTATCAAAATGTCTTTAACGTGGGTCCTGTAGCAGCATCATATCCTACCCATCCTGCTACGCTTTTCGGTAAATTTTGGACATAAAAACTTTCACACTCTTTGGCCATATCGCATTGTTTAGATTGAGGATCACTGACGAGGATTAAGTACCCGAAACGTGCATGTCTGGTCTATGCTGCAAATTTCTGTTTTTAAATGATGCTATTGAATTTGTCTACATTTACCAAATTGAATTATATATTATAATAATTGTCTAAACTTTGCAAAGTATAAATTAAACAGTTTACCACTAAATATCTATTATGTACAACTCTATACCATTTATTATGATCTTTATTCTTATAACGCGGAATAATGCTAAAAGTTCTTTCAAAGAACTTTTATTATTATTTTGCGTAAGCAATGCTTACGTAGTTGGACTTTCCACTTTGCAGTTGCGTCGAGACCTTTTGTATTTTGACTTGATAATATGAATTTTATCTTGTACTTTGTAGTTGTAAGTACGTCAGTGCCACTATTTATACTGACATACTAACATACATGGAAATGGAACGAGGGCGAACCTGAAATGTGTAAATGATCTCCAATAAACACTCAATACATGTATAAATGACTTAACGAACAGGTGTTGCTTCAGATTGACAACTCTGTTGTGTAAAAGTATTAATTATTTTCCTCCTAGTTATTTGGCAAAATATACAGAAATGATAAAATTCGAAATATGTTGATTGGTTAATTGAAAAAATACATATATATATCAGAAACCCGAAAGATTAGACTTTTGAAAGACAATTCAGATTGATCAGCAGAGGGGAAATTAAAGAAAAAAAAATAACCTGATAAAACAAATTCAATGGACAACAGACGTCAATAAGACACAGAACAACCACACCAAATGGACAAACAATCAAAACAAACGGTTTTGTGGTCTACGAGGGCTGATTGATATGTTGTGAGCCTAGGTTTTCTAGGTTGCAGAAGGTATTCTACTGATAGATTATCCCAAAAAGACGATCAATCAATGGCACATACTATTCTTCACTTCTTATGTCCTTTGCCGTGTAGAGCTCGTAAAAGATTTCGAAAAAAAAACCCGCGAGGGGTTTGAAGTAAGTGAATTGAATATTTTACGCTGACATAGTTGCCATAACACTTTCTATATAGACATAACTTAGGACAGTGCATGTATTTTAGATATTGTGTTCATTTCCGTGTGTGAACATTGACGGCGGGTGCGGTTATAGCCAAATAGGGGACGCTTACTTCTCCCGGGCACTTTGTCCCACCTCTAGCTTGCTTTGGGTCCGTCGATGCTCAATTTTGTGCTCTTGAGATTATCGTTAGGATAGCTATATTACCAGTCAAGATAAGGAGTCCTTTAAAAGCGGCATTGAGGCCCTTAAACACCAGTGGCAAAAGTGTATGTAGAAAAATAATGCAAAATGTCTGATAAATTCAAATTCTCACAACATATCAATCAGCCCTCGTAGTGGTTGGGGCGTGGGGCAAGTGACCGAAAGTTTGCTGGTTAGAGCCTCGCTAGGACAATGGGTCGGTCAATATATTAATATACTCTTCTATCTTTTACTAAAATGTCCTTGTCTGTGTATTGTATACATATCTTTGGGTTTCTGAAAATCTTTTTAACTACCCCCCCCCCCCCTCTAAAAAACAATCAACGTCTCAGACACAACAATACATGAATGACAAGATAAAAACGTGGAATTTTTTCGGTGGCGGTAAAGGACTTTATGCGCTAACCCCTCATATCGGCTCTATAATTTCGACGAAAACTGATTTTGATAAACAAATTATTAATTATCACTTTTTGCAATGTTGAATCTTTGAGAAATTACCGCGTCATAATTTTGATCCCTCGTAACATCACGCGCATGATGTATGATGCGTCATGTTCTGACGTCATTTGCACTTAATGACGCATAACAAAGGAAATTTTTTGTATCTTACACACAAATCTTCAAAATCCATCTACACTCCAGGCCTCGCCCACGATATATTTCATGCAAATTAAAAGGCCAATCAGAAATCCATCGATTGGTACAAAAATATTCATGGGGTAAGCCTAGGAGCGCTTCTTGATTTCATAATTTTGTATCGAAATTTATTGATATTTTCAATGGTTTCAACGTTTTTATACGTTTGGGCGACGTATTATTCAGTATAGGACAGTGAAATCAAAACAGGCTTTCCTGATTGTGATTCACCATACATTTGGCATTTTATAAACTAGAATATAATTTTTAAAAATAGGGCCGATATTGCAGATTACTTCGCCTACTCCTTTTGCGTATTTTGCGAATCAAACAACTTTGCGAAAATTCCGCACATGCGAAAATAGTCCGCTACATTCCTACAAAAACAGACGTTTCTTTATCGCGAAATTATACCCGCGCAGTACATATTGATGCTATAATCGTGCATTTTTTCCCTTGGCGAAAATGACCATATTTACAGTATATGTTTGTGGATAAAATCATTGGTTCTATTTCCTGCCACATTTTACTTGGATCTATTGCTTCCCCCAGAACACATTCTCTGTTGGTATTGGAGTCCCTTTGTTCATCATATAAAATTATCTACAAAGTATACCAGAAAAGTACCAATCATCGTTGTTGAGTCAAACACCCGCAAGCACCAAATTGGAGCACGACCATGTGCCCGGATGGGGTAAGCGTCCTCTGACTGCATGCTACACCCGCCGCAAATGTAAAATAGAAACGTTGTCACATGTAATAAGATTAAGTAAGATATAAATAATTCAAATATTCATTTACTGCCCGCGCAGATTTTTAATTTTAATTACTTTATCAAGCACAAATGTAAATGAAATTTACACCATTAAATAAATCTGGTGTAGTCGTACATTTCAGCATAAGTTATACGATAATCCGTGCACGCAATCAAATTCTATAGACAAAACAAGTTTTTACGTCAAAGTTGGCGACGTCATGCTGAAATTTAACATTGAAAAAGCGCACGTATTTAAGAAATGACTGTCTTACTTTGGATGTTCATGGTAGTATAATTCCGTGAATCGCGAAGTGAAAACTTTCAAAACTAAAGCGTGACGTCATAGTAGGCAACCAGAATTTTAGTTGATAAATCCGTTTGCATAACGGACGCTTAAGATGGGGATCCTCTGCAATGGAAATATAACGTTTTGTCTGTATGATGTCAAACGTCTTCAAATTTAATAGCATCATTTAAGAACAGAATAATTTGAAGCATGGACCAGACGTGCACGTTTTAGGTACTTAATCCACGTCAGTGATCCTCAATCTAAACAATATAATATGGCCAAAGAGTGTGAAAAAATGATTATGTCCAAAAATGTACCGAAATACGTAGCAGGATGAGTGGGATATGATGTTACAGGACCCACGTTTAGAAATTATAAGAAATTTAGTAACATAAATTTCCGAATGCGTTGAAGAGACAGACGATCAATAATATTGATATAATTGCATAAGCCTACGAACATACACAGAACGTATCATACATGTATATCAAAGTTTATGAGATCTATTCAATGATATAAATTTTATCTAAATTTGAATAAGTCGCGTTTATTCAGTTTCCTATGTGAGCCGATAGAATATTATGTTACATTATTATCTGATAGAATTCAAGATAGACTGTCAATGCAAAAGTTCACAGAAAAAAATGTCATACGTCCTTTAATTCTCATATGACTGAAGAAAAAAATCTTTATATACGTAATACATGTACTTTGTCTTTCCATTTTACTCTGATTTAAGTCTTTGACATTTATGTCTTGATGTTGGAATTCTATTTGATACTGTTCAAATCGCAAGTGGGTCAATGCTAAATCTAATATTGACATATTAACATACATGGAATATGGAGCGAGGACAAATATGAAATGTGTAGATGACCACTTATTAGCAGTCAATGTAAATGCCTGTACTTACATACTTACATATATAAATACGTACATAAAGACTGACATTTTCTATCTAAAAGTACTATAGGTTCTTCCATACATGTACTTGGATCATTAGGAAGGGAACAGAAATATGCCAATTACGAAACTCGATTCGTAAATTGGAAAAAAAGATTTGTCAGTATCCTCAGTGATTAACCAATCAGAAAAAAAAGAGATGCAAGGATATTAAATTAATAATGTCGTTACACATTCGTCTCTTGCAGAGAAATATTCAACTTAAAATCATGTCCTAAATATGTAGATTAATTTTGCGAAAAATCTTATTTCTAATTGTACATAATTCTTTTACGTTTTGTTGAATGTTTTATTTTGGGTAGATCGATATTTTGTTTTACAATCAACAAGTTTACCAAATCGATATAATTTAATAATAAAATAAGTACACATTAAGTGATTGAAATATATGATAATTAATCAGGTACATATGCATGTTAAAGTAAAAAAAAGTCATAAATCCTATAAATGCGGATCAAATGTTTGAAAAAGGCACTTCTTTGCCATTCTCAGTGATATCGGACCTCTTAAAATTTGAACTTAGTTTTATACTTAAATAACATTTAAGGCAGTGCCATTTATTCTGGCATATTAACATACATTGAAAATGGAACAAGGAAAAGCTAGGACAAAATTGAAAAGTTTTATTCGAAAAAGCCCAATAGTCACATTCATTATATATAACTGTTACTGCCCTCTCTACTATCATAGAAAGAGCAATGCTGATATTTTCGTTGTAAAACTACTTTAATTCTCCATTACCCAAAAGTAAGAAAAGCAAGTAAGAAAGGAAAGACGGAAACACATATTTCGGTTTGCTCGTTTCCTTTTTTTTTTCTCGTTTCGTAAGAGTATATGGCACTCATATTACTGTTAGGGATAGCCTCCATACCTTTATTTTGTTTTGTATTTATCAAGAATATGTACATTCCCATTATTCTGATATTTGAGTTATGATTTCGCGTGTGGTGTTGGACTTTCATTAAGTAATAAGACGAGTAGAATGTCAAAGAGAAGCCCTTGTACAGGGGATGCCTACTCCTCCCGGGCACATGGTCCCACCTCTAGCTTGTTAGGGGTCCGTCGATGCTCAATTCGGTGCTATGTTGTGAGTGCTGTTGAGATTATCGTCAGGATCTTCTTTAACTCAATGGAGGAAAGGAGAATCGACACCTCGCTCCCATGACACTAACCCCAACATACTAGGTTACGTAAGACATTTTCAGCGGTATACAACTTGTTTCATAAACACGCTAAAGTAATCACTGATTATTTTCATGAAATAAAGATTCACCATTTTAAAATCCTTGTAGAGTAAATACGTCATATTCGGTTTGACATTGTAAATTATGATGATCTATGATTAATTGAAAACGTCATGTACTCTTAGCTGCTCCTATTCGCCAACGTACTTTGTATTCCGTTTTGTCATTGGTGCATTTGAATGCTATTATACATGAGGAGTTATATTCATACTGTACTGATTGCTGATAGGTCAATGGCACATTGCTGACCCACAAACACTTTTCAGGAATATGGAACACGGAACAAAAATAGTGTTTACATTAAGGATAAGTTGGTGATGACTCGTTTTACGCCTGTTTCAACAGATGGGAAAGTACTAAAGATATTTCTTGCATGCAAATGCTTCTATTCAAATTAAATCTCTTTAATGTTAATCTGGAAAGTTCAGAAAAGAAATGTAAAAGAAAGGGGATCTCCAACAAGACTCAGCAAGTCGCAGCACCAAGAGCAAAACACCCTAAGTGAGAACACAGAGTAGACATACACAGCAATATACACAAAGGGAAAAGCTACATCAAAACAACAAACACAAATAACCTAAAGAAAGATGGGATCTTCAACAGGACCAGCACCGACAGCAAGACACCGAAACACCCTACGCGAAAACACAGAGAAGACATACACATCAATAGACACAAAGTAGACCAGGAACATCAAATACGACATCAAAACACTTTACACACAAGACTACACATAAACTAACGATAGTAACGATTCCCTATTAAGACGTTCATCTACCATGTAAGTAGTATGTATTGTAGTTTCTTATCTGTTACATTTTTAATATCCTTCCTTTCAGGAATATCATATTGTTACGGTAATTGCTTGCAAACTACCTAAAAATATAGTGGTTTTTCTAATTTAGGAATTTTCAGTCTGACACATGCTAGAACAAGGATATAATTTTTCCTTCTTGAAAATAAATCAATTTCATATAAAGTAAATGCATAAAAAACAACGATATGTTTCTTGCTTTCATTGCAACTTATCAGAGTTGTCTTCCTTATATTTAATACGATACGATGAGAAACGAAGCATTATCTTGTTGTAAGAAATAGGAAATTCTAGTAATTGAAATGAAAAATTTTGGAAATTACCAGCAGTAATAGACTTAAACTTTCGCTGAAACTACATGTAACCGCTCTTTTATCAAAAATACTGTTGCCTGTAAGTAATTTATACATGCATGCATGGTCTTTTAAGTGCTATAGAACCAAACCAAACCAAATTTAAGACACTGCTGCAGGTTTAAGTCATGAGAACAAAAAATGTTATTTAAAGTATACTACTTATAGTAAATATAAACAGTTTGTGCCGTTTACAGAACACATTGCGCACATAGAGATGTCATTGAATCATTTACTTTTATTATTAAGCTTCAAATAAATATATGCATCCTATGTAAAAATAAAAAAAAATATTGAAAAAAAGATCACCATACCCTAAACAATCAAATGATTCAACTTTCATCTGCTGACTCAGTATAAATTTTGAAAAAGAAGTATCTCTCAGGACCTTCATTCCTTTAATTTTTAATTTTTCGACGTTAGCCTTGCTTATAACTTAAACATGCCTTTACATCACATTCTGATTCTTTTCTGTGATGAACTTATTTTTGGTGCTTTATTGTGAGTGCTGTTGAGATTATCATCAGGAACTTCTTTTAACTTATTCGATTACAATTAATTGTTCTTGAGTCTTGATTTGGGATTTGCAGCTCAATTATATGCTAAGCCAAATTATGTCAAATTGTTATAATATTTCATTTTCTAGTACGGGAGGAGAGTCGTGGTTAAACATTCAGGAAATATCTATGAATTTCATGTTTCTACTCTCAATAAAGCTATTTATGAATGTTATCTTACTGTATGACAAATATGGATAATGACCATATCCCTATATACAGCATAAAATCGATAATTCAGAAAATCATAAACCGAAGGCATACAAAATCAGGATAAATCAAGAACCAAAGCAAGCAAACAAAAACATCCAACAAATGAAAAGAAGCGATCTCCCGAAAATGGAGTGAGACCAGGTGCCCAGGAAGAGTCAGTGTCTCCTGCTTGCATGCAACACCCATCGCTTCAATTCAGTAGAATTGTCACATCCGGTTACTTCCATTTTGGAAGATATAAAGTATAATCTTTGGTTGGCGGTACAAATGGTCTGGAGAGTGGGACATCATAGTGTATGACGAGCTCCCCATATCGACCGTAAAACTTCCTCAGTGACGATTTTAGTCGGTCACAAACGTATCCCTGACTGATAAGCTTATCTGAAAGACGCCTAGCTTTCAGAATAAAATCTGTATATTTGGTACTGATCTGGCATAGCGTATCAAAGAAGGGAGGGGATCTCCAACAACGCTAGGTTGCAGCACCCACAGCTAAACCCCAAAACACCCAATGCCAAAAACACAGAACAGACACCCTCAGAGAGACGCAAAGGGGACAAGGAACACCAACTCACACCATAGAAACATTAAACATAAAAGACCACACATAAACCAACGGGACCAATGGACATCCGGTGCCGCCTTAGGATATAAAACTGAGATATGAACACGCCATAAGCAGGCGATGAAGGGTTATTGCTGTCTAGAAAAGGAAAGTTTGTGATGCTGAAATTGAAGTCGTCACGTTTGTCATAAAGTGAGGTGTTCATTTGACCTTGAGTGTCGTGGGCCAACATTATGTCCAAATAGGATGCTAAATTATTTGTCTCTGTAGTTTCTTTGATTTCAAGCTCCGAATGATATATTCTGCTGCAGTAATCCGTGAATCTAGGATTATTGATGGACAACACATCGTCTATGTATCTGTAAGTGAAATTGAAGTCAGAAGCTAAGTATCTTTTCCCTTCAGAGACCAAAGATTGAATGAATTCAGCTTCGTGCGAGTAAAGAAAAATGTCGGCAAGGAGCGGAGCACAATTTGTCCCCATTGGAATTCCGACAATTTCTGGAAAACCTTTCCTCCGAACACCACAAAAATGTTGTCGATCAGGAAGTTTAACATCTGAATAATATCTGTCTCAGTGTACTTATTTTCAGGATCGGACTTTTCTTTTACAAAGTAGGTTTTGTCATAGTTAACAACATGCTAAAGCATACTTGTAATAAAATGAGGACGTAAATTGCACGAAAATCATTTAACGTGTTGAAACCTCACTTCATGTAAAAATATCGATGCTTTTTATCATTTATTAATTTGAAATATTTAAGGTTGCTTGAAACTTTCACAGTTACATGGTGAAAGAGAAAATTCAGGCAGTCCGTACTCTAGCTCTAGCTTTTCTTGTTATACTGGTCTTTTGCCCTATAGAAGAAAATGGGTGATGTTAAGTCGGTAGAAAAAAAAAGACAACAAGATTCCCTATGTTAGTCTCACATAAGGGTCTGCTGGAGTAATTGTTGACATAGTAATAACCCTTGAAATGTAAAATTCGTATAATCAAAGGTTTTTCCGACGGGTACGCAAATCGAGATGGAATACTTCACAAGACAACGTAGGTTAAGTCTTTAATGATCCGGTGGAATAAGTGGTAGTGACATGTCCGGCATTTTTATGTTTTTGGTCTGTCCGTCCGTCTGTCTGTTTGTCAGCAAAAACTTTAACCTTGGCCATAACTTTTGAATGGTAAGTGATAGCGCTTTCACATGTGTATATCTTGTGTCAAGACCTTTCCACGAATACCAAAATTTTTGACCTTATGACCTTGACCTTGGAAGTAGACCTACTTTTGAAAATCTAAACTTTTGAATGGTAAGTGATAGGGCTTTCATATTTCACATATGACTTTCTTGTGGCAACACCTTTCCATGGATACCAAATTTGACCTTGAGACCTTGACCGCAAAATGTGAACTACTTTTCAGCTGTTTTACCGACAAAGATACTAACGGGGGCATTCGTGTTTCACAAACACATGTTTTTTATATTAATAAGTAAAATACCGAAAAATATTAAAGATTTCCGTTCATTATCCCTGTAACAGATATTAAAATGTTTTACTGTAAACATTTGCTTGAAAGATACACAATTTTTCTCCAAAAAAAAAATCTGTCTGTATTCTACTGCTTCGATTCTTTGAAGGATCACAAAATAAAAACTGACTTGCTCTCCTTAAATCAGAGTTATCTTTCTTTTACCATATACTTTGTTATTCTATTAGACGGAACTGCGTCCTTGCTCGGAGTATTTATAATTTTTTCGGCTTATGAGTATCTTAATAATTGGTCTGTCCGTCTGGCTGTCTGTTAAAACATAAAAGCAAAAAGCTTTTGAATGCACTTTAGGACGAGCCTGTACTTCGTTATTGGCATAATATTACAGAAAGTCACAGTGCATGTAAGTACAGGTGAACTTCTTTAAAAATGAGGACACACTGGAGAGATTGCAAGGTAAGAGTTATGAAATAAAATTGGTAATAAATTAAAAAAAAAAAATAAATAAATATCTTACTTCGCTGTAGTGATGTCGATAACGTAGCATATCTTTCTATATATACCGTAGTGTAGAGTTCAAAGGTGATAGTGTAGGACATTTTTTTAAACTCTGAACTTTAAATATCATAGGTCAACGATGTATGTGTGTCTAACAAATTTGCTACCATGTAAGGATCTATACACTGCCATCCATAAATTACTATTAACAAGGAAATCATTCTAAATTCAATATTAGTTAAATCCTAATTTTTCCATTCTGAACCTGAAAGAATCATAATAATTGGTTTCACATAATTCAAAATTATGAATTATGATAGAGAAAATGTAAAAAAGAAACTTTTTTCATCGCACAATTTTTTTTCAAAAATTGTCATTTTTATATAAAAACTATTAAAAATTCAATAAATGTAAATATTTGGGTCAAGTTTGATGCAAATGATTTCTATAAGGTTCATCTTCAGAGTTATACAGCAATGGATTCGAAACTGTTCATTTTTTAATGGCAGCATGAACAGAAATAGTGTATACTAATTTATGGATGGCAGTGTATGTAATTTCTTTTCTTCTATGGGGAGTCTGTCCAGGCATTTATAGCTTGTAATTCTGCTAAGAAATATGATTTTTTACAAGGGGGTGACATGAAGACTCCCACCTTCCCTCTTTCTAGATCCCAAAAGATAAATGGACTTATTTTAATCGAAATTAATTGAAGGCGTTCTTGTACAAATTCTCATTATACATAATTCTTTAAAACTCAAAACATATATAAAGAAAAAACAAAAAACCAAAAGAAAAAAAAAAAAAAGGAAAAAAAAAAAACAAAAAAAACTATGGCGACTTTTTTTTGTGGTTCTGAATGCCTCTCCATTCTATCAGTCTTAGGATAGTAATCATGTGCCGTAATGTGTCCTTTGTCCGAAGTAAATTTTATTGACGGCCGTGGATATGAATATTCATGAAGTCGAATACAGGGTGTCCCAAATAAAAACCTATCTTTTAAATTGACGGCGCTTGTCGTTGGTGTTGAAGTAATTAAAATAATTCATGAAAAAAGATGTTCAATAAACTTGTCAATCTTAAGCAGAGAGGCACTTTGTCCCTCATTATATCCATTGCAACTAACATGTATGAAAATAAGAGAAAAATTGAATTATGTACAAAAAAAAAAAAAATGCGAGAAATCAGGACAAAAATAATAGATTTTCTAAAAGGACATTTTCCCTCATATTTCTTTTGTTTTGATTTTGTTTTTTGCTTTTATTTCATGAGCATATATTGGGAGGATTTGATTACAATATTCCTGAAAACCACTTTTTTTTTTAAAGTGAATATTTGCATATGTGCACGTATGTTACGAATGTATGTTCTTCAAATTCACAGAAATATCAACGATATTCTCTGATATCAGTTTGTCAGCATTGTGGACTTTTAAAGAATCCTCTAAAATACATTTAATTCAGGTACTCCCTTTCGTAAACAAACGTCATATGTTTGATTTTAGGCGTGGATTGATGACGGACTTCCACTTACAACAACAAATAACCAATGTTGTAAACTTTACGATGCAGCTGTTACCCAGGTAATTTTTCCTCATTAATTTCATTTTCTAATTATTTAAACGAAATGCAAGAACTAATTTGACCGATTCAGATGCCTAACTATCATCCTAGATTTACAAAAACACAAAAAGAAATTCAACGATAAACACACGGGCAGGAACACGTTACGTCGCCTTACAGTACCGTTGTCAGAAGCATTTAAAGTTCTGCACTTAAAACCGTCCGTTGACATTATGCCACAGGTGAGGATATGAAGGAAACCATCCGTTGTCGTGACAATGAGCATATGTGGAAAGTATGATTTTCTAATAAACGTTGAAATTTTAGAAGTAATACACTCGAAAATTCAATGGGGGGTAGTCATAACACTAATTTATTGGTTTATATGCTTTTCTGGTACTGATATACAGTTTGAAAAGAGGAGATCGAGTTGGCGTCCTTTGATCACCACGTCCTGCACATGTGTTATTCTTCCTTTTTCTCGAAATCTTTGAATAATCAGTTTATCTTATTCCAGAAATATACTAATAATAAATATCAAGTCTATATAATGCTCCTCTGGTAGTGTCATGATCACGAATTCAATTTTGGACAACTTTTTTGGACTTTTCTAAAATGAGTCCGTTGTCAATCCATGTTGCGGAAGTTCTGTCCGTTGTCAGATGTCCGTTGTCTACTTTGATATTTTAATGGATGGAATGATACTATGACACCGGTACTAATCATTAAAATTCCTCAAGACCATGATATACTATAAACAGCTATCAATACGCACAATTTAATTTTCAACTAATTTAGAATGGAGACTGATTTGCCCAGAATTGAATTCGCCAAATCATCCGTTTTGTTAAGATATCCTTAACGTTAGAAAAAGGGTTGAATATAAATGGAGGCGAAAATTTGACTGTATACAGTATCTTACTTTATAAGTGTATTATAAACCGGTGAAATACAGTAGTTTTCTCATAGGAAAATTGGCTATATAAGAGGTTTCTTCCCCCTTGGAGATATTCCGCTATCTCATATTAGCCATCGTCGGAATCCACGGTCGGTCACGCTAAAGAGGTGAGTTTAGCGTGACCGACCGTGGGTTCCGACGATGCATATTATCATTGATTTTCCCCATAGAGAAGAAATGTTATATAACCATTTTCCACCTGTTAAGTCCTGATTTTGTTAGTAAACCTTCCATTCCAATATTGCAAAATACATGAAAAATGTTCCAATGGTCTTACATATATATATTGCACCCCTTGTCTCCTCTTAACACACCAATAGTCTCTATCATACGAACGCCTATTGAGCTCAAGTGGTAGGTGAGAAATTCATTTTTTCGCGTTATTACGCGAAACTTTCGCGATATTACGCGAAAGTTTCGCGTTATAACGCGAATGTTTCGCGTAATATCGCGAAAGTTTCGCGTTATATTATAACGCGAAAGTTTCGTGTTATAACGCGAAAGTTTCGCGATATAACGCGAAAAAATAAATTTCTTAGCTACCACTTGAGCTCAATAGGCTTTCGTACTATCACTCTTGAAGAGTTGACTTTACAATTTGATTTTTATCATCGGTTCTGCAGAAGGAACTCGACATTTTGAAAAGTTTACAGTCTGGCGGAAGACAGATGGTGTTTTGTAATAAAAAAAATCACAAAACTTCAACAGAGCAGGATATTATTACTCTTCCCGGACACTTGAACCTATTCCTATTTATTCTTTTGTAGAATATGTAAGAGGTTTCTGAGAGGGGGTTAGGCACACACACATACATGGGGTTTTCGACACATTCATATATTCAGACAAACACACCCTCACACACACCCTTATATATACAGACAAGCACATTCATCAACAGACACACTCATACAGAAAGATATGCATAGGCTGATGGATAAACAGGTAGACAGACATACACAGGTGTACTCACACACACATAAACAAAAACATGTATTGACTTTGATTTCAGTAAATCCACAGTTTATAACAGCATGCAAGACAGAAGGAAAATCAGACTTGGCCAATATCTCTTTCTTGACAAAAACCTCTCATCAAGTCAAGCAGATAGACACACATAGTCAAGCACTCGCAGAAAAACAGAGACGGGGAGAAACAAAAAGAGATTCACACAGACAGACTCAAAGACAGACACTGATCAAAACACAGACAGGAACATTCTGAAAGACATACACAGACATGCACAAAACGACAGACTGACAGACACAGGGACATACACAGACATACGCAAAAACAAACGGACAGACAGGCATGTATACAGACAGACACACACACACAAAAGACAGACAGATGCACTCACTCACAGACAGACACACATGGTAAAAAACGCGGACAAAAGAACTCACTGGCAGGCAGACGGAGACACCGATATCGACTCTGACATAAAAAAGACACACGAACTTACATACAGACGCACACAAATGTAAATAACATATCAGCTACGATTTTCATCATCACCTGACATATACATGTAAGGTCTTTATCATACCCCCATCGAAGATCTCTATTGAATGCAAAATTATAGATTTTAATGTTTCAAAGAGAAAATCCAAACCATTAATGGTAGGCGAGGGAAATCTGCTTTAGAGGACTTCAAAGACTACAATAAAGGGTTTTTTTTCGCCAGGGGGGGGGGGGGGTTATCCAGTAAGTGTATAGCAGTTATAGGGAGCTACTATGGGCATAATTATAATGGCAATTTATTACAAGTATTTTATTACTTTGTACGTTTATATTCATTTTTGTGAATTTGATATCCATTTTGTCCCTTCAATAATACGGTGCCTAATAACCCATCTGTAGGTAAGAATCTTATTGTTTCTGGGAAAAAAGCATGCGAAAATTCTAGATCAAAGAGTGATTTCGTGCAAAGAAGGTTCGGAACAATTACGTGATAAAGGATGTCTTCAATTACCGATAACTGATGTCTCTGTTTTTAACGCTATATATGACTTCAAAATCCCTTTACGATTTTTGTTTAATTGATCAATGTATAAGGTCATGAACTCATCCTACACCTACACCTTCAAATTCATGAATCATATTTTCAATTTTAAATCTTTACTATACGTTCTATGTTCACGTAACCTGAAATTTATATGAAATTCTGCTTTACAAAAAAAAAGAGAGCTGAATACGTTAAGAATTAACTAAGCTAATTTAATTGCTCCGCCTTAGATTCGAAATAAAGATTCAATTCTCCATTCATGCCCAAATACCGTTAAGAGTCATGACAACGGACCATATCTTCTTGTCTTGTCATAACAACGGACATTCTTTATCAAATAATTAAAGTATACAATAAATATACAATGTAAAAGACGGTAATTCACATATACTGTCTGTATAATGTAGTCGATAACTTTCTACATAAAATTGGTGTATAAAATCAAATAATTAAGAGACAGGATAGTTTTTCGTTCAAATTTTCGTTTTCGTTGCTGACAGTAGGTCATCGCCAATTAGATCTCCTCATAACATAAAAGGAGTTTTATTCATTTCATGGCAATACTGTATTGCTTAAGCATGTGGCTACCCCCCCCCCCCCCTCCCGTTGGCTTTTTAAAAGAAATCACCTGTTACCTAATGATTTATTTGTGATTTTACTTTAATTTTGTCGATAATTTTCATGACAACGAATGGTTTCCAACATATCCTCACCTGTTGCATAATGTCAACGTACGGTTATAAGTGCAGAACTTTAAATACTTCTGACAACGGTACTGTAAGGCGACGTAACGTGTTCCTGCCCGTGAAACATAAAAAAAGTAAGATATTTTAGAGTACATGTTACTCGGATTTATAGACTCCCTTTACTTTCTCTTCTAATTTCTTTCAAAGGTTTGCGGATTTTACAACGACGCATCTCTCGGGGGACTAGAAAAGACCATGAAAGACATGATGGAGGCGGATCCAGAATTCTGTTAGTTTACTTCTTTCATCCCGCGAGAAAAGAAAAGGATAGACCTATTCTGATTCAGAATCGACAGATACTTATAAAAATATCATGTTGATTATTTTGAATTAGAGGGGATTCTTGATTTGGTAAGGTTAATATAGGTAGAATATAATCCCTCTGCGAAGAAGTCGAAGTCAAATATTAATTTCGGGACCAGGGTAAGGTTTGAAATATATCACATTTTATCACGACATATGTAATATATAACATTTATCTTTATTAGGCCAGATTAATCATTTTAGACATCCCGGATATTATGATATATCAAGCATTGGGTTATCGCCGTGTCAATGTGAGATTTTGAATTTGTTCGGCGCCGCATGAATCAAGTTCAGTTGCGCCACCTACAAAATAGTTCGTATATTTAAAAATACAATGGTGTGCCATGCAGATATTTGGCTATATTTAGTTTATCATGGAATATTTTAAAGCAAAAAAGTAAAAAAATAAGTAAAATAAATAAATAAATAAAAAAACAAAAACAAAAAAAAAACCTGAAATATATTAGGCTGTTAAAGAAGGAAAGTTATGAATTACTTTTATAAGTAACCAACATTATATAAGCGGACCGTGCTGCTTTCAATGCTATCTGTATTGTGCTACTGTAAATTAAATTAAGAATATTCCATTTTTTTAAAAAAAGTTTTCTTTTGTTTTGTTTAGTGATGGGGCAAGTATTCGTCAATAGCTTGAGGGCGGATTCCGAAAGACAATATGACAACACGGATCTGCAAAACAGCATCAAGAAGATGGAAGAATTGGCTGATAAACAGAATGTAACAGAGAGGGAAAGGAAACATGTGAATGCAGTCAAACTGCTCTCAGAGGGGAGAGTAAAATTTATAAATTTTGAATCATATTTTCAAATACATATGTATATAGTAGATATACTTTTGTGATATAAGAATTGGAAAAAAAAAATTATAAATTATCCACTTTTGCATATGAAATGTTAGTGCGTGGTTTAAAAAAAAATCTGAAAAATATAAAATCATACACAAGGATTTGGAAAGGGCACATAAACATTTTGGCCATCCTGGCCACCTGAGGCCTCTCAGCAATATAAAGATACATGACAAAGGAGGGACCTATTTTTCATATTCCTTTATTATTATGTACCTTGATTATAATACACAGTTGTTCTAAAATATTCACATTGACTTGCGTTTTGAAGAGAGAAAATCACAATTTGGTCAAAGTGAAAAGGCGGCCGTCGTCAAATGTATCAGCATATTGTTTCTCTTATACCATTATAAAGTTCTGAGTATAAAAAGAGAACAAATTTTGCATCTGCAATACATTTACTCTGATAAGAATCCCTAGCCATATTTTCAGAGACCGATATTCAGAGAGGACCATCTGTCCTTTCTGAATGTCGGTCGGACTCCTCGGATGATTACATACATGAGTTCGCTACAGCCGCCAGAGCGCGGTCTTTATTGCGCACTCCTCCTTTTTTATATCAATTCACATGTTCATCTGTGTTCCTTGGGCCCCTTATGTTTTTGCTGTCTCGTTTGTGTAGTCATCTTACAGTGAGGAAGTTACTTTACTACAGTTGTGCGTTCTTCAAGGCCTCTGTGTAACTGGAAAAATAGGAGAGTTGTGCGCACGTAATCAGGTTCACCTCATCCTTTGCTACTAACGTGACATATGATATCGTCCTAAGTCGGCGCCGGTTGTTCAATTTCTTTCGTTGCTTTATGTGTAGTCATTTCTGAACATGTTTTGTGTTTTGATATCCGATTTGTTGTTCCTGGTCCCATGGATGACGTTAACTAAATTCATTGAATGTTTTATATGCTGGCTTCTTTTATCCACAAAAAAGTGAGCGTTTTAAGGCTATGGACGTATGGGAAGAGATCTTGATTGACCATCCGACTGACCAGTACGCCTGCCGTTGTGCCGCCTTTATGTGCGGGTTCGAACTCGGGACGCCGGAGCGCTTTAGGGACCTTGTGTCACGTGCTATTTCTGCATATAAAACTACAACACCTGGATATAGGTAAGAAAAATTAAATATGTATTTCTTTACTTTAGCTTAAACTAGCAATTTGTCCTGTAAAATCTATGTTTATCTAGTTAAAAAATATTAAAACGTTTTGCTTTTGCTTCCGTTATAGACCATTTTTTCTTCTTCACTTTTCCTCGTACCCTGTGAGACAGCCTATGTGAGACACATAAGTTGTCTCAAAGGCTACATCATCCAATCATTTAACGTCATATACCAATCAGCTGTTCCAAATGACCAATCAGAGATGCCGTACTAAAGACGCGTGCGGCTTTTTAAAGTACTTCCGGTAAATGGCAATGAAATGTTGACAAAGCTTGAGTTTGACGTAAGAGGGCTATCATGTGATTTTGCAGACGCGGGACAAACTATTGTGAAATTCCATTTATCAGTAAGAAACGCACGATCGTTATCTAGTCAACCACTGCTCTCTACCGGTTAGCATTTTGTCTCGACAATGCGTAGTAACAGATGTCAAGGAGTAACGACAGGATCGTAGCTACTTAGAAATGAAGAAGAAATAGATTCCATCACTTTCTACTGAGTGAGACATAAAAATTTACACTCGTGACGGAAATTTATCATCTTTTCTCAAAGACGAAATTTCCGTCACTCGTGTAAATTTTTATGTTTAACCCAGTAGCTCGTGATAGAACCTATTAGTCTAATAAACATTAAAGAAGTACCTATCATTTATTCCGTCTCAACGTCGAGAAGGCAAGGCAAAATCATTAGAATTCCAATGAGAACGGTTGTAGAACAATGAAGAAACGAAATTCTTCTCCAGTTTTGCACGTACCCTGTGAGACAGCCTATGTGAGACACATACGTTGTCTCAAAGGCTTCAATTGACCAATGATAAGAGGGAATCTTATTGTGACGTCACAGTAATGTTGTAGGAAAACATGACGTTAGATGACACGAAACGTTGTTTGAATTTACTTTTTACTTATGTTTCATGGAAGAAGAAATAGATTCTTTCACTTTCTACTGAGTGAGACGTAAAATTTACACTCGTGACGGACATTTTTCATCTTTTCCCTCGTTCCGCTACACTCTACTCGGAAAAAAATAATGAAATTTCCGTCACTCGTGTATTTTTATGTCTTACTCATTAGATAGTGATATAACCTATTAATGTAAATAATGAAGAATGGGAAATCAAAATGTTTATACAAACCAATAAGAGAACAGACAACTAAGAACTGAAGCGGTCCTACTCCTTACCTACATGAACACTGTTTGAATTAGATTTTAATGCACCAGCATGTGTTCCTGTAAAATCCTTATTTATTCTGGTGGTTTTTCAAGTCAAAGTTATTCTCAGACACAACGAAAGGGGTAGGGGCAAAATGAGCCGTTTTTGGCCCCATTTTTTCTTTTGCCATTTTCAAAAATTGTTTTCATACTATTTTTTATCTTTCAAATAAGATTAGAGATATTGTTGTTCATTGAAACTGAATTGAAAATAGATATTATCAACTAATATGAGTGTTATTTCCCACCAAAATTGCCCACTACTACGGAAATTAGTGGTAAAATGATAACAATCAGATTTTAACATAATGGTTTTATGGTATATATAGAGCAAGCGCATGTAACAAACTTATACTTTCCATGTAAGTTCAGAATATAAAAAGGAATGTCCAATATGAGTATGAACCTGTTACACGCCCTTGCTCTATGGCTTACAACTGTAGGTACATGTATATGTGTCCCTTGCAAAAATTCTGAATGTCTAATGTAAAGACATAGTACTCAACTTTTAATCATTTTGCCCTAAAAAGCAGGGTTTTCGAAAAATCAAATAAAATTTGTTATTTTTGGTTCAGAAGAAGCATAATGAATAAGAAAATAGAACCTTTTTAAAATTTTTGATTGGGGCCAAAAAATGGTCACTTTTGCCCCTACCCCTTTGTTTTAGTTGCGCCATCTAGTTTCAATTGATTGTTTGAATTTTGAGTATCTATTTTAAAATGAGTGCACGGCTCCAAATTTCCTGTAGGGCCGATTCAGTAGGAGAGTTTCTGAATAGAATATATGACCGTAAGAACGTTGGAGGGGTGATGCTAGGATATTAACTTCCTTTAATTTCATTGATATTTTAGAAAGGACTGAAAAAAAAAAGAAAAAAGAAAAAGAACCAGTAGTTTATTGGTCTTAAAAGTTGATAGGAAATCACAGTTACTTATCTTAGTACAGGTTATTTTGAAACTTTATACAACAATTTTGTTTTGTTATAAGCATACACTTTTAAAGGTTCCCATGTGATTTTTATACGTAAATTTTTGCATTCTAGCAATCTGCTCTCATGGCAAGCTTTTGGGTTTGAAGAGACCAATATCTTTGACAAAGGAGAAAAACTAGCAAAAATGGTAAGTTGGGAATTCTAATTTATGATTTAAAAAATGAAATGAAAGCACGATCAACATTAATTACTACATTTTTGAATAGCTGACCCTTGGTTCATGTCACATTTCCCTTCATTGCACAATTTTTTTTATAACTATGCCTTTACTACATGTACTCGGGGTCGCCTTAAACAAAATTTATTTACTAAATAGTTTTCACCCCCCAAAAAATAACGAGTAGATTATTCGGCATATGAAATGTTTAAATTTTATCTTTAATTTCTACTTTTATAGAGTTTAGAATTAGAACCAAGAGAGACCTGGGCCTCGCATACATTGTCCCATGTCTATGAAATGCAAGGGAGATCAATAGAAGGAGCAAATTTTATGGGAAACACTGTCAAAGACTGGAGTGTAAGTATAGTAACTAGTTGAAAAAACTACATGTACGCATCAGTTGTATGTATATATGCTATAGAACATGCTTATGGTAGAATAATATCATAATTTAGATATACATGTATGGTATTAGCTATAGAACAACAGCTATATTTCAATATTGACGATTTACTGTGTGCACTTACATGTATCATCATTTATTTGATATCTTCATCCTTTTTTTCAAAATATTCATAATAATATTTTACCTTTAAGCAATAGAATTTTAGGTCTAGTCTTGACACTTCTGTAATGCGAGTGAATGAAAGTCAGATACAAAACGGAATGAAATCTGAGTTTAAGAATGTGGGCATATACAACCATTAATTATCATATTGCAATATATGCCATACCGTAATAATTTAGAACACCTTATGCGCATTTAAACATAGAATGTACCATCAATGGTGTTCGAAACAAATGAGGTAAGGAAGATCCTGAAGACAATCTCAACAGCACTCCCAAATGAGTATCAAATTGAGCATCGACGGACCCCTAGCAAGCTAGAGGTGGGGCCAGGTGCCCGGGAGGAGTAAATGAGAAAATATGTATAATCGATGGAGATAAAATCAGCTAACAAGACCTGTCATTTAATCAGTGAATGAAAGTCAAACACAAAACCTGAAATCCAATTCCACAAATCACAAACAAAAGGCTTACAAATTGACCCTTCCGAACGCGGGAAAAAATTGAGAAATTCCATGACGTCACAATGCAATTTCGATGTTTGACCGAGGTTCGAAGCTTGTTTGTCCGAGGTAAAAGCATTGTGACGTCACGAAATTTTGCATTTCTTTCCCGCAATCGGAAGGGTCAATTCTTGGAAAAGATAAAACAGGACAATCTCACAAGAAAAGGAAATAGGACAAAGAGGCGGAGACAATAACACAGCTTTCTAGAAACTCGAAGGTTAACTTGAACTAATGCACAATTTCCTATTTCTAGTGCAAGTATGGAATGCTTTGAAGGTTGCATTGTTAAATGCGGTGCCGTGCTAATTAGTAGAGTTAAAACATGTTCAAATATCACGTGAATCACTTTACATATATGATGCAAGTTAAAGTAATTAAGACTATAAGGGAGTGTCACCTCTGCTGGTGGACCAGGAGTCCCCGAGGACACATGTAGCCAATGTAAACGTCTTCAAATTGAATAGCATGTTCGATCATCTTCGGTTGTTCGTCTGTCTTTTCAACGCATTTGAAAATTTCTGTTACAAAATTTCTTAAAATTTCTAAAATCTGGGTCCTGAAGCATCATATCCCATCAATCCTGCTACATATTATCTTTCGGTACATTTTTGGACATAATAATTTTCAAACTTTCAAATTTGTCTGATCTTAAATTATGCTATTGAATTTGAAGACGTTTAATATTAAAACAAAATGTAAAAGGTAACTTTATATGTTGCATATATGTTTTATTGTAAATTATAGATGTCATGATAGTTGATAGTCCTCTTATATGTATTTTTTTGTATTTTGATGAAGAGCTGCCAAATGTTGGCCTGTCACAATTACTGGCATACAGCATTGTTTCAAGTGGACCAGGTAGACGCTTACACTTATCTTACAAATCACAAATGTTATCTTATTAAAGATTCATTTTTACCATTATTATTGGCTTATTTTCATTTTTCATATCAATATGCTTACGAAGAGTCTGCATAGAGATGATAATCATCAAAGAAGTACCTATCAGTCTCAAAGTCGAGAACACATGGCAAAATCATAAAAATTGTCATTGAAACGGTTGCAAACCTTGGAATAAATAGCATTCCGAAGTGAGAACATAACTAACATAAGAACAAGAGATAAAGAATAACTTTTGTTTCTTTTTATTGTAGGGAAGATTTGATGAGGCACTGTCGATATTGGATAATGAGGTATTAACGTAATATTCATGCTTTCTTTTATTAGTTTGTAGCTACATGTGAGGCTTATCATTATTATCTATAACCTTTATCCATGTACTCGAAATTGTGTCTTTTGTCCAGATTATAGTTATTTATAACTACTTTATTTTAACCAATTTTAGCTCTATGTTGTTGTTTCAAAATATGTTGCCTAAAGTGCCTTAGCGTTTTTATCTTCCATTTGTGCCTTTCTATACGACGCTTGTTGTTTAAGAGATTGTGTTCACACTAAACAAGAGAACAATTTACAAAATAATCCTTTTCCTATTCAGTAATCATACAATATATAACATTTACTGAAAAGAGAACACTCATATAATCTGCCAAAATAAAATCACCAACACCATTTGCTGATTATTTATTACTCACCACAGTTGCTTAAAACCACGAAATTTGCTTGAAAAAAGAACACTCAAACAATTTGCCTAAGAAGATCATGCTATAAGTATTAGCTGAAAAGAAATGATTCACTCATGAGCACTCATTATTTTTAATGAGCATACAACAACCACGACTTAAGTATTCACAAACAATGCAGGCAAAGGATTTTCTACAATGTAAATATATAAAATGAAAAGACTAATACATAATTTTCTTCAAGAAGGTGTAGAGTTGAAACCTTATGCATTATTGTATGTGCGTTGCTTAAAAATAATCAAACATGGAGATCTGTTTATGAAAACATGATTCGCCTTTTGAGAAGTATTTTTTCAAGATATGTTTTTTTTTCTTTTCACATTTAATTCAAATGAAAACATAATTTATTTGAAACGGTTGACCTTAACTATTAAAACAAAAATGTACTTTTGTTGACTAAAACTGGCTTTTACTCCATTGTGTTGTAGATAATGTCTAGAGCCAGATCATCTGGTACTATGTTTTCACTACTGGACGGTTCATCTTTGCTGTATAGGCTGGAATTTGAAGGTAAAGATCTCTTTATCAACATTCATCCATCGCATGCAATGTGAAGATACAAATAAACAAAGCATAAGAACAAAGATAATTCATTCTTACATCGTAAGGACCCAAAGAACTCGCAGTCACTCCATGGTTATCACTGTGTTACATGTAATTTGTTTGTCTGCCTGTCCGTCCTTGCATTCGACAAACTTGAAGTATACTTATACCGTTTCGCCGTAAGAGAAATGACTTTCATATTTGGCATGTATGTTATTTTGACAAGATATTTTGTTGGTACTAAACGTTTCGATCCTTTGATATTGACTATGGTCTTTGACCTACATTTTATGTACATGTATATGTACTCACCATATTCCTTGTTACATTTGTCAGTATTCTATATGTTCTATCATAAAAATTTAACGCACCATGCTGTATATCGGGAATCTTTTGCGTGTGTCTTATTTTCGCTAAATTCGCGATCATCACTTAATCGCGAAAAAGGGACATAGCGAAAGTTAGAGACAGATCTTAACCCTTGATCTTGTTAATAGATTATCGAGAATAAGGCTCAGCGATAATAAGACCAACTTTTTTAGGGTCATTTTTGCGAATATTACCCGATATACGTTTTCATAATTGATTCAACAAAAGGGAATTGGCTTTCTTATTAATCATATTTACTTTTTCGTGTGTATGTATTGTTAAAATTTCAATGTTTCAACTCATTCATCATTTTCATTATAAGATATGTCCTGTAGCATCATATCCCAGCCATCTTGCTACGTCTTTCGGTATATTTAGGACATCATTTTCACAGATTGTGGCCATATTACATTGTTTAGATTGAGGATCAATGACAAGGGTTAAATACCCGGAACGTTTATGTCTGGCCCATGCTGTAGATTTATCTGCTCTAAAATGAAGACGTTAAACATCTAATCCATTCCGTAAAGGGGTAGGACCTCGATATGTGTGGATATCCTGGATTACGTGCCCACAACCCTTACACTTTTACGATTACCCAGAGGTAGAAGAACGCACAATTGTAGTGTAAATCAACCTCCTCACTGTGTAATGACCTCACAAGAAGAGGACTGCAAAACCCAAGGGCCCAAGCAACACAGATGAATACGTAAATGGATATAAGAAGAGGGCTACGTAATACAGTCCGTGCTCTGCCGGCTGTAGCGAGCTCATATATGTTATCACCGAAGGAGTCTTACTGACATTCAGACAGGACAGGTGGTCTTCTCTAAAGAGCTTTGGATAGGACCCGTCATGGACTCCCGTCATCACAGTCTGTCATAATACAAATCTTAAGAATGCGCTGATGCAAGACTGTAGATTGGTCAAGTACCACACTTAGTGTCCGTCTGTTGACATTAGGATCATATCCACGGTATAAAAGACGTTTGATTATTATAACGTATTTTCGCTGGTTATGCTGTATACCATTGATCTTTCTTATTTTGTTAACTATGTAACCATAAAATGGAG
Source organism: Pinctada imbricata (assembly GCA_033119305.1). Classification (NCBI taxonomy): domain Eukaryota; kingdom Metazoa; phylum Mollusca; class Bivalvia; order Pterioida; family Pteriidae; genus Pinctada; species Pinctada imbricata. The sequence goes on along the minus strand of VSWD01000004.1, from coordinate 42,711,895 downwards.
GTTGTGAAATACCCAAGTTAATATACTCTGTTGCTTGTATGGGTCCGAATTTAAAGGAAATAGTTGTCAATATTTATAGCCCTCTGAAAACACCAAAATTGGCAATATTCCGCGAAATTGCAGCAAAAACTACGTATTTATATTAAATGAGCTATAGCCGCATGCATTAACTAAGATTAAAAAAAAATACATGTAAAAGATGATCACTATATCTTTTTGTCACAAATGTTTAATCTTAGTTAATGCATGCAGTCAAATCAAATTCGTCCACAAAAGAAGGGAGGGAATTTTAAATGTTAAGGTCAGATGGAATGAAATCATCGAGTTATCCAAAAGACACATTTTCAGGCAATTCTCACCAAATTTTGTCACTTCTAACGTCAATGCATTCAAATGGCACATTGTTTGGGGATATTTTTCTTTTATTAAAAGTGGTAAACGTTCGTTAATTTTCATGAGACATATCAAGTATCTCTTATGAAATTTAATTCTAGAGAAAAATGGAGAACTGATTTAGAGGTCTCGTGGCCCTACCTCTTTTACCTGTTTTGACAAATGATGTAATTACGCTGGAGACTGATTACATGTATAAAAGTTCCATTTGGGGACCTACCTTGCTATGGAAATGTTTGGTACATTTGTAAATGCTGCTCTAATGTTCGAAAATTAATTTTATAGGAGTAAATGTGAAGGACAGATGGAATGAAATCGTCGAGTTATCACAGAAGCATGTTGGCAATATAAACTGGATCTTCAACCAAGCACATCTTATGATGATTGCATGTCGAGGACAGCAAGTGTCACTGGCAGACAAAATTTTAAGTGAACTGAGAGAGTTTGCAGAGTAAGTAAAACATTCTAGTTCATCATTCATTTGTAATTCTATGCCATATTCTTGTCGTTATATCTAAAAGGAGCATCTATATTTGTTTCAAAAATCTATCTGAAATCGGCTCTTTTATACGGTACATGTACACGAATTTAAATTTTCTCTGATAATTTAAGACTTAAAGAATCAGACGCGCACGATGCAGTTTTCCCTCAATTTTTGGTGTTGATACCTCGATCAACCAAAAACATATTACAATGATTACTTATCATTTCATTTCGTCGCTTTTTAACGTTTATTTGCAGCTTTGAAATCGTGTTGCTAACGACGTTGCTTATGACGTTGCTAAGTGCGTACTTCCGTTTTGTGTTGATACAGGTATCAACAAAATTTCTCGGCCAATCAGAATCGTCTTTTCTTAATAATAACAATGGAAATTAAATGATACAGAATTGGCTTGATGGATCAAGTCATTACAATAGGTAATGTAAGTATGACCCCTATAAAGGTTTCCTGAGTCAGTGATTGATATATATCTAAATACCGACTAACCGTATGACAAAGCTTATTTATTCTTCATAATAAAGCAAGAAGGATTGCTCTCTGGCGGCGCCTCATTTTACTTCTTCATGTTAACATTATCATATCACTGTAGCGCATTATTGTAGAATGTTTCAACTTTTAATGACACTTGTTTTCCTATATTGCATTTTTAGGAATTGCAGCGGCGACTCAGCAGTCGTTGCCAAAAATGTAGGAGTAACTTTATGTGAAGCCATTCAAGCCTTTGAAAACCAAGAATTTGACAAAGCGACGGAACTATTAACTACAATCAGATATGATATCATCAAGATTGGAGGAAGCAATGCACAGGTACTTAAAAAACTTGAAGATGTCTCCTTTTCATAATAGTATGTAGATCATTTGAACCATCCTACCAAAGGTTGTACTCTATGTCTTCCGAAATGGAAGTAACCGGGTGTGACAGTTCTACCGAATTGAAACAGCGGGTGTTGCATGCAAATAGGAGATGCTTACTCTTCCTGGGCACCTTGTCTCACTCCCTTATCGGGAGTTCGCTTCAGTTCATGTGGTGGAGGTTTTTGTTTGTTCCTGTTTTATCCTTATTTTGTATGCCTTCGGTTTCTGATTTTTTGAATTGTCGATTTTGTGCTGTATACAGGGATATGGTCATTATCCATATTTGTCATCAAACTGATTTAGGTTTTATTCGATTCCTTCTCTTTCTACTAACAACACACTTGATGGATTAAAAAGTCAATCATGACGAAAGCAAATTTTCTTTTATTTCAGAGAGACGTATTTAGTCAGCTGCTTATTCATTCTGCATTAAAATCAACAAAACAAGAAATAGAAAACTTGGGAGGTAATCTATAAAAAGTAATGGATTTATGAACCGAAGTTTTTGACATCGTCTCAAAATTGAAATATTTTCCCATTACTTTTGTAGTACATGTTATTATAATGGTCGCCTATGTTTAAGGTTTCTGTTTGACTTTCATTTAATGATAAAGGTCGCAGAAATGAGGACATTTACTAAAAAATGGCTAGTAAATAAAATCAGTTAGTAACATGGTATTTTATTCAAGAATTTTTAAGATCTTTACATTTGAGAAGAAGGATAAAGCGAAATGTTATTAAAATATTCTTCCATCAAGGTTACTCCTATCGGAAAGAAGATCAATGAAGGAGACGGACAGTTTGACAGACAGACTAATGGCTCAAGTGATACAGAGGCACGCTAGCTGATAACTTGTGATTTCAATGTTCTCTTAGGACTGTTATATATAAACATTGTATGATTAATGTAAAATATGTTGATAGATCATTTTCAATTATGTGCCATTTTTGAAAATATTTTTATGATTTTTATTGATTATCTTGAAATATTAATCTACACGTTTCACATACATGTATCTAAAAGAAGGGAAGAGATCTCCAACAAGACCCCGTTGCAGCATCAACAGCAAAACATTAAAACTCCCCGATGCAAAACACCCCGATGCAAAAACACAAAAGACGAGTACAGCACGAGACGGAAAAGAGACACACGACATGTAAACATCAAACACAAAGACTACACATAAACCACGAGACCAATGGGCAACAGGTGCCGACTTTGGACGGCCATTTGTCACGCAAGTAGCAAATGGTGTGGTTATCCTGGATTACGTGCGCACAACCCTCTCACTTCTCCAATTACCCAGAGGTCTCGAAGAACGTACAATTGTGGTGTAAAACAACATCCTCACTGTAAGATGACATCACACAAACAAGACCGCTAAGTTCAAATACGAAGTAAAGATTATAATAATAATTGATTATAAAAGTTTATAAAAAGTAGAATACGTTTTGAGAGAAAAAAGGACTCGCCGTGTTACCTCATTTCTATTGATATCAAGCTATCGATAAGGATTGCAATAAAACTGATACCTTGTCATACAAATTATGTAGTAGAAGAACTTGTATTGGTATAAAGTAAAAGTGAGTCCACAGGAAAAAAAAAGATGAAATATGAAATTACTACAAAACACTAACTGAACACAAATGAGACACATATCTTTATCATATTTCATTGGTGTGTACTTGTCGAGCGCATGGTTTTTTGTCTTCTCATAAAGGTCTCTTTGATTGTATGTATGGATGTTTAATTATTGTCTCATTGGAGCTAGTTAAAAAATTATTTACGAGCTGGACTGTTCATTACATTAGATTGAAATATTTCTTCCAAAGGGAAGGGATGATACAAATAAAATCACAAACACTCAAATACACAAATTTTCGGATACTTGGCCTTCATCAAGTGTAAAAGCGACAATCTACAATAATTCTAAGTAAAATCCATCCTCGCATCTCTAGCGTTCATTGCAAATGTTGACGTTAGTCTATGACGTCATGATATTCGCGGCACATGCATGCATTTCGTGTTATCCGCGAAAACTCATGATATATATTATGTATAAATCATGATTTAGTTCTCAAGGCATGTCATTTCTGAATGAAGGAATTTCAACGATTTTGTGATAACCATATGAAAATATAGTATTCATGTCCCTTAATCATTTTATGAAGGAAAATTGATAGGTCCGTGATGAAAATCAAGATTTATGCTTATTTGAAAACTGGGGGAAAATGCCGGAAATTTGTTGCTAAAAATAACACAGTTGTAAAGAAAATACAAAAAGTGTTGAAATGCACTCATTTGATTTTTATTTTACTTTTCTTTGTTATTATACAATAACACAGGTTAGAAACTATGTATAAAAGTAGAATTTGATAAAGTGCTACCTTAGGTGCCAACTTCACCGACAATTTAAATTTTCCAGATTTTTCACAAAAATAACAAAAATCATCCAAGTTAAAATAAAAATTTCAAAGATACCGAATTTCAACGATTTTCCAAACACACAGTAACACGTGCTCCTAGAGAAGACTTTTCAAAATATTGAAGAAAAAGTATATGTCCGTGTTCAAATAAGAGAGAACAGACGCTCACAACTAGGGTCATTTTGTGGTTTTCTTGAAAAAGTGTCAGAACTGAAAATTTGCCTTATTTTGAGTTGAATTTAAACAATTTATAATTTTTCGGTATTCTTCAGCCATACCTTATAAAAAAGCTTAAATCAATAATATTCCATACGTAAAACAAAATTCATGGGTAATTACTAACGTAAAAGAAATCCGAACAGTTAAAAGAAGTAAAACGTCAGTTTTACAGAAATTACCGCGAAGCATTTTCTTACGCACACTTCATTCATTTAAGATCAACTTTTAAAACTTGGCCGCTTTAAAATGTCTAATGAATTAAGTCTTAAAAAGAGTAAGAAATGATACATTGGTCATAATAAATTGAAATATCTATAAAAGTCAAGCTCAATGAGTGTTGAAACAGGAGATGCGCAAGAATAGTCCAAAATCGTGACCAATGACACACCTTAAAAACCATCTTCTCCTAGATCGTTCATTCTTATGAAGACTTTGTAAGTTCTCGCGGATGACTGCGAAATGCATGCATGTGCTGCGAATATTATGCCGTCATAACCTATAGTAAACATTCGCAATGAAGGCTAGCGATGCAAGGTTGGATTTTACTCAGAATAACTATAGATCGTCGTTTTACGTATACACTTGATAAAGGCCAAGTGGCCACATTGTTCATCACAAATTTCACCTATTGATAACAAATAAAACAGGAACGAAACAAATATTAATGATAACAATAAAATGAATAAATAAATAAAAAAATGTAGTATACCATTCGTTTTTGTTATGGATCTGAAACGGTATAGAAGTTAAAAGATGAATTTGAGGACGTTTAATATTTTGATTTTAATGCATGATGGAATTTTGTGATTGAACTATAACTGATTCTAGCATAATCTTGGTTTGTGTCATGGAATTATATCATTTTGGACTGTGTTTTCATCTATAAACATTTTTGGTCCGCTAACCATTTAACGTCAGTATGTTTTATTTTGTATGTAACTTCAGTCATGAAATGTCAATAGGGGCACTGACCTGAATGGATTCATAAATGAAAATGTATAAACATCTAGCTTGTTTGAATAAAATATAAGATTTTTAAACGTCTCAGTTGTTTATCGGGTTCCATCTCATGCAATAACTATGTTGACATCTTGACAATTTTAGGTAATGCTATAGTAGTAAGTATAACAAAGAGAATGAAATGAGTGTCAAATAAAGTTCATTTTTTATGAACGAAATATGGAAATCAGCCAAGAAACTCCTTTTTTTCTAAGTGGTGAAACAAAATGATAATTCTACCATCCAGCCTGTTATTGCTTTTCTTTAATTGAACTAACAAACACATCATTTTCCCATTTTTCTTTTTATGAAGGTCATGCATGACTCTGTTGTTTGTATATGTCCAAATTTTAAAAGAAGCTGACAATAATTTTTGTAAAATTTCCAGGTCTTGACTAGTTATAAAAGCGGAATTTTCTTGATGATTTGTAAATTTCTACAATGGAAAATATTAGAGAGGTTGAGCAAATCCAACTTATGAGTGTACGAGAACTTGTACGTGTATTTACATGTTAACTGTGTACATGTTCACGTTATGCTGTTGAACAGATACCACAACGCGTACTGGTGTATATTGTACCACGTATCTGTGACGTAATGTGTGGCGGCTTATATAAAGCATTTTGACTGGAAGCATCACTGAGGAGAATAATATAATCTTACACCACCGTGTGGGAGGGATGGCGATTTCTCAACCCGAGTGTACAAATTTTGCAAGTCCATGACGAGGCTTGCCGAGGCATGGACAAGCAAAATTTTTACACGAGGGTTGAGAATTAGCCATCCCTCCCTCATGGTGATGTTTCATTGTTTTTCTCCCACGTCGTCTACTAGGAAAAACTACTTATAGTGTATGGTATTGCCTTACTTCCATAACGTCGCTTCGGTAGCGATGACGTCAGAGGGCGAGAACGATTACGTCAGAGGGTGAGATCGATTTATCTCACCCCAGGAAAATTTGAGTGTTCTCAGTCTCAAGTGGGAGAAATTCATATTCGAAACACTTGTCTGGTGCATAATACATTTGTTAGACATTTTCTTGAAGAAGGTATAGAGTTGGAACCCTTCCGCATTAGTTATTTGTCTTTTGATTGCAACTGCGTGTTTGTCGAGGACTTGGCGTCTAGATTGTAAAGGCAAAGGAAAGGGGATGATAAGAGGCATTTAATACAGACGGTGCTTCAATTTTTGTGTCGCCTGCGAAGCATAGCGACACGTAGGGATCACTTTGTCCGTCTGTCCGTCCGTCTGTCTGTCTGTCACACTTTGGGTGTCACAGCCTATAACTTTTGATTGGTATGTGATAGGGCTTTGATATTTCACAAGTGTATTCCTTGTGACAAGACCTTCCTACACATACCATAATTTTTGACCTAGTGACCTTGGCCTACATATTTAACCTACTTTTCAAAAAAAATTAAGAATGGATATATCTTTTGATTGGTAAGTGTTAGGACTTTGATATTTCACATGTGCAATCCTTGTAGCAAGACCTTTTTACACATACCATAATTTTTGACCTTGTGACCTTGACCTAGATATTTGAGCCACTTTTGAAAAAAAAATAAGATTCGCTATATCTTTTGATTGGTAAGTGAAAGGGCTTTGATATTTCACATGTGTATTTCTAGTATCAAGACCTTCCTACACACACCATTATTTTTTACCTATTGACCTTGACCTACATATTTGACCTACTTTTCAAAAACAAAATAAGAATGGATGTATTTTTTGATTGGTAAGTGATAGGGCTTTGATATGTCACATGTGTATTCCTTGTGACAAGACCTTTCTACACAGACCATAATATTTGACCTTTTGACCTTGACCTAGATATTTGACCTACTTTTCTAGAAAAGTAATGGCTATATATTTTTGATTGGTAGGTGATAGGGCTTTGATATTTCACATGTATTTTCCTTGTAACAATGCCATTCTACACATACCATAATGTTTTACCTTTGACCTTGACCTAGCTATTTGACCTTCTTTTCTAAGGTTGTATATATCTTTTAATTGGTAGGTGATAGGTCTTTAATATTTCTTATGATGAGACCTTTTTGTTACCAATTTTTACGTAGTGACCTTGGCCTAGATGATTGACACTCTTTTCTCAAAATTTGAGAATGACCATATCTTTTAATTTGTAATTAAGAGGTCTGATATTTCAAATGAATTTCATTTGACAAGACTTTTCTACTGATACCAATAATTTTGATCCACTTTTTAGTATGATATTCAAACCGCTTCGCAGGCGACACAAGCATTCCTTGGATTGATATTCTGATTGATCGATTATATATAAATTGAAATTAAACTTCATTGATAAAATTTTAAGTAACTTTGAGGGCTCTTCCTTACAATCTGATGCATTTTATTTAAGTATTAACTTTAACAATTTTGCAATTTATTGAGATACAATATGGTTTGAGGCGTTGCATAAAAAAGTGTGCACCGCCTTAAACCATATTATATCTCAATGAATTGTATAATCGTTAAAGGTCATACTTATAATTTAATCAAACACTAATAATACTTCGGCTAAATTCTGTTCGTATTTAATTAACAACTTTAAACTACAAACAAAATTAAACAACAAGAGCGGAGGAAAGTATCCGCTCAAATGGTTGCTTTTAGCAACCACGACTGTGTCCTGGTTAGAAAAATTACGATTTTAAAAGGGAAAAAATTCCTACCTTAGTCCTATTTCTATATCCAACTATCTTGCGTCGCAGAATCTCCGAAAAGAGGGACGGCTTTGATATAATAGGGAAAATGTGGGTTGCACACAGTAACTCAACAAAAACAGGCCGCCATTTTGTTTTGATTTTGACCGTCATTTCTCGCGAAGATATTGACGTCACAATGAGTTTTACGTCACGTACACGTCAGTTTGTACGGGAAATTAAAGCAATTACGGTATTTCTATGTCGAAATTAGTTACGGCTATGATTTCCGGAAGTGAGCGTGTCCAATATTGAGCAAACCAATTTATGAAGGTATAACACGCTTCCAACGACCAATCGAAATCTTTGATACGAGTGAAATTAAATATTTGCAATTCCTTCAATACATATGTTCTAAAATAAATTGAATGTAGGCTTTTATAGTTTATCTACATTCAGTTGCTTATGAAATCTACAAGTAATCGTAAACGTTTAATTACCGCTATACCAAACGTGTAATGTGTAGCACAGGTGCGTGGAACGATAAATGTGATGACTTCATATACAGCTTTTCGATACACGTGTACACGTACACAGTTCGGTTTGCTCAACCTCTCTATTATATCATGCTCCAGCAAAGCAGATGTGCTGTGATATACAAATGCCGTATGACTATAGCCTGGGAACAGAATCGTCAAGTAAGGGGAAATTAAAGTTTCATTTGTAAAAGTGAATAAATTGTGAATACCGATGAGTTTGTTTTTGTTCTTTATGGTGATCTTTTGTGTTTGGTGTTTTTATGTTGTGTTTGTTGTCACTTGTTCCCATTTTGTGTCTCGTGCTGTGTATGTTTTCTCTGTGTTTTCACTTGGGATACTTTTATGTTTTGCTGTTGGTCCTGGAAACGGGTCTTATTGGATATCCCCTCCTTTCTTTTATGTTTTGTACCCTGTGGTTTAACTCTTTCCCCCTTTTGCTTTGTAAGTAAGGCTGCTATGCGTTATTCACGATATCTGCTACTGTTTTTATCTTTCCTCGTTCATTGTTAATGTATATTGATGTTTCTCCGCTGTGGCAAGTACACTGTTGGTTTGTTTAAGATTGTTTCCGTGTCTTTTACTTTCTTATTTTGGTTTAAAGTGAACAATAGTTCTAGATATCCCCCAAAAAGAGGGTAGAATTTAAATATTAAATTTGAGTACTTTTCATGATTTAAAAAGAGATAGCTTCAATATCCGAAACACGTGTCTAGTTCAATATAATTGGTACTATTGAACATATATTTCAATATTGACAATTAAGTAAAACAAAGAAGGGGACGCACTTAATGAAGATATGCTGGATTAATCATTTGTGAAAAATGTATTCAAGATTTCAGGGTAGGACAATGGACAAAAATGTAACTCAAACAGTAAGGACATCAAAATTCGTGTAGTCTTCTTCTTTTTTTTTTTTTTTTTTTTTATTATTATTGTTATTATACATAAATACAGCCCATTTACAAAATCACCAGCACCCGGGCTATTGTGCGATGCACATATATAAGCGTATAGGTATTGATTAAAAGTGTGAATAGATGATAATACATGTAATATATGAATATTAAGTTCCAATGTAAAGTTGTAGAATATGTTTATCTATTATCGTTTTGAATAATTAATTTCCGGAAAATCAAAAATTTTATATATAAAAAAAGCGGAAATAGCAATACGTTCCAGATTTTTTCTTACCATGTAATAAAGCGCAACGTGTAAGAAACTGTACGTGTGCGTGTGTCAGCTGTATCTAAATGTATGTACAGAAGAATTGCAGAAAGGGGGCTTAATATTCCATGTTTAGTCCTTAATATTCCATGTTTAGTCTTGTAGAACGTATTTGTGTGTACATGAGAGTAAATGTCAAAGAAATGATTAATGTATGGGAGGAATATGTCTAGGATAATTATGCTTTTTCACTATGTATAAGGGATGAACCAAGTTGTAACTATGTCGATGGTTCCTTTCACGTTTCATATGGCCTTTTTTAATATAGACCACTACTGTATGTTCATATGTAAGGAGGTTGTAAGGTGAATGGTCAAGAACCAATTTATGTATGAGTTGTCCTACATGTACCATTACTCTTTGCGTAATATTCATCTGAATTTAATCAATGCATCAACTCAAAAGAAATTTAAGAAAAATAATGTAGTTAAGACATTATCTATCCCCTTACTCAAACTATATGCAGAAAAGAAGATGAAAATTTGAATTCAAACGCTGATGACCTAAAACGTACTGATTTAGGTGATTGTACCTTTTTTGTTCATTCGGTCATTGTACTTGAACTTATATATGGTGTACGTGCATTTTTCCTGTTTAAACCTTGCCTGCTTACAATTATAGTGCTAGTGTTATGTCGAACGGACACAGAACGCCGCATTTTGTTATTGTAAACAATGTTTCAGATTGTTGATCAGCGTTTGTGATACTTATGAAATGAAGGTACATCCGCCTCGGAGGAGGAAATTGAAATTATTCCGTAAAGAAAATATATAATAAACTTGTCGTGAGTAAGTCAGTTTATGACCTCAGCCATAAAACCCAAAATCAGAATTCTTAAATCACAATCCATAGGCATAAGAAAAATACAAAACGAAACTTTTTTTTTGCTAAAAATGAAAAAAGAAAAAAAAAAAAAGAAAAACGGACGGGGAAATTAATACAACTTAGAAACACAAAGGACACCACTGTCTTATGAACAATCTGAAGAGTCTTGTGGTACTTGGGGTTTGACAGTAAGTGTTTTGAATGTCTTTCCCTGACATGGTCGCCATAACACTTTCTATATAGACACAGCCTCAGACAGTACATAATTTTGGATATGGTCATATTCGTGCGTGGACGTCGACCGTCGACGGCAGGTGCGGCTAGCCAACAGGGGATGCTTACTCCTCCCGGGCACCTGATCCCACCTCTGCATTGCTAGGGGTCCGTCGATGGTCACTTTTGTGCTCTATTGTGAGTGCTGTTGAGATTGTTGTCAGGATCTTCTTTAACTCATTTTAAATGTACACACTATATTGATTAGTTAGTTTAAACATATTTAGTCAAATATCGCATAAATCTTGTACATGTATATACTTGAAAGTATCGATTAAGATTAAAAAAAAACTAAACTTGAAGCAAAACACAGCTTCAAACTCTTTATATTGAGTGATATGAAAATCTGAACGAAATGATTAGAAAAAATCAGGACATTCCGACAATGAAATTATAAAACTCACTTAAGATTTTCCTTATGATTTAGAAAATAATTTTAAAATGTCTTGTTGAATAGAGATGGTAACGTTAATCATTAAGAGGGAAAGAAGAAAATGTTTATGCAAACTAGTTTTCAATGTTTAAACACGAAAATTATCGAAATGTAACATTTTTGGAAAATCCTTGTATTGCGCGCCTCTGCTTGTGGACTTAATTTTTGTGTCGCCTGTGAATCAAAGCGACACTTAGAGATCACTTTGTCAGTTGTCTCGTCTGACTTCTGTATGTCCCCTGTCTGTCACACTTGGATGTCACACCCCATAAAAGCGATTCCGGATTGTCGCTATGTTTCACAGGCGACACATGCATTCCTTGAAATGATTTTTATATTAATACGAAGCTGATTTCATCCAGACCTCGCCTCTCAGTATATTTTGCCTTCCGATACATAGATGACGTGTTGTCCATCAATAATCCGAGCTTTAAGAATCATATACATGGAATGTATCTGCATGAACTAGAAATTAAGGAAACAATCGAGAGTGACTGATCCGCTTCGTACTTGGATACACTTCTATCTTTCGACGCAAACGGCCATATGCAAACCTCACTGTATGACAAGATTTATGATTTCAGCTTCCACATAATTTATTTTCCTTTTATGAGTAGCAACATTCCGTATTCTCTTGCGTATGGTGTGTTTATGTTCTCAGCTGATGTGGTAGGCCAGGGAATGTTCCAAATATGGAAGTTTCATCATTAGAGCCAGAAGGCTTGCAAGTAAGCTACTTGTTCAGGGTTATATAACATAACGGCTGAAATCATCATTGAGGAGGTTCTTCGGTAGCTACGGAGATGTAACAAAAGCATATCACATCCCCCTTTCCAAAATGATAAGTGACTTTCTGGATTGCGATTGAATGGCTGTCATCATCACCAAACAAGAATTATTTAGTTAGCACCCCTGTATTGATTTTTACTATGTATTTCATTGTACGTTTTCTCAATATATCATGTTTTACGAAGAAGTACGGGGTGAAAGACACCATTCATTTTGTAGACTAATATTCCATCTCCCATCTATTAAAAAAATCAGCATAGGTTATGTACCTGTTAAGAGATTTCTTTTCTGCAGAACAACACAGGGGTATGTTTACATCATGATTACAAGAATGACAAGCATGTTTCGCACTCTGTGTATAAATTCCGTACATCGATTAACTGGGGCATTTAGATTATCAAATGTGCTCTTAATTTAAAATGTAAATATTTATTTTTTCCGTGCATGCATGTTTCAAAACAATTTATGTGTCTAAATTACACTTTTTTCTGTTTTAATTGCGTATCTATGGTAAACAAAGACGCCATGTTTCTTGTGTTACAAATTTGATTGGTTCAATACCTCCCCGCCCCCTTTACCCGATTTGTACATCAATATGTACATCTTGAAAATCACCGAAGTTGACAACTTTGCGACGGGTATTGTAAGCAATCAGGAGACGCTGACTGTCCCCGGGTACCTGGCCTCACTTCGGAATGTTATTCATTGGAATAACCAATTTCCAGTAGAAATTCTAATGATTTTGCCTGTCATTCTTGACGTTGACACTGAATAACTGATATGTACTGTTACATGTAAGCACACGAAATGTGCATGGCTGGTATATGTTGCAAAATAATCTGTTCTTATATGATGCTATTGAATCTGAAGACGTTTAACACTGATGTTTATTTTTATTGACATTATACAGTCCGGAATCGGCATATCTTGCAACGAGCGCAGCTTTTGCTGAAATGTTATTCTCTTTGAAATGAGAACACATATAATTTTTTTTTAAATATGATGAACTGAAAATATTTGGAGACAGGGCAACTTTGAGTTTAAAATGAAAATTGACAAACTGTGAGTTTTGAATTCAATATTTACACATAGCCTTCTTAAAAATAAATGATACAACCACTAAATGCAAACAAATCATGTTAGCTATCACACGTTTTAGCAACGTGCAAACAAGGTCATAGGCGGCACAGGCTTGTAATGTAACCTTGCCGTCATCGCTTATTTCATACACCGTATCACGCAATGATCAGGTCCGAGAGGACTCGCAGGTACGGCATGTTTTCACGGTGACGTCATTCGGATTTTTTTACGAAAACGGTACAAAATATTCAAAGGAAGAGGGAAACAAATGACTTCTTTGAGTGTTTAGAGGCGAGCACGTAGGCACTGAAGGAAGCGATTCTTTTCTTGATGTAGGAAATTTCAAAAGAAACACGTCTAAAGATGGTAGTTTTCGATATATAGCTTAACCTCTTTTTTTTTTACAAGAGAGGTCTCAATCAGCTGATCGTGTTGGCAACTATGAATGAAGACAAAATTCCTGATCTTGCATCGTATTCAATTGAAACAAAGAAAATGCTTGTACACTATATACGTCATATATAGATTCAAACCTGATGGTATATTCTTGCAGTCTATTATTTACAAGTATGAAGCCCCAAAACAATACGCGATGACGACAGAGGTAGATTTCAAAGTGAAGAAAAACGGAACTGAAATCGGACACATGCGTAGAAGATATACGTTTGTGGTATCATTTTATCGTATCATTATAGGATATTTATCATTTTTGATAATTATAATATTAGATATATAAAATCTTATTGGTTTAATCGGAAGAAACGGAATATAGTGCACTGAAATTTTATAAAAGAACATTTATTTCGATGTTGACAATATTATCAATATAGATATGAATAAAAAGTGGATTTCAGTGAATCTCATATAGCTCATTTTATTGAAAAGGGGTAGGGCCACGAAGCCCCTAAATCAGCCCTGTTTCTTTAGATTGATTAAATATTTTTTTGTGATTTGATACTTTGTTAAATTCTTCCTGAAATTACGTGCTGGGATTTTGTGAATAATGCATTTATCAGTAGCTTTAAGCCCTTGGAAACTCCAAAATCTTCAAATGTACGTGAAATTGCTGCACAACATACATGTTTCTTTAGAATTAGCAGTGGCCACATGCATCGAGAAACATGAAATAATTACAAATGAAAGATAAACACTATATCTTACTTTCACAAAAGTTTTATGTTTCTCGACGAATGTGGCCACATCGAAATTCGCCACCAAAGACATATTTTCGAGCAATTTTTGACCATGTTTTGTCAATGACGTCAAAATGACGTCATTTGATGACATCATAAGTTTTCGTATAGTGCTTTGTTGGAGATATGTTCCTTTCATTAAAAGGACGAAACATTAACTACATTTTATGCGATACATCAAGTATTTATCATTTATTGTAATTTTAAGGAAAATAGCAGTCACTGTGTCGTTTTAGGGGCTTCGTGGCCCTACTCTTTCTCTGGCTGGAGCTATAGACATCATAAGTAAATCTGAGGCTTGGTCTGGAGTATAAATTATTGATAAACGAAATGAATTTTTAAAAAGAAAGACTTTTTTGATGGTCTAAGAGTGGTAGTAATTTGCATTCTCTAATTGTCGATTTTATTTCTTCTTCTGTCTCCTTTTTTTCTCCATTCTTGGTTGTTTTTACTCTTTTATATACCTAGAATGTGCTGAATGTGATAGTATTACGTTTATATCATGTAATAATTGAAAGCAGTGACAAACAGAAAAAGAAAATAAGTAAAAAAAAAAAAAAAAAAAAAAAGGGAAATTATTTTGCATGAACATACGATACGCAACATTCAGATATATTTGTCTAGAAGGCATCTCTTGAGCAGAAGAAATCATCTGTTTCATTTGACTACGAATAGATAGTGAATATAAAACTATATTGATTTGCAAATTAAGATTTGCATCTGATAAAATATCAATCTGGGAATGTAAGACAAACACAACACAAAAAATCATAATTCAAAATTAGCAATCACCATAGACATACATATTCTTCAAATATATTAAACAAAACAAAGATATTGATGTTAAACGTCTATAGAAGATGAATAGCATAATTTAAGAGCAGATATTTTTGCTGCATGGACCAGACATGCGCGTTTCTTGTACTTAAATCTCGTCAGTGATCCTCAATCTAAGTAATGTAGAATGGCAAGAGTGTGAAATTAATTATGCCAAAACATGTACCAAAAAGTGTAGCAGGATGGTAAGAAAATAATGCTATAGACCCATGTTTTAGAATTTTCAAAAGTTAAACGTCTTAAAATCAAATGGCATCATATAAGAACAGATACAATTTCAGCATGGACCAGACATGCACGTTTCGGGTACTGAACCCTCGTCAGTGATCCTCAATCTAAACAATGTAATATGGCCAAAGAGCGAGAAAAATATTATGTCCAAAAATGTACCGAAAACGTAGCAGGATGGATGGGATATGATGCTACAGGAACAACGTTTAAGAAATTTCAAGTTTTTTTTTGATAACAGATCTAGAAAATTTTGAATGCGTAGAAGATACAGACAATCAACCGAAGTTGATCGAACTTGGTTACATGTGCCATCGGGGACTCCTGGTCCACCAGCAGTAACTCTCACCAAGTTGTACAAATGTTAAAAGTCTTCAAATTTAATTGAGCAGATCCTAACAGTGAAAATAGAAGAGCACACTGTCACAAAAGTGGAAAAACAAACCAACAAATTATCTTATACATTGGAAGAAAGATAAATAGATATGGAACTAGATATAGAACTCCAATGGGGACCAATTGTGCCCCACTCATTGCCGACATTTTCCTTTACTCGTAGGAAACTGAATTCATTCAATCCTTGGTCTCTGAAGGGAAAATGTACTTAGCGTCTGACTTAAACTTCACTTACAGATACAGAGACGATGTGCTGTCCATCAATAATCCAAAATCCGCGGATTACCTGAGCAGTATCTATCCTTCGGAGCTCGAAGTCAAAGAAACTACAGAAACAAACGAGTTAAAGAAGATCCTGACGTTAATCTCAACAGCACTCACAATAGAGTACAAAATAAAGCATCGACGGACTCCTAGCAAGGCAGAGGTGGGACCAGGTACCCGGGGGAGTAAGCATCCCCTGTTCGCTAGCCGCACCCGCCGTTGATGTTTAAGCACGAAATTGAAAAAAAAAACCAATATATGAAACTCATGCACTGTCTGACGTTGTCTATACAGAAAGTGCTATGGCAACAATGTCAGGAAAATATATTCAAAACACTTGCTGTAAAACAACTCGCGGGGAACTTTTTTTACGAGCTCCACACGACAAAGGGCATAAGTGTGACACAAATGAGTTAAAGAAGATCCTGACAATAATCTCAACAGCACTCACAATAGAGTACGAAATAGAGCATCGACGGACCCCTAGCAAGCCAGAGGTGGGACCAGGTGCCCAGGAGGAATAAGCATCCCCTGTTGGCTAGCCGCACCCGCCGTCGATGTTTAAGCACGAAATAAAAAAAAAAAAACAATATTTGGAACTCATGCACTGTCTGACGTTGTCTATATAGAAAGTGCTATGGCAATAATGTCAGGAAAATATTTTCAAAACACTGTCAACCCACTCGCGGAGAACTTTTTACGAGCTCCACACGGCAAAGGGCATAAGTGTGACACAAATGAGTTAAAGAAGATAATAATTCAGCGTCGTATATTTGGACACAATGTTGTTCTACGACACTGATGGTCACATGAACACCTCACTCTATGACAGACGTGACGACTTCAATTTCAGCATTACAAACTTTGCTTTTCTGAGTAGCAACATCCCTTCATCGCCTGCTTATGACGTGTTCATATCTCAGTTGATACGCTATGCGAGAGCGAGTAGCAAATATACAGATTTTGTTCTGAGAGCTAAGCATCTTTCAGATAGACCATTTGAACTATACAACCAAAGATTGTACTCTATGTCTTCGGAAATGGAAGTTACCGGATGTGACAGTTCTACCGAATTGAAGCGGCGGGCGTTGCAAGCAAGCAGGAGATGCTTACTCTTCCTGGGCACCTGGTCTCACTCCCATATCGGGAGTTCGCTTTTTTCATATGGTGGAGGATTTGGTTTTTTGCTTTGGTTCCTGTTTAATCCTGATTTTGTATGCTTTCGGTTTCTAATTTTCTGAATTATCGATTTTGTGCTGTATACAGGGATATGGTCATTATCCATATTTGTCATCGAGTATACATTTCTTATAAGCGCATTCGGACATGCACTTATATCAATAGTACATGTGTACTTCGTTCGAACCAAAGGAAATGATCAAAATCAAACGTTTTTCTGACAAAAATGGGTATTTACAAATGTTATGTTTATGTTTATTTTTCTTTTATGAAAAATCGTAAACAGGTCGAGCTTAAAGTCGTTTTCAATTGAGCGTTATTGGTAAATATAACAAGT